>CAWUFW010019174.1:0-195431 GCA_963921515.1 Calotriton arnoldi
CAATTCCACACCAATTTAGAAAAATGGAGGATTTTTTTAACAACTTTATTCTCATATTTTAAAGGTTTAAAGACACACATTTTGGCAGTGAAATGGACATTGAGTAACAACTTTGGTGGGGGGGGGGGTGGCATTTCAAGAATGTGTTGTATATTTTAATAAATTATTTGAGACCAAAACAACAAAAATCTAATTAGTAGAACCAGAGATATGCAATTTAAATGATTTAGGTAAAAATCAGTGCTTAGAAGCACAAAGTGCCAGCTGTGGTTATCTGGTTGCACTAGACCAGGAAAATTCACAAATTCAGGCCTACCGTGATGTAGCATCAACTGGATACATGGACCAGCTTAGGACCGCTGAACACAGTACATTAAATCATGGTTGCAGAGCATTGCGAGATTCTGCGTCAAGGATGCATGGTGCAGTGACGGTTTGGAGGAGCCTGGGGACTACAATGCAAGGTCCTGTGGCACGATATGCCACGTAGCAGCAGTTCTGAAGGGCTGCAAGGTGAAGTTCTGTGTCGAGATCCATTGCGCTGTGGTGATTCCGATGAGCTGGTGCCTGTGATGTGAGATCCTATGTCGAGATGCGTCAAACAATGGTAGTTCCTGGGAGCTGCAAGGCTGCGATATGAGGTCCTGCATCGAGATGCATCACGCAGCGGTAACTCCGATGGGCTGCGAGGCGAAGATCTGAGTCAAGATGCATTGCGCAGTGGCGGTTCAGATGAGCTACATGCTGCGATCCGAGGTCCTGCGTCGAGATGCGTTGCGCAGCAGTGGTTCCAATGAGCTGCCATGCGAGGTCCTCTGTTGAGATGAGCCGGGCCACATTGGTTCAGCTGAGAGCACAGCTGTCCTGGCAGAGCACTTACAGGCCCACTTTCAACTGTCTAGAACTGGGGTGGCACCATTTGTAAGAATTGTAATTTAAAACCCTCTTTAATGGTAAAGTTAGATTTTAAGTCACAACTATGAAAATGCCATTTTTAGAAAGTTACAGAAAAAAGGTGCCGCGTTTAGCGGCACCAGTTGCTGCACTGCTTTGAGAGGAAAAAATATTCCATGTAAACCAAACCTTCACTGTAAAACCAAGTGATCCAGCTAAATCAGTCAACTTGTCAGATTAGTTATCATAATCTCTATATTTATGTAGAATCCCAGTGTTATTTATTTATTTTTCACTGTTTAGGTGAACTAGGTTCGGTTCATGCACAGCAGGGGTAATGCATTATGGGATTTGTAGTGTTTGTTTTAAAAAAAAAAGTTTGTTCTAATTGGAGTTAGCAGTCACATGGTTTTATTGAGCTCACCTAAGGGAGCGGTTAAAAAAGGTGGGAGGGAGTGAGTATTGATTGATTTTTGAACACGAGTGGAGGCATGAAGAGATCACAATGCCGATGGCTTTCACAAGGTAAATAGAAGTTAAGTTGGTTTCTGTGATGGATGAGGGTTTTAATTTAGTTTTGAATGGATATGTGCAGTTTATGGGGCTTATGAGCTTTTAGGCATTAATTAGGTGCAGGATATGAGAGTAGGTTTTTGTTTTTATTGGGCTTCACACTGTTGAGCTGTTGGGGTGACTGTGAGGGTGGTTAAGGAGGTGATTTTTGGTGGGGTTAAGGGTTATGATTCTCTTGTTTCTGGTTCTGAGGCACTAAGCAGAGTGGTTGGCTAAGCGTATCTTTCTAATTTTTTGCAGCGACTCCTGACGAAGAACCAGATAGGTTCGAAATGCATTGGGTTATACCGAAAGTCCTGTTGTAAAATATGATTGACTGCACACGCTCATGTTAAAGCCTGGATTGGCTACAGAAAGCATTTGAAAATGCATGAATAAAAGCATTCAGTGCAATCTACCTGTCTCCGGATTGATTCTACATAAATATAGAGATTATGATAACTAATCTGACAAGTTGACTGATTTAGCATGATCAATTTGGTTTACAGAAGGTTTGGTTTACATGGAACATTTTTCTCCAAAGCAGTGCAGTATTGGAGCCGCTAAACGCTGCACCTTTTTCTGTGTCTTCGACATACTGTGATGGGACGATTCACAGTGCTGTTTTGCACGCACGTATATTGGCAGTTTCAGCAAAAACTTACAAGAAGATAAGGGAAGGAGTGCATTCGCTATTTTGTTTACATTTACTTTTAGAAAGTTGGCATTTTCTTGCCCTAACCATTTGGTGCCTGCAGCCTGTTTCCTGGGTCACATGACTAGGTGTAGTAAGCAGTTGGCCTTTGTGTATTCCTCCCAGACAGCATCACAATAGAGGGACTGGGGGCTGGCAGGATGGGCCCTCTCTGACAGGATGAGGGGGCAGAGCTGTCACCTACCCCACCTGCACTTTAAAGACACTTGCACAGCTCACATACAAAGCACCTCACACTATCCGATTGTAACCCCTTACAGACTGGGACCAGGGCAGGGAGGCAGGAAATTCCAGACATCTCTATAGGGGAAAAACTCCAGAAGCTTCTCTGACTTCAAAGTTTGCAGAAAATATAGAAATGGGATGCTCAGACCCACTCTTCAGATCACTTTTGGGCCTGTGGAGTCTACAGAAGAAAGACTGCACAGCTGTGTGAAGTCTGACATACTGCCCAAGGCCTGCTGTGCTGCTCAAATACTCGTCTGCTGCTGTGGACTGCCCTGCTGAGGCCAGCCTGTCTGTTTGGACCTAGGACATCCAGAGTATCTCCAAGCGTCAGTTGGCTGACCTACTGTTCTGAGCTACAGGGACATACCAGGCTCCTCAGCACCAACACACCTTATCACAGGACCACACATCACAGCTTCTGTCCGGTGGCTTCACAAGCACTGACCCAGCTCTATGTATCTTAACACCAAAACTGGCCCAACTCAATTCTTCTCAATGAAGGACCATGCAACCCAGCTTCTGTTTGCCAGCTTCGCAAGAATCAACCCAGGGTGATGCATCTCGATGGCAACAACAGGCTTAGCAACACGCGTCTCAAATGAGGACGACTCAGCGTGACGCACCCTGACACAAGTCCTCACAGCACCAGTGGCTTTATCTGTCTCGATGCAGCAGGACATATCTCGATGCCCACACTGCAGCTCCAGATCGGTGGCTTCTCCGGTATTGACACAGCACTACGCATCTCGAGGCAGGACCTTGCACCACAAGCCCCTATGATGCATGTGCCTTGCAGGGCATTGCAAGGACTTTGCCTCTCAACGCCCAGGATACAAGGTAATATAACAGCGGACTAAACTCAGTCCTGTATCCTGCCCATGCTCCATTGTGGTCAGCCTGACTTTGTGATTGGGACCCAGTCTACAGTGACCAGAAAACCGCAATTGGTGTTATTTGCTTCTAAGCTCTACTTTCATCATAACCCTTAAAAGAGCATAACTCCAGTTCTACCGATGGGATTTTTTGTTTTGGTCTCAAATAATTTACACAATTTTACTCTATTTTTCTAAATTGGTGTGGGGGTTTTTCCTGTGCTGTGTGTTCGCTTATTTACTGTTTGACTGCTGCATACATACTTTACAAATTGCCTCTAAGTTAAGCCTGACTGCTTTTGTGACAAGCTATCAGAGAGCTAAGCACAGGTTAATTTGGTGACTTTTTGTGGTTCATTCTGACAAGGATTGCGGTTGTCGCTTGAGAAGTCTTGCACCCCCCTCAACCATCAACCCAATCTCTCACACCTGTGTCATAGCACAGGCTATGATTACAGTGACTCACCCTGTGAAACATGCAGCACATGCCTCACAGCCTCGCCATTAGCATGTTGCGAGGCCTCTTCAAGGAGTGTGGCCTGGTACAATTTGGACCAATCTGCCCCTCCACCCCTTCTCTCCTTCTGAGGCTGATGAAAATGCACTAAGAAGCAGGATTGAACACAATATTTGATGTGAGGTACATTTAAACCTGGGGAAGACGCCTGAGAACACAGGAGTAATATTAGGGAACCAAAACATGTTGATGGAAAAGAGAAATAGGGTCTGCTGTTCAGCCCTTCTGTTTTTTGTCTTGTGATAGGATGACACAAGAGAAATATTACACACACACACAATTTTATTATAGGTCTGAGAGTTTAACAAAGGGAGAACATAAATGTCGACTTAAGTGACATAACCTCACTAAAATTAGGCAACCCATAAATTGGAGACTGCATAACCAGTGAACAGTGGTACTCTTGAATGCTGTCCAGCATAAGACATGCTTTCCACTGATGAAGCACACCACACGAGATAGGTGAGCGTTCATCATCCTATGAATACATGCGTACATAAAAGTATGGTAATTCCATCGGACATTTTACTGTCTCTTGAAGGATATCACTTGTATGTTTATGTCTGTTTATACAAATCATACAACAGTCCTTTAACGCTTTTTTCTCCCTCTTTAGAGCATCAGCTACCTAGGTTGTACCTGTCCTGTATGTGAGAGAGAATCCTGTTGTGCTCCTTCTTCTACTGCTACCTGTCCTTAACTTATTATTTGTGTTACAGAAGGCTGCTCTGCTGGTGTCCCTATTGTACTTTTATTGTGTTGTAAAGATCACTCTCAATCTTTCCACTGCACATAAATAGGAAATGATTCACATTAACAATGCTTGTTGTGAGTGAAAGTGCAAACCCTCACAAAATATGTGAGCAGGGTTTACTTTTGGTTTTACACGTGATAAAAGCTGTTTTTGAAATGCAGTATGTGCCTTTGTAACATTTTAAAACATGGATGACAAGTGGCTCCATATGCCATATCATGTTTAACACCTTCAGCAAAATCATTTTAGCCAAAAGCACTTTGCATCTTGGGATTTCAAGCCTAAAATGAAACTGTTAAAAGCAAAAACTGAAAGGCCACAGGTGTTGACTAAAAAACCAAAAATAGATAATGTTGTATGTCTCTGTGCCAAAGCATAGAGTTGTGAAATGAAAAATAAAATGTATTTGCTGGCTTTCTGCTTTGTTTCCTGTAGGCAATTATGGCTAAAACCTCACAGTGGGAGACCGAGCAGAGATTTCTCTTTGTTACTTCATCTTTCTATGTTTGCTGCATTCTGCAGCATACATAGAAAGAGAAAAAATGCCTCAGGGGATTGTTTTTGTGTGAGAAGGTGCCCTTTCCTGCACAAAAACAATCCTTCCTACAATGTAGGCACCCTTCCACGATGGTGCAAGGGTGTCTGTGTTGGCGTTAGGCAGACAAATTGGCACCTGTGCAGGGACAAAGGCAGGAATGCGCTATATTCTTTTCAAAATGGAGCATTCCTGCCCTTTCGCTGTCACGCAACACCGCGCAGCAAGGCGATTTGCTGCATTGTGTTGCACTGCGTGACTTTGCCATAAGTATGGCCCTAATGACTCCATGACTCTTAGTACACACCATTAGACCACACTTTAAGTGGCCCACTGTTCATCTTCTGGCTAGACTGCCACCCCTGCTGACATCCCTTCATGTAGAAGAACAAGTCAGTGGATTCTTCATACAGGCAGCAAACCTTTGAAAGTCTTTCCAGCAGAAACACCCAAAATCAACTGGAATTCTGGAGGCAGTAATGGCTTAACTCTTCCTAACTGATGAGGAGGGTCACATAAACAACAGACAGAACCATGTACCAACACTAGTAGGAATGGATAATACATACATGAATATCATTGCCTACAAAACCGGAACAAATCACACCTACAGGGTAGCCAGGCGCAACCACACGCATAGCTATCTCTTACTCTCAGTGACTCCACTCTTGTCATAGGTGTAGCTACATATTTGCAGCAACATCATGTGATTCTGCAAAATACAGCAATAAAACACTTCCTACATATCCCCCACTGCTTTTGCACACCTTTCACCATCCATATTCAAAGTACAGCATCAGAAATAGGATAAACAAATGACATCAATACAATGCTAATAAAAACACACTAGAAACAAGCACTCTAATGACAAATGTGTTTCAGCACCTCATCAGGGGTACCACACACTACATAATTGCAACTATGATATAACAAAGTATAATGCCCAGCTTCACTACACCAGACACCACCAGCACCAAACCACTCTGATGACCCTCTGCCAAGTCACTTGTGAAACACTTCAAGACAGGTGGAGGCCAATGTGTGCTGGAAAATGCATAAGGAAACTAATGGGGTGATCAGATAGAACATCAGTGGTCTGGCTGTTGCTTTGGCATGCCAATGCTTTTTCTTGATATTTTTCAATGTGGCACTGGTAGTCTCACTCCAGTAAGGTTGCGTGACTCTGCAGTTAATGACTGTGATGTATGTTTGAGCGGAACTGGCAGGATGGAGTTGTCACCAGTTCTGTCACCCTGCCATGCCCTGGACATCAGGTTCTGTTCACGGTTGAATTGATATTGTAATTGCATTTATATAGAACTTACTATCCCTGATGAGGCATTGAAGCACTTTTCGTCGAGAAGCACGCTACTCCGGAACCCAAAGAGGATTAGTGGTAAATTAGTATAGGGAAATATGAAATTAATTTCAGCGGCGGACATGTGTCTGTTATTTGGGTTGAAAAGGATAGTGAAGCGATAGAAGAGGGAGGGGGTTTGAATTTATATAGCACTTGGTACCCCTGATGAGGCGTCAAAGCACTTTTCGGCAAGTAGCACACTACTCCGGAACCCAAACAGGATTAGTGGTGAATTAGTATAGGGAAATATGAAATTAATTTGATCCGGAAGGGTCTAGAAAGTGTTTATTTGGAGATCATAGCAGCAGGAGTAGGTTTGGAATTAGTAGAGGGGAGGGGGGAAACGTCAGTGGGAAGGGTTTAAAAAGGCTTGTTTGGGAGATCTGAATAGTAAAAGAGGTTTGAGATGATGCAAGGTGGGGTAGAGGAGGGAAGAGTCTAGAAAGGGTTTTTTTGGGGATCATAGTAGTCAGAGAGTGGTGGTAGAGGATATATTGAGAGAGGTATAGGTGAGAAATAGGCTAGTGCATTTGAGAGAGTAGCAGACTGAGGTTTGGGATGAATCAGAGAGCTGAGGTAGAGGATATATTGAGAGAGGAATGGGGAGAGATATAGGGTAGTGCATTGGAGATGCTGAATTAGGAGTAAAGTAATAAATATAAAGATACATAAGTACATGGAAAGAATGTATGTATAAGTAAGGTTCTATGTCTAGATTTAAGTTGTATTGAATAAAAGCCCAAACTGCCGGATGGAATTACACCAAATATGGTAGAAAAGTAGAATTTGTTCCACAGATTGTGCTTTTTGTGATTTGCTGTAAATCCGTTCAGTCGTTTAAAGTGATATTAACCAAGATCCAAATTTGCATATATATGGACACAGATCCTCCGCGGTTCCACCCGTGGGGGATCCGCTGAACCACGCTCCACAGCAAAGACCTTATTAGCTGGCCGCAAACTGACAGAAAAGTGCGATCACAATTGTTTTTTTCACAAAACGGTCCCCGGGGCTGAAATATTGGCTGTAATGTTCATGAAGGAGTCAGGGTAGAGATTCCCTGATCCCCATGGGGGGATGTAAGCAGGGGTAAAAGCGTTCATTCTTATTTTAAAATATGTGTTAATCTTTTTTTTATGTTTTCTGAGATCCGTGGATCCACACGCAGGCCTCAGCATGGCCACCTGTGGAACTGCGAATTCTGCCTGTGCTACCACAAATCCTGCACCACTCTGCAAACGCGCCTCCTAGTGCACTAATCATAGATGGATGAAGTCTTCTTGGATGATGAGGGTTGTTGGGGCTAAAAACTCCTCCGGTTATCACCAGAAAGTCCCACACATCGGGATTGCCGAGAGCTCATCAGAGGCCTTGCCCTGAAGCTGCGAATCCTGCTTTTGGAACAGCAAATCCTGCACCACTCTGTAAATGCGCCTCCTGGTGCACAAATTGTTTGGGGATGAAGTCCTCTTGGATGCTAAGGGTTGTTGTGGCTAAGAGTCCCTACTAAACCAGACGAGAAGAGCAGAATAGATCTACAAATGTACTATTGGAAAATACTTAAGAACTACTATCCAGCAAAAGTAAGTTTACAAGAAAAGTAATAACATAAGAAATTACAATAAAAGAATGGGTATATGTTAAAGTTATTGCTTATGTTCTGAACATCCGTTTACTCCCCTTTTTCCTTTTTCATTCTAATTGCTGAAGTGTGCTGTCAAATTTGGAGGATATAATATACACAGAACCTAGTCACCTCAAATACGAAAGAAACAAAAATTTTAAGGTAAATGATTTTCTGATACATAGTTCGAAGGTATAGTGAAATCAATAAGGCCACTACTGCTCTAACTTCTAAATCAATAAGGTGAAAATTGTGGATTTCATGGGTACTTGAGAAATAATATCCCGGGGAATTAAAATGTAAAAACTTAATGAATATATAAAATATATAAAAACTAAAATAGTTTAAAATTGTTTAAAGAGCAAAATGTTACTAGAAAATTTTGAGAATAAATTGTTTGCATGCAACACTAACTATGGAATTAGAGATTTGGTGCACAAGGAGGTGCTAACCGTTTATGAATATTATTGAAATTTATTGAGAAATACATGCTGTACCAGGATATGGTATGACATATGTTGTTTGGAAGTTTAATTAATGTTCATGTTTGATTTAAATAAGAAACTGATGTGTATCTTTTTTGTTTGTGACAGCCCTGAAGACGCACGTTTGTGCGCGCCACATGTGTTGGCTGTAGGCAGTATTGCTGTATAATTATGATACATCGAGAAAACAAGAATAAAGAATAACAAAGGAAAGTACTACGAAAATGTTTAATGTCTTATGTTGGTAAACACTTAGTAAATTGTAGTTTACATATATATATATATATATATATATATATATATATATATATATATATATATATATATATTCCATATGCCAACGCTCCAAACTTGAGGCGCCACACACAAGCGTGTTGAAAACCTTTTATTGGTAAGTTGCAGGAGGACCAGCAGCACCTCAACAGCAATAGTAGACCAAACGCGTTTCAGGCTTCCCAGCCCTTGCTCACTGGTATCTGGAATGAGGCACAGCTGCAAAAGTTCTCGCCGTACTCACAGCGTTAGATTTATAGTCCCGCCCAGTGGGCGCATGGTGCAGTTGCATTGTGGTTTTAGTAGTTTATACAATCTGTAGTAGAATGCAGATTGTGCCTCAAAATGTTTTAAAGTCCTTTAGTAGGTAGCTGTTAGGGGCACAACTGGATACCTGCTCGTGATCCCTCACCAATCTGGTCACGCCGTTCACTCGACGCTGCAATCTTCACAGCGCCCCGGAGCCGCTCTGGTCCTCCTGCAACTTACCAATAAAAGGTTTTCAACACGCTTGTGTGTGGCGCCTCAAGTTTGGAGCGTTGGCATATGGAATATGTAGCGGCCCTGCTCGGGTCGCGAGGCGCCCCGCCGCGGAAGAGCGGCTCCGGTGCGCTGTGAAGATTGCAGCGTCGAGTGAACGGCGTGACCAGATTGGTGAGGGATCACGAGCAGGTATCCAGTTGTGCCCCTAACAGCTACCTACTAAAGGACTTTAAAACATTTTGAGGCACAATCTGCATTCTACTACAGATTGTATAAACTACTAAAACCACAATGCAACTGCACCATGCGCCCACTGGGCGGGACTATAAATCTAACGCTGTGAGTACGGCGAGAACTTTTGCAGCTGTGCCTCAATCCAGATACCAGTGAGCAAGGGCTGGGAAGCCTGAAACGCGTTTGGTCTACTATTGCTGTTGAGGTGCTGCTGGTCCTCCTGCAACTTACCAATAAAAGGTTTTCAACACGCTTGTGTGTGGCGCCTCAAGTTTGGAGCGTTGACATATGGAATATGTAGCGGCCCTGCTCGGGTCGCGAGGTGCCCCGCCGCGGAAGAGCGGCTCCGGTGCGCTGTGAAGATTGCAGCGTCGAGTGAACGGCGTGACCAGATTGGTGAGGGATCACGAGCAGGTATCCAGTTGTGCCCCTAACAGCTACCTACTAAAGGACTTTAAAACATTTTGAGGCACAATCTGCATTCTACTACAGATTGTATAAACTACTAAAACCACAATGCAACTGCACCATGCGCCCACTGGGCGGGACTATAAATCTAACGCTGTGAGTACGGCGAGAACTTTTGCAGCTGTGCCTCATTCCAGATACCAGTGAGCAAGGGCTGGGAAGCCTGAAACGCGTTTGGTCTACTATTGCTGTTGAGGTGCTGCTGGTCCTCTTGCAACTTACCAATAAAAGGTTTTCAACACGCTTGTGTGTGGCGCCTCAAGTTTGGAGCGTTGGCATATGGAATATATATATATATATATATATATATATATATATATATATATATATATATATATATATATAAGAACAACAGAGGCCCACTTCAGGAAACAGGATGCCTTTATTCCGAGAATTTCAGCACAGCGCTTCCTACAGTCCAACTAGTTTCGGCACTACTGCCTTGCTCACGGACAGGAAGTTTTACAAAGTGCTTCTGTGCCTACATTTTTATAACGTTTCTGGTCACCTGACTGTTTGTAGCCTGCATCTCCCATAGTGCATCATTCCATGCAGGTAAGTGTTGTTTTAGAGAAAAATTAGAAAGATCGTAATCTGCTCAGCTACCAGATGCACATAAATGTTAATTAAATGCAAATGGAAAACAGTCAAATGTCTTATTACAGCGTGATGCTGGATATTACCACTTCTCAGTTTGCTGGCTCTTGTCACCGGAACGATTGGAAGGGAAATCATCCCCAACCAAATCCCTTCCAGCGCTGCCGTTGTTTTCACCATTGTTGGCATCTCCTCAGTAGGTTTACCGGCAGCGTGTGGGTCATGCTCCCTTATTAACATCCAAGACAAGCCTCCGAATAGGGAGCCCCCAACCCTACAGGGCGGCCTCTTTCAAGACGGGCACGGAGAAGCCCGTCACTTCACACTCCATGAAAGAACAACAGAGGCCCACTTCAGGAAATAGAATGCCTTTATTCCGAGAATTTCAGCACTGCGCTTCCTACAGTCCAACTTGTTTCGGCACTACTGCCTTGCTCACGGACAGGAAGTTTTACAAAGTGCTTCTGTGCCTACATTTTTATAACGTTTCTGGTCACCTGACTGTTTGTAGCCTGCATCTCCCATAGTGCATCATTCCATGCAGGTAAGTGTTTTAGAGAAAAATTCCTCATTATGCTGGCAGAAAGATCGTAATCTGCTCAGCTACCAGATGCACATAAATGTTAATTAAATCCATATGGAAAACAGTCAAATGTCTTATTATAGCGTGATGCTGGATATTACCACTTCTCAGTTTGCTGGCTCCTGTCACCGGAAGGATTGGAAGGGAAATCATCCCCAACCAAATCCCTTCCAGCGCTGCCGTTGTTTTCACCATTGTTGGCATCTCCTCAGTAGGTTTACCGGCAGCGTGTGGGTCATGCTCCCTTATTAACATCCAAGACAGAGGCCCACAGAAGCACTTTGTAAAACTTCCTGTCCGTGAGCAAGGCAGTAGTGCCGAAACAAGTTGGACTGTAGGAAGCGCTGTGCTAAAATTCTCGGAATAAAGGCATCCTGTTTCCTGAAGTGGGCCTCTGTTGTTCTTTCATGGAGTGTGAAGTGACGGGCTTCTCCGTGCCCGTCTTGAAAGAGGCCGCCCTGTAGGGTTGGGGGCTCCCTATTCGGAGTCTTGTCTTGGATATATATATATATATATATATATATATATATATATATATATATATACATATCCATATATTCAATGTAATAAACAAAGTTTAAAGTAACGTTATAGTTAGGTGGAAAAATGTATGACAAAGTAATGTTTTAGACTCAACAAACCACTGAAATTTACCAGTTATAGTTATCGCAAGTAACTATAACTAGTGCCCTACAGTATCTATAACTCACACCCCCACCATGCACAGTTTTGTCATGAATGATGTCATTTCAATTGTTGCAGTGATGTTAACAATGATTTGATGATGTGATAGAACATGCCATGAGTAATGCAATATGTGTGGTAAGTAGTAGTGTATGGCAAGGTTGCGAGTTATAGTTACTTTAGGGAACGAGGGGGATACTTTGTACTAGTGTAACTTGTACTAGTGTCTTCAATGTGTGCTTCAGTGTGTGCTTTTTTTAAGCCTGGGAGGAGTTCGCGGAATTCCGCGAAGTAGCTAAAAAACTCTGCCAAGCTACGCGGAGTTCTGCGGTTACCTCGCGCAGTTTGCACTGATTTTTAGTGCTGGGTGTTTGTCCTGCACTGTAAAATCAGTGCAAATGGCATCTTGCACAGTGCAAGAAGGCGCTGCTTCTTTCTGCCGCTGGAGTAGAAGTTCTACTCGAGCAGTAGCTTCCTCAACGCGAACGGAAGGTTTCTCAATGCGAGCGGTAGTGACCATCTGTGACCGCCTGCGTTGGAAAATCTCGCAGGGAAGTGGTCTAGTGTTGAATTTTCCTCACTCGCGCTCACCAACTCCCAATTGGCGAGCACGAGCAAGGAAAAAGCTCTGCTCCGCGGAGTGCAGTTTTTCAGAAGTCCGCGAGCTCAGCGGAGTGCGAAAAACTCGCAAACTCCATGAACGGAGCGGAGTTCACCACCCAGGCTTAGCTTTTTTATGAACGTCCATTGTAAGAAATTGAGTTATAAGTTGTGGGGTGGAAGGGCCACACAAACAATAAACACAATAAACACAATCCTTGTCAGGATGTACAACATATGCCTAAAAACTTTAACTTACAGGCAATGTGCAAAGTATTCTTTAAACACTCAAACAATAAAAAAGTGAAAACACAAGATAAATCCAAAACCAAATTAGCAAAATAGAGAATATTTTAATAAATAAAATGCCAGCAAAACAACAAAAATGATAAAAGTAGAACCGGTGTTAGGAATTTTAAATGAGAAAATAGTGCCAAAAAGCACAAAGTAATAACCGCAGGTATCTGGTAGCGCAATTAAGGCCGATTGCGATGGAGAGCAGGTCGGGTATAAGGACTAGCTTGTGGTCGGTTACAAAATTAGCCTTGGACTTGGAAGAAATTTGAGGAGGTAAGTTCTTCAGTGTGGTGAGACTGCAGGCTGTAGCTGAAGTTGGCTCAATGACACCATTCTTGGGAGGTCCTACTGAATCGGATTTGCTGCTGTGGAGAAGACCAAAGCTTGTGTTGCTGCATGGTTAAATTCCATTGGTGATGCACATTCCGAGGCTAGGCTTTCAGGTTGGTACTGGTCTTTTCCTGGAACTCAGAGCAGTTTTTGGTGAAAAAGTGTCTAGTCCCAACTTCCAGGTTAGTCGAAAGGAGTACACTTTAGCACTGCACCAAGAGTTCAGGACCTGAAGAGGCACCTCTTTGGGGCTAAGACTCACTCCAGAGGAGGCCAAATAAGAGTCCACTGCAGCTCCAGTTGGGACTGGTCAGCTTTGTAGCTTGCAGGGCAGGCACAAATTAGCCCAAGTAGTTGAAAAGTTGCCGATTTTTTTGCATGAGTTGGCCGATGGCGACTTGTTGTGGCCCTCAAGCTTTAACAGGATGCCAGTCAGCTGTCCTCTACAGTAACTTCTGGTATCAATTTAAACAGGTAAGCAGGTCCAGTCTTCCATCTTAATTTCAGACAGCAGAACAGTCCTTCTTCTGGTCTATATAGGAGTGCCCTGATTTCATTTTCTGAGAGTGCCATCTTTATACACAATGTTAGCCTATGGATGGAGGACTGTCCCTGTTTACAGTAAAGAGTGAGCTTTGGGCAGTTCCTTTCTTACCTCTTTAGAGATTTCAAGATGTTTGGATGCACAAAGAGGACGGGCAAACCTGGTGTGAGTGTTGTGTGTGTGCAGGGAGCAGGGCCCTTTTATGTAACTAGGGCAGTGCACAGCAAGGATGGCTCGCCTGTATCTACACCCGGGCTCTATTCTCCACACTCTGTCTACAATGCACATCTCTCGGCTGATAGCAAATCACACCTCAGTGGCAGCTGATAAATTACAGACAGGCCTAATAAACTTTAGGACATGAAAATGACAACTTTCTTCAAAAAAACACTTTTAAAATAATTTGAAAGCTGACTTTACCTTTAAAAATGGTTTTAAAGTTTAGTTAAAAGAGTGTACAAAGTCATCATCAAAATTCCTTTATTTCACATTCTTTCAATTGTTTATAAAGTGCATATATATAAACAATTTAATCATACACAAATCATAATATAAAAGACACGTTCCATCTTAAAAATGATAAAAACAAGTCTCATTAAGAGAAGTAATTCCATATAAAATATTATAAAACGTTATCATCATTGGCTGTTGTCAAATAGACCAAAAGTCAACTGATTTCTCTTCAACCTTAAGGCTGACCACAAAAATGACACTATGCAATTACACACAAACGGGTCCCCAAGCATTTGGATGAAATATTGTGCTACCCAGCATTGTCTAAAATTGTATTTCCATACGAGAGGTAAAACACTTTTTTTCCTTGGTTCTTCATAAAATGTACAGAAAAAAAACAAATGCAATACCGATTGTGGGGATGAATCATCACATGGGCATAAAGGTAAATCTTGTAATGAGTGCCTGTTAACCGGGTGCCCCAGCATCAAGGGAATATTATTTAATCAAAATCACACTAATATAAAACGATGTTGTGAGTTGGAAACCTGTGCTAAGTAGGAATGATTGTCCTGATGGATGGAAGGAGACAGTTGGTAAAGGTTCACTGAAGGTTTCAGATGATTGGCATCCCATCTGTCCCGGATATCTTTCAGGCAGAAGGTGTCTTTCAGTTTGGCTTTGGTAATCAGCCTGCAACTAGTTGGATTTTTAAAGCGTTCCGAAAGACCCAGTTCCCCTAAGGTGTCTTTTGCATAATGTAACCATTTAATTTGATCAACATGATCCAATTTTAGGCAATCGCTCAGGATGTTTTGATTTAATTTTACTGTCTCTCTTCTCCAAATGGAATGCCACAGTGTAAGTGGTGCTAGGCGGATTTATCACAAATAAATGGTGCCCCCAGTTCATTATGGCAGTTATAATTTGAGCATGACCGTGGGAGGGAGAGTAATCATTTATAAAAGCTGTCCTCAATGCACTGTAGGGTGTCGACACACGTCATTCCCCAGATCCCTGCCCCATATGAGGCTACTGATAGTGCTTTGGCCTTATAGACCTTCAGGATTTCTGAGATTGGTTTAGACCCCAGTTTTTTAGTAAAGCTGAAGATGGCCTTTATACTCTTTTCAAAGGATAAGCCACTATTTGCCACCATGCTGTTCCATGTTAGCTTTTCGCCGAAGCAGATCCCCAGATAGGGGAAGGTAAGGACCACCTCCAGCCTACGTGTTTCTATTTAAAATGATGTTTGTTTCTTTAGCCGCGCTCCTGCCACTAATACTTGTGTTTTTGCCTCATTGATTCTAAGGTCCATTTGTTTCATGAAACTGGTGTAGGCATCAATTAAGGTCTGCAATGCCTTTCTAGTTCTTGCAAATAATACTGCATTATTTGAGTATAGGAGGATAGGAAGGGATTTATGTATGGGATGTCTGTTGTAGACCCCAACAGTGCAGCCTCCACTCCATTAGTGTAAAGGGAGAAGAGGAAAGGGGTGAGAACGCATCCCTGTCTAACACCCCTCTGGATTTTAAACAGCCTTGTGCATTCCCCTTCCCCACCGTACCGGACACTAGCCGATGCCTGTGTGTACATCTGACGGATAAAGACTTATGGGTTCCTCTATGCCCATTGCTTCCATGACAGTCCATAATTTGGGATGTGACACGCAGTCGAAGGCTGCTGAGAGGTCCATAAAGGCCAGATAAATATGTCCCTTCTTGGCTACCGTATATTTGGCCATGACCAGGCCTAGGTTTAATCACTGATCAATGGTCCCTCTACCTCTTTTAAAACCGTACTGCACTGGAATTAATAATTCATGGTCCTCTGCCCAGTCCTCTAGCCTGTTCAGAAGTAGTCGGCCCATTAGTTTCGCTGTCCTGTCTAATAGTGAATTAGGCCTATCATTAGAGGGCAAGCTCTTATCCCCCTTTTTATATATTGGAATTAGTATGCTCTTCTTCCAGGATTCTGGGTGATCCACTTTGGCTATGATGTTAAATGTATTTGTCAGAAGGGGAGCCCATATATCTTGATCGGCCAGAAATAAATTTATCGGCACTCCATCCGGCCCTGGGGCTTTTGCAGGGTTGGTCTGTGCTAGTCCAAGTCTGACCTCTTCTATATCAAAGATCAATGGTACATTAATATTATTCAGGCATGCCTTATCAGGCGTCAGTACATCCTCTTCGGCTAGTTCAAATATTTTACTAAAATGAGCCACCCAGGCTTCTTCTCCAACGTGGAGCTCTAGCATTCATGTTCGGTCATCTGCAAGGAAGGGTCCATTTATCTCTTTCCAGAAGGCCCGGCTGTTGTTCTCTGCTACTGCTGCTCTAAGTGAATCCCATACATCCTCTCTTGAGCTTTGCATTCTGATGTTACGTGCCTCTCTATATTGCTTGCGCAGATTTTTTACTGCCTTTGAGTCACTTGGGGTAACCCTAAGGGCAGAATGTACATTTTTTAGGGAGCGAGTGCAGGCAGCATAAAACCAACGTGGGGAAGATGCCTGGTTATGATGTGTAGGGCGCGTCAGTTTTGTTTTTATACAATCAAGTAGACCTGCAAAATCCTTCATTAACTGTATTGGCTCAGGATTATTGTCTAAACAAATTAGGGGCATATTCTCAAGGACTTATCGCCGAGTTAGCGGCACTTTATCGCAGCCAAAGTGGCGATAAATTTATCGCACCATTCACAAGCAGGTGCTAACAGCCGATATCACCAGTTTTCCTGCGATAGCAGCCGCAAAAAACATCGCCACAAATGATACTAGCAACTAACGCTAATGATATGCAGAGTAGGCGTTCCCGTGCAAAAAGCCGCGAAAACACCACTTGCAACATTCTCAACGACCAGCCAGATCGGCGATAAGATTCAAAAACATGCGATAAGGCGCGTTAGCAGCAGGGATTTAACACCTGCTCTTACCTGGTGTTAAGTCAGACGACAACCTGCACCATGAAAGGGAGCCCAGCCCACAGCCACACCAGAAGAACAACAGTTGCCATGGAGCTACTGATCATGCAGCTCGGAGCCCCAAGAGGGCCACAACACCCACTGCCACCACCCCCAGGGCCCCCCCCCCGGGGCCCTACCCCAGGCACCCCCCCCCCGGACTACCACACCGGCAGTGGGGTATGTGACGTGCTAGACCCCTTTGATTGGTAGGGTCACATGTCCTGTGACGCCTGTGCTGGATGGGTGTGGTGTGGGTCTGAACGAGCCCTCAGGGAGTGGCTGTGGCATGCTGACGACTAGACCAGTGATCAGCAGATCACTACAGGGACGACCTGGGACATTTAGCGTTGTCGTCCCCCCCTGTAAGCGTAAGCGGAGTGGACTGGCCTGGCGTATGGCAGGCCAGCGTAGGGGTGGGAACAATGAACCCGGGGCTCTGGGCGTGCTCCAGTTCTGGGCTGGACATGGAAGTAACTGATGCGTTTGTTCCTGTTGTAGTGACTACGCCACCCGGACCGCAATCAGCACTGTTGCACCCTGTCACTCAAGTTCCACGACATGAGCAACATGGACGTTAGGGGGAATCTCTCACCCTACATTCAACCATACTCACATACGTGAATGATCAAAGGCATGACACATCTGTGCGATTCTGAATGTTTAATTCACATCCAGTGGAGTGTTGCAGCTGGAGCAGTACAGGGCCATGCAAACCCCACTTCACATTACTGGCCCGTGGAGGGCCAGCCAGAGTCCTTCAGGGAATGACAAGTACATCGGAAGGGGAAGAGTTCAGTCCACAGTCTGATTGCTGTGTCATTGGTAACCAAACAGGAGATGGCAGTCCATGTCGAGGTCCAAGGTGAGTGTCGTAGAGTGTATCGGGGGACAGTGGAAGGTGATGATGCAAAGGGCAGGACCAAGCAGAAACACGCCATTTTGCGGAGATGAATGCTACTGCCTCCTCCTTACCAGTAAGGTTGATTCACCCGCATCTTTGTCCTCTGAAGGCACATGTGCCTCACACGTGGGTGGTGGTGGATTGCCTGCCGCACTGTGAGGCAATGACACATCAGGGGGCGAAGATGTGGATGTAGAAGCGGCAGCAGCATTCATCTGAGCAAGGCCTTGAGGCAGCAATGCCATGACGATGTGCTGCAGGGCATTGAAGGCCCCAACCACATCCCGCTGGTGTGCAGCCATGGCAGCCATCCTGTCCGCCGTCATCCGCACCATGTTCTCCATGAGCCCCCGCATCTGTCCCAACTCCTGGCAGACATTGCTGGAGCCACTCTGACTGGACAGTTGTTCTTGTCTCAGTATCATGACTCCAGCGATGTCAGCCATGGATCGCTGGAGAGCATGGAGCGGACTGTGGGTGTCCGTTAGGGACTGCAAGTGGTCCCTGATGGGAATCAGACACCCATGTATGGCATCAAGTTTGGCTGCCATGCGGTCGAACCCCACCCGCACCTGATCAGCCACCTTCTCCTGGCACTCCAACACACGGCGTTGGAAGGCCATGTGTTGTTCGTGGGGGTCCTGGGAGTCAGCCGTGGTGGTAGGTGCTTCCTGCTGTGTGGTCTGTGCAGGGGGTGGTGTTTCCTCGATGCAGCTGGGCTGCCCTGCTCCTGGGTGTGGGGTCCTGAGGGCGTCCATGAGCTGTTGGAGGGTGTCTGGGTCGATGGTGGTGTGGTCCTCTTCGTCATCAGGGAAGAGAAGTTGGGTCTGCTCTGCAGGAGGTGTTGGTTCTCCCTCTGCAATGTGAAGGGTAGATGCAGTTTAACATTGTGTTCACATGTATGTTGACGCATTGTACAAATTTACATACAGACTGCATGACTATGTACATTGTGACTGTTTGGGAGGAGCTGCCTATTTGATGCGGGACAGTGGACATTTCGACAACATCACGGATGTGTGTTTGTACTAGTACATTTTCATCCCACGTTTCCCTGCTATGCCAAATGTGATTGGCCAGTTTCTACACACAAGCGGCACCACTTGGGTCCTCTGTTCTGTTGTGAACGTGTTGCAGTTCATACCACATTGTTGTCAATGTTGATGTGCTCTGAATGTTATGTGTGTGTGCTGCATTTTGGGAGAGTCGCCCCTGCAGCTCTGATGTGGCTGGCCCTTATCCCTTTCAGGCGGTGTGCCTTGACTTCTGTGCTTCTACAGTGCTGAGATGTTGCATACTTGGGTAAATTGGGCTCTTGGTGGGAGTTGGGACTGTGGGGCATGGTTTGTCCGCAGGTGTGTTGTTAGGTCAGGGGTTGCTTGTGCAGGTGGATGTGTCAGAGTGTGACCTGCTCCTTTACGGATGTGGTCCACACTCAGCCACCTCAGTGTCGTGGGGTGCAACATTTCATGATGTATTGACTGCAGCCATGCTATTCGTCATGCAGTGTCACTTGCATTGTCAGTGTGGCTCACTGACACGCCGCTTTGCTGGGTTCGGCACATGTGCATGGGTTTGTTGTGAGATTAGTGATGTGTGGGGAGAGCCCCCTCTGTGCACATTGTGGACGGGGGCCCACTTGCTGTTTCTATGTGTGCTGCAGTATGCCAAGGAGATCATGGGCATGATCCAGAGTCATTGTGGGTGTGCAGTGTGCTATTCTTGATTGTGCATGTGTGCCATTGTGCCCATCTCCCCCGTCCCCCCAGTCACTGGTGGTTACTCACCCTGTTGCTGTTGTGTCCGGTCATGTTGAGCAGTGTCCGGTCCCCCAACTCCTGCCACCGTCTCCCCACTGATGACTGTGGACACCATTTCCTCCATGTCATCCAGCTCCTCCTGTGGCGCTGGACTCCCACCTCCAGTCTGCATTGCTGCCTTCTGGTTGTTGGCGAGTTTCTGCTTGGTTTTGCGCTTGACATCATTCCAGCGCCTCTTGAGCTCTTCCATTGTCCTCCTCAGCACTCCGACTGCATTCACCTTGTCCAGGATGGACTGCCATGTTGCATATTTTGTTGCCAATGACACAGTGGAGGTGACGAACAGTTGTTGATGGTGTTCTATCACCTCCGTGATCAGGATCCTGTTTTCCGGCGGACTGAACTTCGTCTTCCTCTTCTTCTTGTCCTTGCCCTTCCCTGTCCCCGAGGTCCCAGGCTGGACCTCCGTGGGGCTCATGGGGTTCTGGCCGTCCTCTGTACCTGCTCCGGCTGCCTCCATTGTGCTTCGCTGTGGTGCGGTTTTTGTTTGTTTTTTTTTTCTGCTTTTATGGTGATTTTTCCCGCATGACGTGTGTGATTTGCTGGCCTGGCACTGCTTTTCGCTGATTGTCTTATCGCGATTGGGCCCATCGCAACTTTTTTCAAGTTCCGCTTTGGATTTTTATGGCCGTCCCGGTGAGCTAATCGCGGTCATTTTCCCCGTTATCGCGAAACTATCGCATGTTACCGCCGTGTTGGGAATACGACGTTAACACGGGGTTATTTTCCCGCGATAGACGGCGATAAGTAAAGTTGCGTTAACCTATTTTGGCGATGTTTATCGCACGTTCTTGAGAATATGCCCCTTAGTATTTCGGTATTCATCTCAGCCAGTATCTGCAGGAAGAATTCCTCTTTATTGATATTCTCCCACTTAAGAGTATAACCATTCCTTCTAATGATTACCAGTTCTGGAACCTTATCTGAGTTCTTGAAGGGCCCGTCCCATTTAATAGAGCCTGTCAGGAATGTGTGATCACTAACATTTTCAAAATTTATATTTATTTGCATAAAGGATAGCTGAATCCCTCTGAAACCACTATAAAATCTATGGTGGAACCATTAGCCTGGTCGCCAAAGGTCTTTTCCATTTGCCCTGTGTCAGGGTCATTTTTATTTAAGATGGCTAAGCTTCTGATTATTAATAATCTATTGAATGTGTTCCCATGCTGGTTATGAGAAAAGTGGGGAATGACCTCCCCTTCCCCATCCACTATGCTGTATACCGCCCTGGAAGATTTATCACAGGCATGGATGCTAAATCCCCCCCCCCCCCCCCAAAAGAAGTTCAACCAGCGAGGATGTGCATTACATATCAAATCTAGTTCCTTTTCTAGAAGGGCTGGAACCGCCTACATGTTCCCCATGAAGTTATTGTAATAATAATGAATTATGAGCCAATCACAATCTTCACAGCCTTTGCAGAGTAATATGTGGAAAAAAGGGGAAGCGTCTAGAAAGCTAAGCACCTTAACATTAAATGTATTGGCGACCAAGGCTAATATGCCTCCGCTTGCTCTCCCCACCCTTGTCTGCCACGCCCTTGTTTGAAAGGAGCAGTAGCCATCTAAAAAGATGGTTTCTGTTGCCCAAGTTTCCTGTAAGCATATTATGTTGTACTAATCCACAATACCTCGCCAGTCACCGTTCCCCAACTTCTGCCTTAATCCTGCAATATTCGATGACATGAACTTTGCCCTCAAGGTATCAAGTGTACAAAGTATTTTCAAATCACTCCACAAACTGAAGTTATCTTTCAGTAGGTGTCAAAAAGCAAGCCAGTGATAATGTATGGGAAGACTGGGCCTACACTACTGAAAATAGCTTTCAGTTTATTATGATTAGTAGGACATGTTTTAACCATAGCAAATCTGGTTCAAAATGTTAAAGACCATGCTCCTTGCCCTCTGAGCTGTTAGGGCCAAATATAGGCCAGAGTTAGTAAAAATATATTTTCGTGACTGGGAAGTGGTTTAACTTGCCAGCTCAAAATGGCAGTTCCAAATGCACTGAAGGATGAAACAAGGCATTCCAGGGACATGTTTTAAGGGTTCTATGTTGCTGGGTGCAACAATCAGAGCTCCATCACACAAGTAGTAGTTAAGTTAAAGGCTCTTGGTACAGGTACTACCATATACTAGGAATTTATAATACATTAAATATGTGAAGCTGGAAAATGCCAATTTACCATGTTTAAAGGTGAAAAAGCACATGACTGTTTTTAGTGGTTACCAGGGTAAAGTGCTCAGAGTCTTAATGGCAACAAAATAGTTTCTTCATAAAATAGTGCTCATAAGTCAAAAAAGTTGTGAAAATATTTGAAATTGGTGCCAGGTCTGACAGTAAAGAACATAGAAATATCACCAAGGTACAGCTCAACTCTAAACTAATGTTTTTTTCTGCGTCTTCTAAGCATCCACCTGAACAAGTGAAGGAGACATTGGCCAAGAAGCTGGAGATAAGGGCATCCACTTGGAGTCTGAAGGTGGCAACACTGACACAGAAGGACCCAGCGTCCTAGAGGATGATAGGACTGGAAAGAGGCCAACGCTTTGACTGATTCTGAGGCCTCAACAGTGGACCAGCCAAGTGGTGGTGGACCCTATAAAATCAGGGAAACTTACCAGCTTGACCTGATGCATCAGCACTCTCACTCCTAAAAATCCTGTTGTAGGCCAACACCTAGCTCCCAAAAAGGCTGGGGTCTCTTTCTCGCTATGCACCTCAGCTCCTGCTCCTGTCCACCCAGCAGGGTGGACAGGGGCAGGAGCTCTTGATCTGTTGCAAAAGCTTGATCTGTTGCAAATCTTCTCTGTATGGCAGACTGCACTGTAGTGTGCCACCTAAGGAATGAGCCATCCTCTCACACAGTTAGTTACATTTCTGGATGGCATAACATCTGCTGTACCTGCCATACAAAGAGGCTTGGCCCAGAGCAGAGCCCCCCTGACAGCACTGCTGCCAGCACACCCCCAAGTGCCCCTTCATCTCTGGACCCATTCCTCTTCCCACACCCATCCTCCATCCACCATTCCCCCACCATCCTCCTCACCCAAAGTATCACAACCAGTGAACATAATTCTTTGAGTTGCCTACAACTGCTTGAGGAGTGACACAAGCCCCTTCATGAGGAGAAACTTTTTGCACTATGGTTGGAGGCAAGATTACATTCAGTTAAAAACACGTACCTACTTTATTTTATGAAAAAATAGTATTACTTATTTGCAATAATGCAGAAATTGGAGGAATATCTATGTTTTATTTTTATGTTACATTTATTTAAAGAATAAAATACATTTTCTATCATATAAACATGTTTTGATTTATCAGTTTCAGAAAAATAATTTTTACAATTATTAAATAATGTTTGAGTACTAGGCCCAAAAGTCCCATTATGAAAAGAGGTAACATTATAAGTTTGCGTTGTGCATTTTTATAAAAAACAAAAAATAAAAACAGAGAATGCAAAAAAAAAGAGGAGATGAAAATGAATCAAGGATTTGAAAGAAAGATAAGAAGGCTACATAGAAGAGGAAAGTAGTTTTATATAAGAATTTGATGAATGCTGAATTTCAACATATGTAAATATCGCATGCTCATGTTTTGAAACCTATATGAATGATTTTGCTATTCAAACATTTAGTAACCAAAAAAAAAAACATGTCCTCAAACTTTAAACATTGTTGGGCTCATTTCGATCTCGGGTGGAAAGCCTCCGCCTGACACCGACTTGGAATTTTGACCGACCAACTTTCGGTTGGCGGTTCCGACCGCCAGATTACGATGCGACTGAACACTGTTTGGTTGGATTCCCATTGTTTTCTTTGGGAGCTTGTGTTATGCCTGACAACCGGCCATAACACAGCCTCCAATAGGGAAATGGGGTGAGTGCGGAAAACCCTGCACCCTGTCGCAGGCAGCCCACAGGGCCTGCCACACAGTGCAGGGTTTTACAGGGGATTCCCTTAGGTACCCCCTCGGCCATCAACCGTAGGCCGCGGAGGCTAGGGGGCCCTGCCAGGGGCCCCCAAAGTCATTTTCCGACAGCCTTTCCATGTCGAACAGGCCTACGCAGAAAGGCTGCTGGAAATCCACATCATAATCCCGACGGCGGAAACGCTGTCCATAGGGGTGTACGATGTGGTTCCGACCGACACAAATACTTTGCAAGTCGGTCAGAACCGAGTTGGAATGACCGCGCGATTTACGTTCTGACCGCGAACATCATAATTGGGCGGTTGATATGTAAACTGACCGAGTCGGTCGGAAGGGCTCCAACGCAGTTGCGAAGATTCCGACTGTTGGGAGGAGGCTTTCCGCCCGACATCGTAATGAGCCCCTATGCTGTCAAATATGTGGATCATAGCAGAAACATAAAAAGTTTTTGAAAAATTGCTTGTTTGGCATGCACTTTCATCATATTGATGGAGGCATCTGTCAAACTGACAATGGATTTTAAAGCAAAAACAAAAAACATAAATTTAGGCCAAATACCGTTTGTTATAAAGTGTATTGGTAATGACTATTTTAGCCCAAAAAAGCATGCATTTATTATGTTTCAAAAAAATTAACAAAAGTAATATAGTGATTGTACTTTTACAAGAGGAGAGCATACATGAAATTTGAACTGTGTGAGCATTTTATTATGACTACAGAACACCTCGACCTTTAGAAACGGGAATGTAGTCCACATGATTTAAAGAAAAAAACATAAATATGCCTGCGCATCTGTCACCGACGGCATGGCTTGTTATCCATATCGAGCAGCAGGTATCTGAAGCCAAGCAACATCAAATTCATGGTGAATGTGAAATTTGGTAAGATAGGGGGCCTGTGTCTGACCCTTACATAAGTACAAGCCCACCAGTCAGGTGTGGAGGTTTAGCTACCATGGATACGCGGACGGTAAGCCAAGTCGTAATTGGACAGGTGGATTTCTGGCTGAAACACCTACATCAGCCACTTATAGGCCAACCAATACCCCGTTGACGAGTACTCTGAGAGCGACGGAGAAAGAGGAGCTTTGAGGTAGTTTTGTCCATCATACCACTGACATATAAATCAGGTGGGAGGATAGACACAAAGGTGGATGGGTACACTGGCAATTTCTGACAGGCTGTACAGATCCGCAGAGATATAAATCTGCCAGCTAAGTCCCAATGATAAAATCTTGACTGGGACAAGGCATGGAAAATGTGCAGCTGACAAGGAGGGACACAAAATGTTAATTTTCCCTTTCAGAACTGTTTTATTTTTCTAAATTGGTTTGGGAAATTAAAACAAACATCTTTCGGGATTACCAGCTGCTGATTCCATTGGTGCCATGGGTTGAGCAGGGATTCTCTCTAGAAATGTGTTTTGCTCTAACCAGTTAATTAGGTTTGTAAGGGTCACTTCCTCCCAAATTGATAAACTAACAAATGATCCCAAACAGTCCTCTCTATATCCTCGGACGCCAGAGGTAGTAATCCATGTTGGGCCTTTCTTCCATGTCATATTCTGCCTCACTGATTCTGTGGCCTGCAGAAACAGTTCAGAATGATCCACATTTATTTCAAGTCTTCAACGCGCACAACAGTTTGTCTTTGGCCAAGCTAAGGCCACATATATGTTACCATATGTAAGTGAGGACTCCTTGGCTTGAGCTATGCCCTAAAAAATAATTCAAAGTCCTTGGATTTCTAACTATGTAAGCTTTGTACAACAATTCACAATGATCTTTTAAGAGAAGAAGACTCAATTTGCTGCTCATAATGTCCTATTTACCCTTCAACAAAGGAAGGAGTGGCTGGCATCTGTTATTTTTGACTTTTCACTGACAAGTGAGGTATAGACCTGGAAATGATTTTTTTCTGCCAAGAGAAGGTATAGACCTGGAAATTATTTGTTTTTTCTGCCAAGAGAAGAGGTTTAACCAGTTAGCAGTCCTACATCTATATTAGCACTGTAAAAAGAACCATTAGTCTTACTAAGAGTTTCTACTGAAATTGCTACAAAGCTATCACATTTTTCACAGGATTGACTGGGTTACAAGATTCCTTCAGCGTAGAAAAGACACTCAAGAATTACTATGACATGGTCAGAAAGTATCAGATTATAAAATGGGTACATGATTCTCATGTAGCAGGACATCCAGGAATAAAACCGACAAATACTCTCTTAACAAAATCAATTTTGGTCACCTCAAATGAGGAGAGACATTGAGCAGTATGTGCAATAATGTGCAGTTTATGCTCAAGTTAAAGTTTTCAGAAAGAACCTTCAAGGACTATTACACCATTATCCACATCCCAGCAATCATGGTCCCAAGTTTTCATGTACATTATCACTGACTTACCTCCCTTGGAAGGCAAAACAGTACTTTTGGTTGCCATAGACTACTTTATAAAGAGTGCATGCTTTGTTCCCCCTTTCTAAATTGCCTACAATCCCTTTGGCAATTTACTTACTAAAAGAAGGAGTGAGTTTACATGGGTTACTAGTAGTTATAGTACTGGACAGGGGATCCCAGTCTATTATCCAATTTTGGAGAGTTTACTATAATGATTGGGGGTTATGCATTATATGTCACTCAGTTATCATTTACAGACTCACAGACAGAGAGATTAACTCAGACATTTGAACAGTATTTAAGATGCTTTGTGATGAATCACTCAGATCAGTGGGCACAAAGTTTACCTGTAACAGATTTCTCATACAACAATACACTACATACTTCTATAGGATACTTCACTTTTTTCTGTTCTACTGATTTCCATCCCAACATTTGGCCTCCTTTATTTTCACCCTCTACAATCTCTTCAGTTCAGTAACTCCTGCAAAACATACAAGAGATCCTAAGGTAATCCCTCAATCATTTTAGACTTGCAAAACAAGATACAAGGCTTTCATAATCAACTTTGCACTCCTGGTCCAACTTTTAGTGTAAGGGAAAGAGTTTGGCTGTCTACTGACTATTTCATGCTCTCTGGTATGCGCCTAACTTTTGTTCCAAAATTGGTGGTTCTTTTTCCCATTATTAAGGACATTGACGAGCAGCTATCTGGTCTGAACTTCCCAGTCATAGGCGGATACATCCATTGTTCTATATTTCTCAAGTTAACAAGACATATTGTCTAACTTCTCCCATCCGGCCGTCCACCTTTTTAGGTGGAACCCTAGAGTACAAAGTAGAATCTTTTGTGACCTCCCAGTGACACTGGGGACAGCTGCACTATCTTGCTAGCTTAAAAGGGTATGACCCTTCTGGTAACTCATGGTAATGAGCCTAATTGGAACTGGTCTCTCAATTTCACAAGAAAATCCACCCCAAGCCAAAATCCAAGAGGACGGTTGATCTTTTGGGTATCGTACTGTTATTTCACCAGAGAGATTAGGGCGTAAGGGACTTAGAAGAAAGGGAACATGGAGGAGGTAGAAAATGGGATAATTGCAATTAGGGAATAACATATAACGCTGGGGTTTCCCAACCCCATGCACTATAGGAAAGGTGTGAGATGTTTAAGACTACAACTACCAGGTACATACCTGTAGTGTAAAAGAAGACAGATGTAATATTTAGGTGTTTTTGAAGCATGGCACCCTTGAAGAATGTCTGACTATGGAGCATGCCCCCTCTCTAATCCTATGTGGACTACCACTTTATAGTTGTCATGATCCTCATTTTTGACTTGGGGTGCCTGGGATGTTTTTACTAATGTTTTACTCATGCCAGTAGCTCATGCCAGAGGTATTCATATTGCACATCCTATGTTCACTTGTTTTTGCCAATGCTTGTTTGTATACATTGTGTTGCTACAGAACTGATGCTTTTTGCCCCTTCTCAGTTCCTGTAGCCACGTTGGACGGCCGCCAACTTGAATTGGCACATTATAAAAGCCAGCCACGCCCAGTCTCCAGTGCGGATTATTCTGGAGCACTGAAGAGTCTGCAGGCAAAGGCTGTGCGGTTCCCTGTTGAAGCGGCGGTGGTGTTGCTCCAGTCTTCTTTGACCACGCAAGGAGCAGCTTTCTCCTTTCCTCGTTCTGCCCTTCAGGTAGGATCATTCCATTGTCTTTGGAAACCGGGGCTCCTTTTGTGACATCCCGGCTTGTTGCATTGTTTGCCGCTTGGTGGGAGCGCCCCCTCCCTCTGGGCATTTGCCGCACGTGGAATTTGACTGCTCCATGGGAGCGCCCCCTGGGCAGCAGTCAGCTTTGGATTGTATCGCTCCGTGGGAGTGCCCCCCTAGGCATTTGCCGCTGTCGGAATTCACCGCTCCGTGAGAGCGATTTCCTGAGCATTTGTTAACAACGTTGAGAGCGGTTCCCTGGGCATTTAGTGACAGCCTCAAGTTGATTTTTCCTCTTCATGGAACAATTATTGTAGCAATTGCCAAAAACAAACCAAAGACCATAACTATTGCTTTGTACATATGATACAGTAGAGACAACAATTCTTGCCTACAATACCTTTAGATATTGTGAACTTATAATTATTTGCATAAAAGATTGGGAACAGTGTTAAGACTTAATTAACATACCATAGCTGCCAAAACCAACATCCCAGTTGCACCTACCTATATTTATATGCGAAAAGGACTAAAAGTACTCATTAAGCACTATTGGCAAAAGTACAGAGACTATAACTCATTGGCAATCAGAATGGTGTAGCTGTTTTTTTTATATTGGAATTCCAATTCATCGCTTTTCTTTCAGGTATGCAGAACTAATGTCTATTTGTGCATATGTTAGTTATTATATCTATCTATAGAGTTGCTAGGAATAAGAAGATAATAACCAGAGATATTATTTGTTTCCAGATCTCCTTCCCCGCAGTACCCTCCCTAATACCCTTCCCCCCGTCTAGCCACTTTGATCCTCTGTGCAACTAAGCCTGAGTCAAAGCTGCTGGAAGGTGGGCTTTGTGGGGGTACTGCTCCTGAGGAACACATAAACCGTGACAGAATAATCTGCCCACGAATTGCGGTTCCTCCCGAGCAGCACCTCCAGGATGGCCACCCTGGAGAATTTATGTGCCATGCTGGGCAACATGCAAAAAGAGTTGTCAGCTGCAAGACAAGAGACAGCAGTGTTAGCCAATAGAGTAACACAATTGTAAGCTCAATTAACGACTACACAGTCCTTATCTACAACTTCTGCCAATACTTCCCCTGGGTCTACTATGTCAGTAACAGTCCCTCTCTCTGTTCCTCTGGCTCCTCCGGAAAGATTCTCAGGAGAATCCAATAAATTCCAGACCTTCATAACTCAAGTGCAATTACATTTTATGGTTAAAACAGCATCATTTCCTGATGCTCAATCTCGCATAGCATTTTTCATCTCTTACTTAACTGGTGATGCCACAATGTGGGCAGTTCCCCTAGTACAGGCAAATGACCAGTTACTTTATAATTGGAGTCAGTTCAAGAGCGAATTTGAGAGAGTATTTGATCGAAGGACAATTACGCGATCAGCCGATCGAGAACTACTTGATTTAAGACAGGGTAATAAGGATCTAATACATTACTTAACCCAATTCAACCGTCTTGTAGCCAAAACACATTGGTCTGAAGAAAAAGTGCGCCATTGTATTACCAAGGCTTACGGGATGACCTAAAAGATCTTATTGCTCCCATCGACCCTCAACCTAGAACCTGTGAAGATCTCATTGCATTAAGTCTCCGCCTAGACCATAGAGTTGCCGATCGCCACGGCGATAACAAACGATTGGAATTAAGACCAAATGTATGTCCCAAAGAAAAATCACATCCCCTGTCACAAGATACCGGTGAACCCATGGATATAGGAGGTATACGGAAACCTTTAACATCTGATGAAAAAGAGGCCCGTCATAAAAAAGGCCTCTGCTTGTATTGCAGAAAAAAGGGGCATTTTGTTAAGGAATGTTTAGCACGACCAAAAAGAGGGTCTCCAGGAGATACCACAGTTACTAAAGTGGGAAACTAAAGAGCTCGAGGAACAGTCAGGAGAATTCCTCGAGTGTTTCTCTTCCCGCTCCTGATCAATCTGTGGCTAATACTCTTCAGATTTCAGTTCCTCATTTAGTGGTAAATGTCAGTAGTTCCATTCTTCCTCAATTGGATGAACTGGTCATGGTAATGGTTGATTCCGGAGCCACCGTCAATTTCATTGACACAGCGTTCGCCTCAAGATTAAAAATACCTATTCAGACAAAACAAAAACCAGAGATGGTCCGAGCTGTTGACGGAACACAATTAACCTCAGGATTGATCACACACTCCACAGTTGGAATCACTATGACTTGTTATACTCAGGAGCAAACACATATTCAAGTTATATCATTTGATGTCATTGACGCCCCCCAGTTCAGTGTTATCCTAGGTATGCTTTGGCTTGCAGAACATAACCCTATGATAGATTGGGCCAAGAGAAGTATTACTTTCAATTCTGATTGGTGTCGACAGGAGTGTTTAACATCGCATAAAAAGAATCTTTGTTCCCAGTCACAAATCATTTCAAAGACAAATGCACATTATATTGCCACCGCTGCAGAACAAGATATTGAATTGCCTGCTGTGTATAAGGACTTCCGAGATGTGTTTTGTGAAAAAAGTGCTGAAACCCTGCCCCCTCACCGCACATATGATTGTGAAATAGATTTAGTGCCAGGTGCCAAGATCCCTTGCAGCAGAATTTACGCACTCACAGAGCAGGAAAATCATCATCTACGAGAGTACTTAGACAAATACCTTAAGAACGGTTTCATTCAACCTTCCAAGTCTCCGGCTGCTTCTTCTCTTTTCTTCATACCTAAGAGCAACGGTGAGTTACGCACATGCATTGACTATCGCGCACTGACCAACATCACTATAAAAAATCGTTACCCTCTACCGTTACTTCCCGTGCTCTTAGATCAGGTAAGAACAGCAACTATTTACACAAAGTTAGACTTACGAGGAGCGTACCATCTTGTTCGTATTCGAGCCGGAAATTAATGGAAAACAGCTTTCCGAACTCGTTTCGGTCTGTTTGAATATTGCATAATGCCGTTTGGCTTATGCAACGCTCCAGCAGCGTTTCAGTTCTTTATAAACGACGTCCTTCAAGAATATCTGGACAGGTTCGTCATCGCTTACATAGATGATCTATTGATATACTCCACCTCTATCACAGAGCATGAAAAACATGTTAAATTCATCCTCACCACCTTACAGCAACACGGTCTCTTTTGTAAATTATCCAAATGTGAATTTCACACATTCAAGGTAGAGTTCCTAGGATTTATAATTTCACCACAAGGAATCACCATGGCACCAAGAAAAATACAAGCCATCCTGGACTGGCCAGAACCAACTTCAGTAAAAGACGTTCAACGTTTTTTAGGGTTCGCAAATTTCTACAGACGCTTTATTAAACAATTTTCCACCAAGGCAACCCCGTTGACCCAATTGTTAAAAAAAGGCATAAAATTCCAGTGGACTGAAGAAGAAAAAATTGCTTTCCAAACACTGAAAACAGCTTTTACGACCGCTCCGGTCCTTTGTCATCCAGATATCAATCAGCCATTCATAGTAGAAGCAGATGCTTCAGATTCAGCAATAGGCGCCATTTTGTCCCAACGAAACATGCAAACCAATCAATTGCACCCAATTGCCTCTCTTTCAAAAAAGTTTTTACCAGCTGAAACACATTACATAGTGGCGGAGAAAGAATTACTAGCCATTCGTCATGCTTTTAAGGAATGGCGCCACAACCTACTAGGGGCAAATCATACCATAATGGTCTATACAGATCACTGAAATCTTCAATTTCTACGATGCGATAGAGCATTAACACCGAGGCAATTGCGCTGGACACTGTTTTTTGCTGAGTTTAATTTTACAATCACTTTTAGACCAGGAAGCGCCAACAATAAAGCAGATGCCCTGTCCCGCTATGAAACCAAATTGGACCAACCTGAAGGTCCACAGACACCTCCATTCATGACCCCTGCAAAAACAATTGTAGGGGCCACTATGTCGGAACATTTCTTTCAAGCTATTAGACAACAAATGCCCTTAAAAAAGATATTAAACTGGCAACAACGAGACAAAAACAGAACCATAAGAGCAGATTTACCATTCCAAAGAAACTTACTATACGTACCTTCAAAACACTTGCAAAAACAAGTACTACATTGTTGTCATAAAAAACTGTTAGCAGGTCATCCTGGTATTGCCAAAACTCAAGACCTTATTCAAAGGAATTTCTGGTGGCCTAATTGGAAAAAAGATGCGATGAGGTACGTTCAACAGTGTGATATCTGCGCTCAAGCAAAAACAGAACATGGTCCCAAAAAAGGATTACTTCAACCACTTCCAACTCCAACACGTCTTTGGGAAGATATCTCCATGGATTTCGTTACTGACTTACTTAAGGATCATGGCAAAACCACTATTCTAGTGGTTGTTGACAGACTATCAAAGATGGCACATTTTGTTGCCTGTGCAAAAATGCCCACAGCAACTCAACTGGTGACCTTGCTTTTACAACATGTTGTAAAATTACATGGTGTACCCCGAACCATCACATCTGATCGGGATGCTCAACTCACGTCCAAAGTGTGGAAAGCATGGTGTAAAGCTCTACAAATTAAAAGTAACCTGTCCACCAGTTTCCATCCAGAATCTGACGCCCAAACAGAGCGAGTCAATCAAGTACTCAAACAATACCTTCGCTGTCACCTATTCAAAACACATGGGTCTTGGGTGGATCTCCTCTGGGAAGCCGAGTTTGCTTATAACAATCTAAAACACGCTTCAATAGACATGTCTCCATTTTATGCTAATCATGGATGTCATCCACATTTTTCACCATTGATGTTGCCAAAGCATGAAACGCAAATACCGTCTTTGGACTCAAGGTTACGAGATATGACTACAATCCTGCACCGGTTACAACAAAACTTAACAAAAGCAAAAACATATTATAAAAAATTTGCTGATTGAAAAAACAAAAGCAGGTCCACTTTACAGTCCTGGCGATTATGTGTGGCTCTCCACAAAATATTTCCAGTTTAAGAAAAGGTACAAGTTTCATCCACGCTTCATTGGACCATTCGAAGTACTACAATGTTTCAATCCAGTCGCTTTTAAATTGAGATTACCAGCCACAAGGAAAATCTATCCAGTTTTTCACACCTCTTTATTGAAACCTGCATGGAAAAAACATAGATCTCATCCAGCACCCCTCCTGGTAGGAGATCCGGTGGAATATGAAGTTCACAAAATAAAGAGTAGTAAACGCACTAGAGGAAGATTATGGTACTTAGTCTCCTGGAAAGGCTGTGGACCAGAGGAAGACTCATGGGAACCAAGTGACGCTATCCATGCACCACGTTTGATATGTGTTTTTCATACGCTTCACCCCGAAGCTCCTATATAAATGGGGAGTATCAGTACTTTTAATGGGGTGGACTGTCATGATCCTCATTCTTGACTTGGGGTGCCTAGGATGTTTTTACTAATGTTTTTACTCATGCCAGTAGCTCATGCCAGAGGTATACATATTGCACATCCTATGTTCACTTGTGTTTGCCAATGCTTGTTTGTAGACATTGTGTTGCTACAGAACTGATGCATTTTGCCCCTTCTCAGTTCCTGTAGCCACGTTGGACAGCCACCATCTTGAATTGGCACATTATAAACGCCAGCCACGCCCAGCCTCCAGTGCGGATTATTCTGGAGCACTGAAGAGTCTGAAGGCAGAGGCTGTGCGGTTCCCTGTTGAAGCGGCGGTGGTGTTGCTTCAGTCTTCTTTGACCACGCAAGGAGCAGCTTTCTCCTTTCCTCGTTCTGCCCTTCAGGTAGGATCATTCCATTGTCTTTGGAAACCGGGGCTCCTTTTGTGACATCCCGGCTTGTTGCATTGTTTACTGCTTGGTGGGAGCGCCTCCCCCCCCCCTCCCTCTGGGCATTTGCCGCACGTGGAGTTTGACCGCTCCGGGAAGCAGTCAGCTTTGGATTGTATCGCTCCATGGGAGCAGCCCCCTGGGCATTTGCCGCTGTCAGAATTCACCGCTCCGTGAGATCGATTTCCTGAGCATTTGTTAACAACGTTGAGAGCGGTTCCCTGGGCATTTAGTGACAGCCTCAAGTTGATTTTTCCCCTTCATGGAACAATTATTGTACCAATTGCCAAAAACAAACCAAAGACCATAACCATTGTTTTGTACGTATGATACAGTAGAGACAACAATTCTTGCCTACAATACCTTTTGATATCATGAACTTATTATTATTTGCATAAAAGATTGGGAACAGTGTTAAGACTTAATTAACATACCATATCTGCCAAAACCAATGTCCCAGTTGCACCTACCTATATTTATATGTGAAAAGGACTAAAAGTACTCATAAGCACAGAGACTATAACTCATTGGCAATCAGAATGGTGTAGCTGTTTTTTTTATATTGGAATTCCAATTCATCGCTTTTCTTTCAGGTATGCAGAACTAATGTCTGTTTGTGCATATGTTAGTTATTATATCTATCTATAGAGTTGCTAGGAATAAGAAGATAATAACCAGAGATATTATTTGTTTCCAGATCTCCCTCCCCGCAGTACCCTCCCTAATACCCTTCCCCCCGTCTAGCCACTTTGATCCTCTGTGCAACTAAGCCTGAGTCAAAGCTGCTGGAAGGTGGGCTTTGTGGGGGTACCGCTCCTGAGGAACACATAAACCGTGACAATAGTACGGAAATATTGGAGAGGGAATCCAAGAAACCAACTGTTGCTTACTTTATGACCAACGAGCACACTGCGTACCCCCTGCCTGGCTATCTCACTTTGCCCATATGTCACTGGGAGAGGGGTCTCCTCTTCCGTCTAAGGGCCGGCACTGTAAAATTCCTGCTTTGTTTCCCTCTTGGGCATAATGCAAATCTCGACTCCCTGCCTTGTCCGTGTGATGGACAGAGTAGCCAAACAACCTTACATTTTTTATTTCTCTGTAAATTTATATAAAGTTTGGAAAATGGCTTTTAATACCGTTTTTTTTTTAAAACTCTGCCTATCCATTTAGTAGATGCATACAGGAGCATACTTAAATTGGAAGATGATGAGTTAGTTTTTCGCGTCTGCACCTTTTTGAGAACCGCTATATGGGCCCGCAAAACGATGAGTAACCTATGAAGAGCGTTTTGAAATGCATGGGCTCTTTTAGAAACTTGTCATATGTGTTTTAAAATAATGTGTATTTTTGACCAATGCTACTGAAATTGTTCTATTGTGATATGAATTTGTGTTTTTAAACTTGTCGTATTTGATGTGCTTTTATGGATATGGTCCTATCCGAATAAAGTATTTTTGAATTTTTTTAATCCTATGTGGACTAATATTTAGGGGCTTATGGCAATACTATTTGTGTGTACTATATTGGCTAAGTACACCAGCATGGTATCCTCTTAAGTTTACTCCATTTGACATTTAGGCTGCTAAGGAAAGGACTGATACTACTGACTGATAGGGATTAACAGTGAGGCCCGATGAAAGCTGTGAACCTATAGAGGCAGATAATCATACCGCGGATAATAAGCAGGATACTTGGGTAAATAAAATCCAGTGGCATTAGCCATAAAATGGCCACCCAAGAGAAAGGGATACTGGGGTGGCCTTGAGGTATTTTAGGCCACTTCAGATCCCCCTACAACCAAGCATTATCCATGTACTCCTTCCAACAAGGCAGAACCCATCCTGGTATTTAAAATACCAATATGAAATCCACTGATGAAGCATTCCTTTAATAGATTCTGTGAGGTTCCTGTACACAAAAGCTGGGTACCTCATAGTTGTAGTCTTGTATATCTCACATAATTCCTAAAGAACATATTTTTAGGGTACCTTAGTATTTTATGATTAAGTGGGGAGGATGTATCCACAGACCACGATCTCGCCTCTCATCTGTCATTTGGATAAATGTATGATTAGTGAATTACAGCATCAGAACTACAATTATCACAGTCACACATTGTAGGAAAATGGGTTTTTTATTGAGGGGGATGAAGAACCTTCTCAAGCAAAAACCACAATCCTTGTCAGGGTGAATCATAAAAGTGTAAAGACGTTTTGCAGCATTCAAACAGTAATAAAGTAAAAACACAACACAAGACAAATCCCACATCAATTTGGACAAATAGAGAAAATTGTAATAAATAGTTTGACACCTGAATGACAAAAATCTAATCAGTAAAACTGGAGTAATTAATTTTTAAAACTGTAATGAAAAACTAGTGCCTAAACAATCAAAAGCGCAAAGCGCGGGCATATAGTCACATGACACCAGGGAATAGTCGAAAGTTATGACTGACTGTGATGGAGACCAGATCAGATACACGCAATGTATTTAGCCCTGTCTTGGCTTACCTTTGGACTTGAAAGAAATTTTGAAAAAAAAGTCTGAGTAGGTAAGGTTCTGCGGGTCAAGGCAGCTAGCTGTGTCTGGGGAGGCGGCGTCATCATCAGGCGCCCGAGGAGGAGGTGCCATCTTCAGGGATCCCCTGGACAAAGTCTTGGTGAAGATTTCTACATTTGGACTTTGTCACTTTTTTGGAAGTCAAAAATCTTAAGCGGCTCGTGGCTACAGGATGTGGCTGAAAAGGGCTCCACGAGACCGGATATCTCTTCTGAGAGGAGCTGCTGAGCTGAATTTGCTGCAGCAGAGAAAACTGTAGAAGGAGCTACTGCGAAATCAGGCTGACCAGCGAGACACCTAGGGTGGATCGGTGAACAGGTAGGTCCCAGTCTACTGTGAGTTTTAAGGCTGCTTTTGGGGTGGAAAATTGTTTGAGTACCAAGTTTCAGATTTTGGTTGTTTGGCCATCTTTATTACCACGACAGGGTGCGCACCACTTGGAGGGAAGGACTCAACTCAAGCAGGATCCAGGTGAAGGGATCCAGGTTTTTGGAACTTGTTGTGTTCCTGTAGCTCCGAACAAGAGGCAGCCAACTAGCCCTTGGAGTCACTCTGGTAGTCCTAGTTTCAAGCAGCAGAGCAGGCCTCCAGCATCAGTGTAGTCCTCTAAGGTGCCAAACAGGATTCAAGCAGCAGGGCAGTCCTCTGGAATACAAGGCCAACCATCTTTGTGTCCTATGCAGGTCCAGGAGTGAACTGAAGAGTTGGTCTGATGGTACAGGATTTATACCTGGTGCCAGCCTTTGAAGTGGGAGAAATGCCTAGACTTCCTCCCATATCTAGTTCTGGAAATTCCCATCGTCCCCTGTCCAGACTCCAAGAGGTCGAGGGTGACCAAAGACTGGTGTCAAGTTCTTTGTGACTTTTCAAGAGGCAGTCCCTTTGAAATGTAAGTGGGGCAAGGAACAGCTCGGCCCCTCAAATCCTGGCAAACTGCCACTCTATTCATAGATATATGGCCCAGGACACAGGCTGCAGGCACCAAATGGTTAGGAGAAAAAAATGCCACCTTTCTAAAAGTGGCATTTTCAGAATTGTGACTTAAAATCCTACTTTACCGTTTAGGAGGATTTTAAATTACAATTCATTTGAGATTAAACATGACATTTCAATATGTTTTCTATCAAATGTTATCAGATAATAAATGTAATAAGTTAACCCAATGTTATCCTTTGGGAGAGGTAGGCCTCACAGTAGTAAAAAACGAATGTGGGAGTTTTTCACTGCCAGGACATATAAAAATTAAGAGTACATGTCCAACTTTTTAAATACACTGCACCCACCGTTCCCCAAGGGCTGCTTAGGGCCTACCTTAGGGATGACATATATGTATTGAAACTGAGGTTTAGGCTGGCCAAAGGTTGATTTTTTTCAGGTTGAATCAGCAATTTAAAACTGCATGCAGGCTGCAATAGCAGGCCTGGGACATGTTTTAAGGGACCCACATGAGTGCGTGGCACAATAAGTGATGCAGGCCCACCAGAAGAATTTAATTTACAGGCCCTGGGTACATGTGTTATCACTTTACTAGGGACTTATAAGTAAATTAAATCTGCCTATTGGATGTAAGCCAACTTTACAAAGTTTAAAGACATGAGCACAAGTACCTTAGTACTGGTTAACAGTGGTAAAGTGCAAAGAGTCCTAAAGCCAACAAAAAAATATTTCAGTGCACAGGAGGTGACAAGGCAAAATGTTTGATGGAAGACCACACCAAAGGCTGTCAGGTCTGACGCACATGCATCCCTCAGACACAAGTGGTACATGTCAAGGTTGTTAGTGGCAGACATTATATAAGTCCTTATATCACAGTAGCAAGTTGTCTAGGAACCTTAGTTGTTTTGACTCTCTCAACACCTCGCTATATTTCACACCCAACTATTCTACTCCCCCACCTTGTTGATTTCTCCCCATTTGGTTCCCCTGGTTTCCATGTATTCCCCTGTTCAATTACTTACCTGTATCCTACCTTGTATTCTTTGTATATCCACTAAGTTCCCTCTACCAGGCTACCTCCTTCCTCGTGCTGCAGTGATGTTGCATCGTTGTTTGCTTCCTGGATGGTGCTCCTGATACACCGGCGGACTAGTTACAGCATATCTCTTGCTTGCATGGTATAAATGCATATGTGTATCATCTGAGTATGTTATCCATTTCCTTTTGCCATTATCCTTTCACTAATGTTTGCCCTCTCATCTACAGATGGATTTGCAGTCTGCTTCCACTTGTGATCCAAGGCCTTTTGCTGTGTGTCATCCAGTCTGAATATTCTGACAGCCCACCTGCAGGAGCATATGTCTGCTTCTCTCTCCTAATACCCTTTTACCCTCAGCTTGGGTAATCGTTACTACTTTTGGCACTTTACCAGAAAGGTAGGGGGACTCCTAAGGTGGAAAATTAGGATTCGGTCTCGACTTTCCACTTTAGAGCTCTGTGTGGTGACAAATGTTAATTGCCATGTATTCCTGCATTGTCTTTAAACTGTAGCCCAGCCAGGAGCCTGGCAAGCATATACTTTTGTCATGTACGTGGCTGGTGTTAAAACACAGTGAAACCCACATATGAGATTTTTTCTATCATGCCATGGGTCTATTTTTGCACCATGTACCATATCCTTACAGCAAAGTTAAAAAGACCAATTGGGTGAAACCAATGTTATCAATACCATTTTAGGGCCAGAGTACAAGCACGGTGGCTTTGAATAGCAGTGTCCCAGTGCACAGAATCCTAATAACAGCAAAGAAAGGGTCCAGAAAAAGTTGAAAAATGTACTGCAACCATGCTGAAAAGGAGAATTTGCTACAATATTATTTACATTTTTCATATTTTGTTTCTTAATGTATTTTTTGTGGAGTCTCTTATTCTTTTGATTGATGGTTTATGGGACATTCAAGGTCATTAGAACTTTAATTACATTTTAATAGAGGTATTTCCTTTTTATTTCAGTTGCTGTATTAGTAAATTGCTTTATTTGTGTGTTTTATATTCAGAATGATGTAAACGACGATGTGTTATATGCTACATCATGTATTTGTTTAGAAATGTCTTGCCTACTTTATTTAATACTTTTGGCATTTATTTTATAGGCCTGGGCGGAGTTTGCGGAGTTTCACTCTGCGCAATTCTAAGGAGTTACCGAAAAACTCAGTGAGATTCCGCGGAGATCCATGACCAGGTGGAGTAACTTGAACGGAGATGCAAACCTTGAATTGAATTGAATTCAGTCCTTGCTCGTAAAATATTTCGCTTAGTCAATAAGAGCTATTCAATTTCTACACTACCTGTTGCCAATAGATGGTGCAATTGAGCTAAAAGGAATTGAGGAATACATTATTCTCAAAAGCGATCATCTGCATATTTATTTACCAGATGAGCATCTAAATGTGGAGAAATGGCTATTACCACAGCATGAATTGGCTCCATATTTATCTGCTGGTGTCCTAAACTGAAGCTACCCGTTTCACTGTTCACTTTGTCAATGACAAGAGATCGAGATAAGTACAGTCTTATACTTATACATATTAAAAATATTACAATATTAATTATACAATTTACAATTGTAGCAGCCATTATGTTTGGTTGTTTCTCTTATTCCCATTTCCTGTCTAATTTGATGTGCTAATCAAAGCATGGACCCTTTCTTCCATTCTTTTATTCCCTCCATTTTGATCCACATACTATAGCCTTATAGCCCGCTGCCGAGGGCTATACCAGTTGTTAAAGGCCCTGATCCCGTGTTATAGGCCCGCGCCGCAGGCGAGGGCCTATAACGAGGGAGAGGGCCTTTAACAACTGGTATAGCCTGAGGCAGAAGGGCTATAAGGCTATTAGAACATTCCACCCACTAAGGGTAGAATGTTCTAAATTAAAAATGGAGAAACAAAAGACAAACATTGGAATGTTGGAGTGCTGGGCTTATACCAGCCATTATAAGCCCAGAGCTACTCCATTGTCTTCAATGGAGCTCCCAACATTCCAATGTTTTAATAATACTTTAGTTTACGATTTGTTTTCCTTGATGTTGCTCTTTTTTTATAAGTAATGACCATAACCTTGCAGTGTCACTGAACATGTTTCCAAATTACGGCTGTAGTCTTTGAGTGGAAGTACTATGCCTATGCTCATTATAACTAACATTATATCTATTAGCATATCCCAGATGCTCCAGGCCAAACGTTTTCACACAATTCAATGCTGTGGCACACAGTCACACACAATTCTGCACTAGAGAAATCCCAGATACGAGTGCAGCATGCACCAGCATTAATGCATTAAGGGCCAGATGTAGGTAATTCTGAAATACCGAGTCCTTAATAGCGAATTTTACCGATTCGCTATTAAGAACTCGGTATTTCAGATGTATGTAAAAAATCAGTAAAAATTACCGATTCGGCAATAATCGGTAAATATTAGCGATTCGGAATGAATCGGTAAAAATAATTACCGATTCCTTAATACCGATTCGGTAATTAGCGAATCGGTAATTTAAAAAATTGGTAATTGTCGAATCAGCCAATCCTGTGCTTCCTCATTACCTCACAACCAGGAAGTGGCCACACCCATGCAGCTGCACTGATCCTGAAGCTGTTTGAGAGGCAGGGAGCACAGCAAACAAGCCAGAAGCAACTCTTCCAACTGTTTGCTGACAACACTGTGCAAATATGGCCAACCAGGAGAGGGAGAAGGAGGCAGCTGAACGCCAGAGAAAACATAAATTCAGTGAGGGGGAGCTGGAGGTCCTTATTGAGGAAGTCACAAAGGACCACAATAGACTTTTTGGGAGACAGTCTCTGCACGTGCCTGAATCCCAGAAGAGGCAGATATGGCTGGTCATCCAAGAAAAGATCAATGCCATTGGAGTAACCCAGTGCTCCATTGAGGAACTCAAAAAACGCTGGTATGACCTGAGGAAGCGTGCAAAGGAGAGGCTGGCAGAGAGAAAGAAGCAAGCCAACCTGACAGGTGGAGGGAGAAACACAGCACCTGCACCAACTGCCCTGGATCTCCTGGTCGAGTCCACCCTCCAGCCGGAGAGTGTGAGTGGGATTGGGGATGCAGACAGCTCAGCCAGAGCTGGCAACAAACAAGGTAAGATGCATGCACTGCATGCTGTGCCCCCACTCCCTAACCCCAATCCCCAATGAGGCATTGTGAATCCCACTCCAGTACATGTTTTACTAAAAACCAGCAATGCATTATGGGAGATGTAGTCAGAAGTAACACATGTCAGAACAGTCAGTCCACTGAACCCAAAGGCATGTGACACACATCAGCAATTAGCAAGCAGAGGACAGTCAGTTTGATTGGCAGGCATGACATTTATTATTACGCAAATGCTGCCAGATAAGTTAGCAAATGTACATTCTGTCTCCACAGGCGTGCCATCGCGCAGGGCTGCAGAGGGGAGCACAGGAAAGGCACCCAGGAGAGAGAGGACACAGGAGGAGGAGGTCCTGTCGCCTGCAGGGCACACCACCCCACCACCACCACCAACAGCACCATCACCACCACCACCACCATCACCACCACCACCACCACCATCACCACCACCACCACCATCACCACCATCACCACCGCCACCATCAATGCCACCAGCACTGAGAGCCAGTAGGCATGCAGTGGCCAGCCTCCAGCAGATGGAGGTGTCCGAGGAGGACAGCATGGGAGGCCAACAGTCCACGGTGGCTGAGGATGCCAACGGTGCAGGCTCACAGTCCTCCACCGAGCGCCCCCACACAGGTGCCAGACGCCGCAGGGCATGGGCAGCCACTCCAGCTTCACAGGGTGAGGATCAGAGTGTGTTTGCCGGTCTTGAGGGGAACATGCTTAAGGTGCAGCGCCTGCAAGGCAAAGCGATAAGGTCAGTCCAGCGTCAGATGGTACAAATGAATGGGCACATGCTGCGAATCAAGAAGGGTATCCGTAGCATGAACAATACTGTGGCTGAGGGCATGAGGGACATGTCCGAGGCAGTGAGGCTGCTGTGCAGCAAATTGGATGAGGACCGTTTGGCCAGGCGCAGGGAGAGGCAAAAACTTGACAACTACACCAAGGTGGTGAACCACCTCTCCACTGCCACCTCTCTGCTCTGCAGGCGCTCGGTGGCCATGCAGGAGGAGATGGCCCACTGCAGCCGTGACGAGGGGGCTGGTCACAGTGACCAGTGCACTAGAAGTGCTACAGACAAACCAGGTTGCCACTACAGGTGATGGGGGGGATAGTGAAGAGGCTACTAGCCGCAGTAGCATCACGCCCCCTATAACGGAGTCCAGGAGGCGTAGCGAACGTCACAGCGCTGCCACAGGACAGACTGCCAGTGAGGACAGTGTGCCCAAGGAACGCAGCAGTGCTGCGCGTGGGCGCAGGAAGTAATGCCAGCCATCACATGGTTTACCGAAATGGGTGATGTAACCCTTTTTGGTTTTGTAACCTGCATTCAAATTTGGCCTGGCATGTGAAGCCCTTCATGTTGTGGTGGTGTGCTATGACAATTAAACACCGTCACTGGCTGTGTCTCCTTACTTACTCAGAAATAGTTGCGTGTTATCTCTGCCCGTCTGTCTCTCCCATCTGGTGCTGCTGCCACACCTGTTGCGCTGTGCTCTGGCTGTGGACAGTCCTCATCCTCGTCCTCAGAGTCAGTTAGTTCCACTGCTGTTCCTTTCTTTGTGGCAAGGTTATGCAGCATGGCACATGTTGCTATTATTTTACAGCAGATGATGGGGCGGTACTGACGTGCACCTCCACTTTTGTGGAGGCAGCGGAACCTGCTTTTTAAGAGTCCGAAGGTGCGCTCCACAATGTTGCGCGTGCTTTTATGTGCCACATTGTATCTTCTCTCACTTGGTGTGGATGGGTTGAGGTATGGAGTCAGGCTAAATGCCCACACGGCATATGCGCTGTCACCTAAGTGAGAAAGGAAGTGCCATTAATATGAGTCACCAACACATTCATCCAAGGTATACATCAGGGTGTGTCACATTGATTTACCTAGCAGGTATCCATCTCCAAATTCACCCCCAGCCAGACGTGTGTAGATCCCACTGTTCCTGAATATGTAGGAGTCATGGGTACTCCCTGGAAATTTGGCCACTATGTCAGTGATGATGTGGTGCGCATCGCATATCACCTGCACGTTGATGGAATGCGTAGATTTGCGGTTCCGTTATATATACTCTGTAGCTGCAGGTGGGCAGATTGGTATGTGTGTCCCATCAATGCACCCTATTACATGTGGGAACTGTGCCTTTTGGTAAAAATCCAGCTTTGTCTTCTGCAGTTCCGCCTGTGTGCTGGGGAAGCGTATGTAGTGATGCATTCTTTGCATCATGGCATCCAAGAAAGAGTTGAAGAAACGGGACAGGCAACTCTGTGACACACCACCTGCCATAGCTATCACCCCCTGGTAACTTCCTGATGCAAGTAGGTGCAGGCTACAGAGCACCTGGACATGTGTTGGTATTGCGTGCGCCCTTGGTGTCTGATGCTCCAGGAGTGGGTGCAGGTCCCGTATCAGGTCTAGGATGGTTTGGGGGTGTAGCCTGTACCTCTCATGGATTTCAGCCTCAGTCAGTTGGAAGAGTGTAACGCGCAGTCTATACACGCGCTCCTCCCGTCTCCAGATCCTCAGTCCTGCTGCTTGCAAACATAGCCGCCTTGCAATTACATAGAGGGCCGCCATTGTGTTCACACTGTTGCATTTTGGGGCTGTTTAAATGCAGTACACCTGATTACCACCTGCTTTGAGTCAGTGGTAATTAGCGACTCCTAAATACCGAAAATTCGGTATTTTTGGTACATCGGATTTGCGATTATTTAAGGATTTCTTATTTACCGATTCGGTATTTAGGGGTTTCGGTGTCTGCTAATCACAAATTAAGGAATCGGTAACTGGTTTCCCTTATTTTTACCGATTCCTTATTTGCGATGGCGTTCGGTGTTCCCTACATTGCACATGGCTAAATACCGGTCGGTAACGATGAAATTCTGCGAATTTCGGCGTTACCGACCGGTATTTAGCCACCTACATCTGGCCCTAAGTTCCCAATCCCAGCAGGATGGTTACCTTACCCTCACGTGGTGGTTATCAACGACGGCGGCAGACTCATTCTTAGCCTTCTCTGCCATCCTGCTGCACGCTGAGAACAATCCTCCGCTGTCCGCTCCAGATTGGATTCACTCTGGAAGTTTAGCTAACAGCTAACGGCAAGGACAGCAAGAATTGCACATTTCAAACTGCCGGTAAACTCCGCTGCGGTGCCAGAGTTTTCACAAAACTTCATGCTCCAAGCGTACTGCGGAGTAGTAAAAACTAGGGGTGGGCGGTGAATTCCGCTCCGCTCGCGGAATTTGCAAAATTCCGGCAATTCCGCGTTCCACGCGGAATTGCCGAAAATTCCGCAATCCGCGGCATGGCGGAATTCGTGAGCATGGTGAGTAGAGGTATTGCACAAAACGGTGCCATCTGCTTGGATAAAATATGCAGGGCAGGATTCATTCTGGCACGAGGCTCCTGTCACAAAAATTAAACCTCAACAGGAAGCACTTACAGATGTAAATAAAGCAGGTGCCCGAGTCGAAGCTCAAATTCTGTAATGCATTAATCAGCCCAAAAATTAGTGAGCGAGGTTGTGGCTAAGCAGATATGCCTTCTCTCCATTTCCACCCTGAAAAGATGGCTGTGATCCTTGATGGCGGTCTTTGCATCCTTGATTTTCTGGAGCGCAATCCTAGTGTAGAATTCGTGAGCGTGGTTAAGCAGACGTGCCTTCTTCCCATTTCCAGCCTGAAAAGATGGCTGTGATCCTTGATGGAGGTCTTTGCATCCTTGATTTTCTCGAGCGCAATCCTCGTGTAGAATTCGTGAGCGTGGTTAAGCAGACTTGCCTTCTTCCCATTTCCAGCCTGAAAAGTTAGCTGTAATCCTTGATGGAGGTCTTTGCATCCTTGATTTTCTCGAGCGCAATCCTCGTGTAGAATTCGTGAGCGTGGTTAAGCAGACGTGCCTTCTTCCCATTTCCAGCCTGAAAAGTTAGCTGTAATCCTTGATGGAGGTCTTTGCATCCTTGATTTTCTCGAGCGCAATCCTCGTGTAGTTTCTGTGACCAGGAGGTTCCTTCTCCTTGTCTGCCGCTGTGATCCTGCTCTGACCCTTTATAAACAACAGGCATGTGAACTGGACTAGAAGCCCCCCCCTTTGGCCCCGCCCCACATACACTAGCGGTATGCAACGTCTTCCGCCCTTTCCCCACTATGATGGACAGCTTACTCAAAGGACCCCTTTCCGGCGCGGTGGCAAAGTTACAGCTGTAGTGTAACGGGCAGAACAAGCAATTCCGCAAGCTCGCGGAATTCCGCGTGCTCGCAGAGATTTTTTGCCGTTTCGCTGAACTTTGCGTAGCGCAACTACGCAAATTCCGCCCACCCCTAGTAAAAACTTTGTGAACTCCGCTGGCAGAGCGGAGTCAACCGACCATCCCTAATTTATTTATCTTGGTTCATTTATTTAGTTTTTTTGTGAGAAAGTACCTCTTTTTGTATGGTAATCCCCATATTTTTTGTGGACTGCTGCTGCTGTTTTTTTTTAACTCTTCACATTGAGGCACTGCTATCCAGACCCCAGTGTATTGCTGAGACCTCTAAAATATGACAGAAGTGACTAATTACTAATTGGCATATTTAACTTTCCACTAAAGCCATAGTATATGGTATAGAAAAATACACCAATGGCATGGGAAGTTAAAGGTCACCTGTGGAATACAGCATGTTATATAATCCACTAGACTGGCAAAGAAAACATGGCATCAGGTCTACCAGTGAGCCATGACGTTTGCACTTTTGAACCTGTATGGAACCTTGTTCAAATAATTGTATTGATAGTAAAGAATTCTACTTTCATATATTGAATATATCATCTCTAAGTAGCCCTTGTAGCACATAAGGTAGGGTGCTTAGCATTTAAAAGTGGTACCTGCAAGAATATAGTGTAGGCATGTGCCTAATGTGACTAGCCTCAAAAAGTTAATTTGACTGTAAAGGGCTGTAGCTGTTCCTTTAGGGAAGGTTAATGTTCTGAATAAAATTCTATTTCTCTTAACTCACATTTGGGACAAGCTACAGGAATGATTCAGCCATTATCGTTAATATTTATTTGATACATATTTAGGAAAAGTAACTGTTTAAATGTTAGATTTTGTGTGTCTGAACTTCCAATAAGCTAATTAGTGCTTCCCCATCAATGAAGTGTGAAAACTGCTCCCAGAGCAGTAACAATGGCTTAGGCATTTTGTCTGGAAGACCTGGGTGTGAGATATGTGACTCCTCTCATTAAGCGCCACTGAGGAGGATTCAGGAGCCTCATTAACTTGATAAGGACTAGGGCAAGACCTGACCAGTCCTGATTAATGTAAGAAGGTGGATTATGAATTGGGGTGAATGGTAGTCCACCACAAGTTATAAAGTCACTAACCTGATATGTGCAGGCAAAAGTTTCAATAATTTAAATCTGAACTCAACCCCTGGTAGCAATGTTCCAGAACAGAAAGACTTAATTTAGCAACATTGTGTTAATCCTTTGGAGGTACTAAAACAGGTAAAAGTCAAAAACACACTACTATAAAAATCCCAACTCCGATTAACAATTACAGGCATTGTGGCCTGCTGGGTTCAGCAGACTACCATGTCTGTGGTTGCTTTTAAATAAAGCAATCTTTAGCTTTTAAATGCAGACAGTTTTCATAAAAGGAAAACTGGATGCATTTAAAATAGAAAATGAAAACTTTTACAAACATTTTTAGGAGCAGTTAGCGGTCCAAAGGATCACAGCCTGCTCCTAAGAGCATTTCTGATCACATTCACGAAGGGGTCCCTTGGGCACCCCTTCTTGTATGCAAATCGGTTGCCACCTCCTTAGGGGTTGTGGTGAAATTGTAATATTTTGTGATCAGATTTCAGTTGCAAAACATTAATACATACTGTAAGGAGTCAGTATTTGAAAGGGACTCCAATAACAAACACATTCCAAATACAGATTCCTTATGGTGTTATAAACCCATTTATTGATTCAGAAAACCTGTGTCAAATTGTTAAATGAGCTTAGTACATTTCAAAGTGGTTTTAACATTTGCAAACCCTCTGATTTACTGAATCATAGGGTTTGCAAATACAAAAACCGTTTGTACATGAGGCCCGTTGTCATCAAAACACTGGTCTATGGGTCTTTCTTTAATGAGACTATTTTTATGTACCTGCTGACTAAGGAAGTGCCATTAGGATTGTTTTTAATTTGCATTTTTGTTGGTCTTGCTATTTTGAATACTTACTTGGCAGGACACCTGTTAAAACTGTGTTAGAAATCAGGTCAATTTTTAAGAGTACTGGTGTCTGAGTGAGGTCTGAGAATAATTTTGCAGCTTCTTGAATCCCACATCACTCACAAATTCACTCACTCACTCACTCACCCACTCACCTGCAACAGTTTAATTAAAACATGACATGCTAGAACCCCATGCCTTTTCCACCAAACCCATTTTTTAACAAATACTCAGTACAGCCCTCTCTAATGCTCAGATGGTGGTCACAACGAAATGGACACACTAGATGATGTGGTGCTAGACGACTTTGTAGCATGTATATATATACGTCCTTGGGGGCTAACTATCCCTCCTGTTACCTCCAGTAAGTCCCACACAGCAGGATTGGTGAGAGGTTGTCAGAGGCCATGCCACCTTTCTCCACCACTCTACAAACGCGAAGAGTCCTAAAGCCAACAAAAACAAATTTCAGTACACAGGAGGTAACAAGGCAAAATGTTTGATGGAAGACTAAACCAAAGGCTGTCAGGTCTGACACACAAGCAGCCCTCAGACACAAGTGGTACATGTCAAGGTTGTTAGTGGCAGACAGTATATGAGTCCTTATAGCACAGTAGCAAGTTGTCTAGCAACCTCAGTTGTTTTGACTCTCTCAACACCTCGCTATATTTCACACCCAGCTATTCTACTCCCCCACCTTGTTGATTTCTCCCCATTTGGTTCCCCTGGTCTCCATGTATTCCCCTGTTCAATGACATACCTGTATCCTGTAGCATGTATATATATACGTCCTTGGGGGCCAGCTATCCATCCTGTTACCTCCAGTAAGTCCCACACAGCAGGATTGGTGAGAGATTGTCGGAGGCCATGCCATCTTTCTCCACCAGTCTGCAAACGCGACTCCTGGTGCTCTCCTATAGTAGGGGGATGAAGGGCCCCTTGGTTCTTGAGGGTCCTTGGGGACCAACTACCCCTCCTGCTACCTCCAGTAAGTCCCACACAGCAGGATTGGTGAGAGATTGTCGGAGGCCACGCCCCCTTTCTTCACCACTCTGCAAATGCACCTCCTGGCGCACTACTAGCTGGGGGAAGAAGTCCACTTTAGCCCTCAGGAGTAAAGGGGAATTCATCCCCCCATTCAGCAGCGCACCAGGAGGTGCGTTTTCAGAGTGGTAGAGAAAGGGGGCAGGGCCTTCCGCGAATTGCTGACTTTTTAAAAAAAAATCTTTTTATTTTTTAGGAAGTGGGGCCCCCTTCCCTTCCCTGGCCCCAGAGACCCGGTTCCCCAGGGCCTGGCTTTTGAAATTTAAAAAAAATTATAATAATTCTAAGGGGGGGGGGGGGAGCTGCGTGGCCCCCCTCCTGAGCCGATTTCGTCCCCGGGGAAACCATCACTAAGGCCTTGCCCTTTTTAAAAAAACAAATAATAATTCTAAAAGGGAGGGGGACTGTGCAGCCCCCCTCACTTGACGAATTTGGTCCCAGGGACCCCCACCTTTTCCTTTTCTTTTTTTATTATGAAAGGGACAGGGACAGGGCCGAGTAGCCCCCCCTTCCAGGTCATTTTCTGCCGATTTTGGCCCTGGGGACCCCATCCCCTGGGGCCAGGCCTCTACTCTGGGTGCCTTGGTCCCGCCCACGGTACCCACTCTTATATGTTGGGAGCCGCAGGGGGAGCCTCAAGGCCGGCTCCCCGTGTCCTGCGGGAGCCGGCATTGCTTTTGGACAGAGGAGCTGTTAACATGCAGCTCCCTCTGTCCAAAAGCAATTCTGCTCCGCTTTCCGCAAGGAAGAGCATTTTTAATGCTCTCGCTTGCTGAATGTGGAGCAGTGTTTGCTATGACTTGGCGGGAGAACCGTAGCAGTCCCCAGAGCCATCTAGGGCACCACTAGGGGGACCGCACGACCCCCCACTTCTTTGTTCTAATTTGCCCCAGCAATGATGGCAGCATACAATCAGTGTCTGAAGAGGACAGGATGGTACATATCCCCAAAGACCTGGTACCCAGTTATGTGGTGGGAGATGACATTGATGAATGGTTTTCAGCTTATTAGGTGATCCTGAGAGTACACAAAATCCCAGAGGAGCACTGGGGGGGAGGGGGGTCTGTGGAAGCATTTGTCTCCAGGGGGAGAGACACTCTTCTGATCCTAGAAGAAGCGGGCCAAATCAGGTACCATGAAAGCCATCCTTCTAGCAAAATTTAGGCTGAACCCTGGAAAGTATCACCAGAAGTTCAGAGACAGCCACAAACTTCCCAATCAGTCTTGGGAGGATTTCCTGGACTACTCTAACAATGCACCGAATGGCTGAGTAAGGGGCAGCAAAGTAAATGATTATAATGGGCTTCACAGCTTGATTCTCATGGAGTATATGCTCATTATTTGTTTTGCAGAACTGCTCCAGCATCTAATGAACAGCAAGCTGACTGACCCCAGGAAACCTGCTGAGGAGGTAGACTTCTGGGTCACCACCAGAGTGTCCAAATAGGCACCTGGAGGGGACTCCAGAAAGGGTGGTCAATAGTCCCACCAGAAGAAAGCGGGGGGAGAAAAACATAAAATGAAGGCGTTCTCAAAAGGCCACCAAAGTATTTCCCAAAGGAATAGAGGTAACCAGACCCCATCTGAACTAAATAAGAAATAATTCTTTGATAAACAGACACAGAGGTTTGTCCCCCAATATACTGAGTGTTACAGATGCAGGCACTCCAAGGGAGACACCAAATGTTCCTAGAGGGCACAGCCTTCACCCGGTGGTCAAACACCTGGGTTGGCGAGTGTTGTGCTTGGGGAGGAGGTGGTCCTAGTTAGCTTTGGGGAGCAGACAGAGGTCACTCTAGTGTCCCTGAGGTATAAGGATATGGTGCCAATAGCCCATATGACTACAAATACTTCTAAGTGTAGGCAGTGGGTCACCATTGATGGACAACGGGTAGAGGCTCTGAGGGACACAGGAGCCAGCATGATTAATGTAAGGTGTCGGCTCTTATCCTCAGAGCAGGTCCTTCCTAACACATTCCACCAGGTTATAGTCACAGACAATCGTGCGAGTCGTCTACTGAGGGCTCAGGTTCCCTTTGATCGAGGGTGGATCTCAGGTTCTATAAAAGTAGCTGTGAGTCCTGCCCTGCCATGCCTGTAGAATGTCAGTTAGTAAATTACCTGGAGCACACTATCTGGAAGGAGTTAGAGCTCAAGTCCACCTTGGAGATGTTGGGATTGCCTGTGATCCAGCGCGATATTAGCAAACAGCATTCATACAGTAGATACTCACTTGGGCCCATACTACGCTAATACTTACGCTGGGTTTTATCAGTTGTTACTCTTTATCAAATCCCTGCTACCAATTACCTTCCAATTGAAGAGTAATGACTTACCAATGAATCCTTTGCTAATTGGGAAGTTTAAAATGAGTGACATTCATTATAATACATAATCCTGAAATAACCACTGAGTCAGGAAGTTTTGAAATGTTTATCTAAAGATTTTAGCAGAGTAAATTACAGAAACACATGGTACTTAATCGCACATCATAGATGAAGTAGAGAAAAATAATTATTGATCAATGACGGTCCCTCAGAAAGGAGAAGATAGAGACAGCAGCGCAACTAAAAGTTGCATTTATATTTACCTAAATGCGAGAACCAAACCCTTGGCCAAGGAGTTGGAAAGATTAGGACCCAGGAAGGATGAAGAGCAAAGACCTCCTCCAGGATCAGGACAGGACCGGTGACCTCTCTACAACGACGCCTGCATCGTTCCCCTCTCTGATACTCGACTTCTCCTCGATTCTCCCGTGCCTTTCTTCTAATGGACTCCACTGCCCCCTCCTCAGGACCTCTCTGGACAGCGGTTCAGTCTGCAATCGATCAGCTTGACGGTCTGGAGCTCTTCGCCTGATCTGCATGAATGCCTGATCTGCCTAATTATCTAATGCTATATTCTATTATACCCTTCTATGCCCATGTACCTCCCCTTAATGTTGCCAAAATATGGGACCACTACTTCTGATTGGACAGGGACAGGGGGTGGATTCTCACACCATATGATTTTAGTTCATTTTCTGTAGGCCATTGTCTTTAAACTACCGCCCATCCAATTTTATACATTTGCTTTATTTCCCACCCGTCTCACGACAAATGTTATATATTTTTCATATACAAAGTTTCAATTTTCAACAGGAAAGGCAAGAGCACATCAGCTTCGGCCACCAGGTCATGGCCTTGGACGACGTCCAGGTTGACTTAATTCTTTGGCAGCCAAGGAGGACACATGCGCAGAATCATTGTCTCTCGAGTTTCAGATCACCAACCCCAGGCCCAAGTTTACGAACTAATAAAAGTCAAAGAAGAAAATATTAAAATCACAAATAATAGGTTTCACTGTATACCCACTCTTTCTACTCTATCCCCATTTACTTATAAATCTATCCCGCATTAGTAGCGTTATAAAAACGACAAATTAATAATAACACAAGAGCAAGCTGAATCATGTGAAAACATCGAGCAGCCATTTTAGAGCACACTGCGCAGAAGCGGAAATTTCCCACCAAGCAAAGAAAGACTTCACACCATGTGATATGGATGAGACATGCGCAGTAAGGTTCCTGCGCTTTAGCGGCCTTTTTAGAAATAGGCAAGCGTTACTTGTTAGTTAGAACACATAGGCAAGCTTCCTTGCTAATTCATGTAGTGTATGCAAAGTTAATATAACAATACAAGATTAATAATTTAATACTGTGAGGAGATTGCATTCGAGCAAGTCTCATTTGTGAGTCTTTGCTCCATCAATCCCCTCTCTGATGGCGTTTAAGAGCCATCAAAATACTACCCTCAATCAGGTGCCAACTTCTAGCAAATTGTCTCATTCTCATTTTTACATTTTCTATTTTTAACATCCCCTTTCAATTTCTTGTATAATTCACTTCTCACATCCTCAAGTTCAATTTCATCAATTTTTCTCTTCTTTCCTCTTCCTGTCACACTATATGATTCATTCTTTCTACAACATTTGCACCATATTATTATCGTCAGTACTATTATTGCTATTCCTGCTAAAGGTACTAGTATTTGACCTATAAGCCCTTTTCCTACATTAGAAAACCAGGTACCAATTGACGCAATACTACTTGTCAATCTTTCCCATACACTATCAACTTCCAGTGGTTTAAGTTCCTTCTCAAGTTTAGTTATATTCTGTATATACGTTCCAATTTCTGCACTTTTATCAGGAATGTAAGTGCAACAATGTTTCGTCTTCAGTAATTTACAGACTCCGACCTCTTTTGCCAATAAAATATCAAGAGCAAGTCGATTTTGCATTACCATAGATCTAATCGCAACCATTTCTGCATTAATCATTAGAAATCCTCCAGCCGTGTCAGTTGATAAACGATCAACCACTGTAGACAATTTACATATTTTCCTTGAGTTCAAAATTATTCCCACCGAAGGTATCAATGCACCAAATATATCACCTACAAATTCAGAAAAACTAGCTCTTTTACTACGTATTAATTCGCCATTGTTTTCATTGCTCCCAGTGTTTCTTTTTACGTGGTATATCTTTGGAAATACTATTCCAAAATAACAACTTCCATACCACCGTGCAGGAAGCCTAAAATAAGCCTTATTCTCGCATACATAATAGATTCCAGGAAAAACTGAATCTGTTCCTCCTTTGATTCCCCAACCTCCAAGAATTAAGAAATTGTGTTCACATTCAATGGTACCAATGAAAACATTGTTATAATCAGTCCTTAGTCTATGTAGACAAATGTTCCCAGTCTTTACTAAATCCAGAGCCATAGCAGCTTGAGCCTTGCCAGGTGTGTAACTCCCTTCTTTCTCAGCCCAAGGTGGCAAATGAGCCTTATGCTCAGAAGCTTTCGTTTGAAAATCTTGTCTTCTATCTTCTACTAAATTCAAAAAGATCTTTTCTTCTTCGTGTAAAGAACATGTTAGATTGTGTCTATGTGCATGTGTTATGTCTATCGATTTCATTGTTAAGAAAAATTCTCCCATAAACTGTGCGTCTTGACTACTAAGCACTGGGTTCATACTCTTGCGAATCGGAACCTCTGAAAATATCACATCTATGTTTGAATAATAATATTGAAGTCTCGATGTTCTATAAAATAAACTAGCTAATACATTACATGATATGCCACATGTCAATGGTAAGTGATGATATGTTAATCCTTCTGCTACTGATTCAGGTAACTTCATACAGACATAACAATTACTAACTTCCATGGTATCTACATATTGAAATAATAACTTTGTGAAAACATTTAGACTAGTGTCGTTATCAGTTATTTCATGATGAAATTCTGGTTCATTTTCTGCCATTAGTTCTACTCTATTTCCCTTCATGTGTGCTGTCTTTCCTTTAGTTTCGTTGTTAATCTTTTTATCCATTATTTTAAGGTAAGGGACTGCTACGATCAGAACTAACCATACTATAAGCACCATTACTAGACTACATATGCATATTGCACAGCATCTTCTACAACATCTCTGTTTTGGTCTCCCAGCAACTCTATCATCAGACATTTCGACAAGGAAGATTGCTCTTCTTATCTATTTTTTGTTTTTCTTTTATGACTCTTTTGCGTAGTCAAGGTGGTCTTGTTTCTTTCTCGTACGTCAATTCTGCACTTGTTCCTTTGTCACCACTTTCACTTGACTCTGAGCTCTCGTAATCTTCAAGGATAATGTAAGTCCAATCAGGACCCTTGAATTTGTTATTTACAAGTTTCAGTCTCTTGCTTCTTCTTTTCTTAGTTCTGTTTTCTTGTTCTGTTTGACTTGTTACTTCATTTACTTGATCTGGATCTTCACTTCTGGTTGTTATGTGGTATTTTACTCCTTTAATGACACTAGGCCAATGATCACCTTTTCTGGTTTTCTTTGTTTGCACTGTTTCTTTATTTTTGTCTTCAGCAATCTCTTTATTTTCACTGTTCAACACCTTTTCGTTTTCTGCAATTACTGTTTTTCTTTCTTGCTCCTTTTCAGGCCTTATTTGTTTTTCTTCTGCAGCTCCTCTGTGAGTTTCCAATAATTGACCTTGTTCTTTGTTTAATTCTTCATGCTCATATTTCTCGAGATCTTTTTCTTCTGTGTGATTTTCTAGATCTAACTGGTTCTGATCAGGGCTTATTGCACTTTGTACTTCTGCAGCCTGACCGGATTCTTCTAAACCGGTCTTTCCCTGCTCAAAACTTGTTGGTTCTTCGTTATCTTCAGTCCAGTTTCCTTTCCCTATCTGGTCTTGCTCAGGTTCTTTTATTGTTTGTTCTTCTTTTCCCTGAGCTGCTTCTTCTTCACCTATCTGATCTTCTTCAATTTCTTCCAATTTTGCTTGACTTCTTGTTCTGTAGTAAACTTCAGGAATTTCTACTACCGGTATCCAGTCCTGACTTGTGCTCGGTTGTTCTTCTGCAGCTTCTCTTGAATCTCGAGCCTGAGATTCTTCAGCTGGGCAACCTTCAGCTTCCTCAGTGATTGATGCTGACTGAGGATTTTCTTCTTCAGGGTCTGGTACTCTTTTGGTGTGGCTTACATGAATCCAATTAGGAAATCCTACACACTTCACTGCTGTATTGGTAGTCAGTATGACTTGACAAGGTTTTCCCCATCTAGGTGATAGACACGTCTCTCTGGTGTGATTCTTCACTACCACCCAGTCACCAGGATTCAGATCATGTTCTTGTTCAGGCTGCCTCGAAACTGCGTCTTCTCCGACCTGATGAGAGACAGAACGCACTAGGTCAGCCAATCCTTTGCAATAATCCAGTACCATATCATCAGATATATTCAGCAGTTTGTTTATGGGAACATGTGCTTGTCTCATTGCTCTTCCCATCATTATTTCATGTGGGCTCAATCCCGTATTTCTATCGGGAATGCTTCTGAGTCCCATTAAGACAAGTGGCAATGCATCTGGCCACTCCAATGATGTTGAAGCACACATTTTTCCCAGTCTTGATTTTATAGTGCCATTCAATTGTTCAACCACTCCAGAAGTCTCTGGGCGATATGCACAGTGCAATTTTTGTTCAATTTGGAATGCTTCACAGATTATTTGAATCACTTCACTGTTAAAATGTTTTCCTCTATCTGATTCCAAAGTTACTGGGAAACCAAACCTAGGAATGAGTTCTCGTAGTAACAGCTTTGCGACTGTAATACTGTCACACCTTCTGGTAGGGTAAGCCTCCACCCACTTTGAAAACAGACATACTATGACTAGTACATATTTCAACCCTCTGCATGGTGGTAACTGTATAAAGTCGAACTGTAGTCTTATAAATGGACCTTCTGCCTTTCCAATTTTTCCAAACCCAATTATTGTTTTTCTTCCTGGATTATGCATCTGACAAGTCAAACATCTCTGGCAAAGGCTCTCTGCTACAGCCCTGAACTTGGGATTGTACCAATTCTGTTTGAAAAGCCTAATCATTGCATCTCTCCCTATGTGTGTGTCTCCATGATTCATCCTGGCCATTTGAGACAGTAGACAGTCAGGCATGACTGGTCTGCCATCAGCACAAATCCACACTTCATCATCTCCCCTTTGGGAACAACCCACTTTGATCCATGTTTTCTTCTCACTTTCATCAGCACCATCTTGTAATCTTCTAACCTCATTCCATGTTTCAGGTGGCATATTCAGCATAAGTTGGCAACTGATTCCCATTCTTTCCACCCTTTTATTGACTGACAACCTATTTCTGGCACAATGTTGAGCCACAAGGTCTGCGTATCTTTTGCCGACTACCACCCAGTCATCTCCTGACTGATGTGCGGCACATTTCACCACAGCCAAGTCTTTTGGTGATTGTATTGCCTCCAGCAATTCCCTTACAAATTTTCCATTTTTAATGGGGGATCCTGAAGAAGTCATGAAATCCCTCTGCATCCATAGTTGGCCAAAATCATGCACAACCCCGTAACCATATTGGCTATCTGTAAATATAGTCACTTTTTGATTCCTCCCAATTTTGCACGCTTTTATCAAAGCAATCAATTCAGCTACTTGTGCAGATTTTACTCCTGGTAAATAGGATGCTTCGACTATTCCAGTTAATTCACATACTGCATATGCTGCAGTCAGTTTACCATCTTCATGCCTCTGACATGAACCATCGACAAACAGCTCCCTGTCTGGCCTTCTAAGGGGCTGTTCTTCAATGTCGGGACGTGGTTTCGTGCATAATTCTGTGACTTGTAAACAATCATGTTCTTCTTCTTCGTCATTTTTAATTTCCTCATGATACGGGTCTGGTAGTAAGGTTGCAGGATTTACTATTGTACACCTCACTATGTTCACATTTTCAGCACCCATTATTATTCTCTCATATTTAGTCAGCCGACTAGGAGTAAGATGCTGAGTTCGTGTTCTTGTCAACAGAATCACAACTGCATGTGGAACAAACACCTTTAATGGGTGTCCCATTACAATTGACTCACTTTGTTCAATGCTTAGACAGGTAGCCGCTACTGCTTTTAAGCAGCCTGGCAATGCGGCTGCCACTGGATCCAACGTAGCAGAGAAATATGCTATAGGTTGTCTGTCCAAACCATGTCTCTGGGTTAGGACTGAAAGTGCACAATTTTCTCTCTCATGACAGAACAATGCGAAGTTTCTCTTATAGTCCGGCATGCCTAGGGCCGGTGCTGAGTACAAAGCATTTCTCAATTTTACAAAAGCTCCTACACTTTCATCATCCCATTCAACTGGGTCCTTTGCTTTCTTTCTTGTCATTTGAATTAGGGGCTTCGCTAACAAGGAAAATCCTAGTATCCATTGTCGACAGTAACCTACTATTCCTAGAAACATTCTCACTTCTCTTTGGGTTACAGGCATTTGCATTTTCTTAATCAATTGTACTCTTTCCGATGTTATTCTCCTTCTGCCCCTCTCAATTTGGTGTCCTAGGTACTTAACTGCTGTTGTACAGAACTGCAATTTTTCTGGTGAGACTTTATGTCCTTCTTCAGCCAAATGATTCAATAGTGCTATGGAATTAGCAACACAGTCCTCTCTGGTGTTTGATGCCACCAGTAAGTCGTCGATATATTGAACTAAAACTGAGCTTCCTGGCATCACTAGTTTCTCTAGGCACTTTTTCAATAATTGATTAAATATTGAAGGACTTTCCGTGTACCCCTGAGGAACACGATTCCATACATAGACTTTGTTCTCAAATTTAAATGAAAATAGATACTGGCTGTCTGGATGTAATGGTATTGAAAAGAACGCTTGGCATAAATCAATCACTGTGAACCATCCTGCACTCCAAGGTATTTGATATAGGATTACTGCAGGATTTGGCACTATAGGACAACAAGGTTCCACAATCTTATTTATTTTGCGCAGGTCCTGAACAATTCTATATTTTCCGCTAGGTTTCCTTAAACCCATTATTGGTGAATTACATGGACTACTCATCACTTCTCTTAGTATGTTTTGTTCTACCATTCGATTTATTTCTTCAATGACTCCTGTCTTTACTTCTGCACTCATTTTGTACTGTCTGGTATTTGGGAAAATCGCACCTTCTTTTACAGTAATTTTAACTGGGTCTATTTTGGCCATAAGTCCTACTTCCTTTCCTGTAAAATCCCATAGTATGGGGTTTACTGTAGTTTTTAATTCTTCTGGCAGCTCATCTTTTGTTATTAACGAAAACATCTCATCTACCTCTGTACCTTGTTTTGCAATCATAAATTTATATAAATGATCTTCATCTGGGGTCTGAACTGCCACACCATCCGGTGTGCAGAAAATTGTACAGTTCATTTTACAAAGCAAATCCCTGCCCAATAAATTTACTGGACTGGAATCACATACTACAAATTGATGCATTTCTCTGAAATTTCCAATTTTAACTTCCATTGGTTCGGTAAGAGGTGTTCTAATCTTTCTATTAGCTACTCCCACTACTTGGATAGCTTCTCCAGAGAGAGGAAGGTCTGGAAAGTCTGCTGTTCTCACAGTAGACCGGGTAGCACCAGTGTCCAAAAGAAAAGTAATATCATTACCTTTTACACTCCCTTCAACATATGGACCTGACTGATCTACCGATAAGGATGCGCCAAGTACGCACTCCTTCTCCCCTCTCCCAGGCACCGTCATGAACTATATTGACAGAAATCGTCCTGTAAAAGAAACTGTGATGTTCCATAATCATTCTTACCACTTCCTCCTTGATATCCGACATCTGTACCGTGTTTTGCTCTGCTTACATTACCCTGAATAGGTGCAGGTGGCAACTGACTCTGAGGGTTTACACCCTGCTGTGAGTCATTCTGCGTCTGTGGATTTAAATTTTGATTTGGGCCATTATTATTCCGAATCTTCTTACATTCATCGTTCCAATGCCCCAATTTTCCGCATCCATGACAAGGAAATTTCTTTTTAGCTTCTTCTCTACTCATTCGTCCTCTCACTTTTCCACCATTCCCAGTATCTCCATTCGTTCCAGAATCCTTTCCTTGACTTTCACTTGGATTTTCCAAATTAATTCCCTGTTTCTCAGCCATTTTCACTTGTGCCCACATCACTTTTTCCTGCAATTTCTTGTGTCTATCCTCAATATCGTCTCCACAATATTTCGCATATTTCAAAATTTCGTCGATGGGTTTGCCCTGCCAACACAACATGTGCTGTTTAATCATCTGACAAATCTCTGGCTTTAGACCATAAACAAATCGATACACAAACTGACTCCTGTTCTTGTCTCCAATGTCCTCAAATCCACTATACTGCTTGAATACCTGCAATAAACGTTCATAATAGGCATGTACCGATTCACTAGCTTCTTGGGTGGTTCGGTCTATTTTCACCCAATCTGTTTCTTTCGGTGGTATTTTGCCTTTCAGGTAAGTTATCACCTGCTGATACTTTTTCATTACATCACCTGTTTTTGGATCTCTAGGATACTCATCACTAGGCCAATCAACTGTAATTTTACAATCTGTCCACAAATCGGCAGGTACCACTATGTCAAACAGACCATCTAAATCCTTCAACAATACCTTTGACACCTTCACAAACCTCTCAACCTGCTTGTACCATTCAATTGGTTTTTCTCTCAACTTTGGAAAATCATTCGTAAATGACAAAATATCCTGTCTACTCCATGGGACAAGTACATAGCCCCCTCCGGGAACTTCTCGCATCGGGTACATTTGATCTGTCTTCCCTGTGTCTTTCATCACATATTCAGATGCTGTTCTGGATCGTGCCTCTTCCTTTTTCTTTGCCCATCGAACTCTCCATTTATCTAGATCTCCCCATTTTTGCAAGACTGTCATTAACTCTTTTACTTGTAATTTTCTTCCAGAGGCATTCATATTTTCTAAGTCTTTGTCTGAAAAATCTGCTCTATAGGGTTTCTGCAACACCTTTGATCTCCCTATTTCAATTCCCATTTGCAAAGCCAAATCTGATAATTTTTCATGAAATATTTTTACATTTCTGGTGATACTTCTGCATATGAACAATAATTCTTCTTCATTGTAAGCATTTAGGCGATCTAGCCCTACATTTCCTGCTATTATTTCTTCCAATTCGACCTTTAATTTATAAATATCCAAAGTTTTTGGAGGTGTACACTGCTGATCTGATCCTTGTGCACACCTTTCTAAGTCTTCTGGACTAACTACAGTGACACTTTTTGCTCCTGATGAAGTTATCAAGTTTACCTCTTTTGAGCACCCAGGTGTAGTTCTCCTGGGAGTACTATTGACAGAATCCCGAATTGGTAAATCCATTAATGGTATCGTAGATTCACAATCACTAAAATGATCCTCAACCATTACTGTTGCTTCAGGTTTTGGAATATTCACAGGAGTAGGCATAACTAACGGTGGTGGACAACTTCCCTGATTACCATATAATGGAACTACTGGACCAATTGTTACAGGTATGGTCAAAGAATCAGGATGTACTTTTATCTGTGTTATCTTCTTTATTAATTCTGCTCAGGTCTTTTCTAGGGCTTCTTTCTCTTTATCGTGAAGTATCCTACTGGGGGTGAAATCATGCACTACCTGTGGTACTAATGGAGTTTTTAACACTGGGGCACTTGGGGTACATCCACTTGTCCCTTCCTGATAAGGTGGGGGATTCCTTAATATTTCTTCTATAAATTCATCTTCAGAATCTCCATTTCTCATTAAATGTTTTGTCTTTTCTGTGCATTTCTTCCCTAACAGTTCTTCTTCCGTAAATATTGGATATAATCCTTCTGTAAGCATTGCTCTCCTCCACTGTTTCATCTGACCGTCCCTATTCTCATGTTGATATCTGGGAAAAAATCCTCGGTAACCCCTATTACTCCTGGATCGGTCACGTTCAAATGCCTCGGTTTCCCATTCCTCTAAGGCTTCGTATTGAGTTAATCTAGGTCTGGGTTCTAAGTCATTCATCCTCAATCTTAAATTTTGAAGAATTCTTCCATTGAAGGTACAATTCTCGGGAAATGCTAATATCCCATCATTTTTGGTATATTCTATCCAATTCTCCATCCATACACAAGTATGATAACCTCTCTCCATCATCATGAATGAAGCGGGCGTTTTAGCTGGTGGAATGATAATTCCTTCTCTAGTTTTGATTGGTTTATCCTTTTTAAAATAATTCTTTATCCTTTGCAGAAAGGACATTTTTCTCTTTTCTCCGTACATCTTTGGTAAATCTCGATGTATATAATTATATTCTGAAAAACCCAGGAATCTCCTATCTGGACGAGTTCCTGTTAAAGTCGGATCGCGTTCTAACATGCAATCTCTATCCACTAAGATTTTAGCTTCTAAAATATCCACCAATCAAGTGTCTGCTAACTTTTATTTCTGAACCAATCCTAACGCGGCCTTTTGGTGACGTTTGTCTGTCAACCCCTCCTTTACAATCCGCGTTTCTCTGTCCCTCGCTGTTTCAACCGATCCCAGCGCGGCACCTGTGACGTCAGTACTGCTCCTGACTACTAACCCCTCCTTTACAAGAGTCGTTCCACACCCGCTGATTCAACCAATCCCAGCGCGGCGTTTGTGACGTCAGCTCCCTCTCCGTCAGCTGACCCTCCCTTTACAAAATCTTACGCAAACTTTTTTTTCTCTATAAATTTTAATTAAATTTCAGTAACAACATAAAACATTTGCTATCGTGCCAGTTTCTCTAAAATAGAAAAGATAGTTTTCTCTCACAATTAGTAAAACCTTTCCGTTTACTAAACATACACTACGAGTAAAACCCTTCCGTTTACTCTTCACACAAGCTCCAGAAGTACCTGTTACTTCTCCAATGTTACCCTTTCTAGGTGATATAACATCAAATTTTCACCAGCGTACTCCTTTGCTATCACTCACACGTATATTCCCTAACCAATACTGATAGTCCTGCTTAACTTTTCAGTACTATTTCTGCCTGACCGATAACCTCACTGCAGTATGGCTTCCACTTACCAACCGCTATTCAATTTTCCCGGGGATTTCTGGACAACATAAAACAAACTTTGAATACACGGATGTTAGTTCATAAAAAATAAAATTCTCATTACCCAATTAACAAAGAGTAACCATCCTCTGATTACCAGAAAACTGATCCAGCGCGATATTAGCAAACAGCATTCATACACTAGATACTCACTTGGGCCCATACATTCATACTACGCTAATACTTACGCTGGGTTTTATCAGTTGTTACTCTTTATCAAATCCCTGCTACCAATTACCTTCCGATTGAAGAGTAATGACTTACCAATGAATCCTTTGCTAATTGGGAAGTTTAAAATGAGTGACATTCATTATAATACATAATCCTGAAATAACCACTGAGTCAGGAAGTTTTGAAATGTTTATCTAAAGATTTTAGCAGAGGAAATTACAGAAACACATGGTACTTAATCGCACATCATAGATGAAGTAGAGAAAAATAATTTTTGATCAATGACGGTCCCTCAGAAAGGAGAAGATGGAGACAGCAGCGCAACTAAAAGTTGCATTTATATTTACCTAAATGCGAGAACCAAACCCTTGGCCAAGGAGTTGGAAAGATTAGGACCCAGGAAGGATGAAGAGCAAAGACCTCCTCCAGGATCAGGACAGGACCGGTGACCTCTCTACAACGACGACTGCGTCGTTCCCCTCTCTGATACTCGACTTCTCCTCGATTCTCCCATGCCTTTCTTCTAATGGACTCCACCGCCCCCTCCTCAGGACCTCTCTGGACAGCGGTTCAGTCTGCAATCGATCAGCTTGACGGTCTGGAGCTCTTCGCCTGATCTGCATGAACGCCTGATCTGCCTAATTATCTAATGCTATATTCTATTATACCCTTCTATGCCCATGTACCTCCCCTTAATGTTGCCAAAATATGGGACCACTACTTCTGATTGGACAGGGACAGGGGGTGGATTCTCACACCATATGATTTTAGTTCATTTTCTGTAGGCCATTGTCTTTAAACTACCGCCCATCCAATTTTATACATTTGCTTTAATTCCCACCCGTCTCACGACAAATGTTATATATTCTTCATATACAAAGTTTCAATTTTCAACAGGAAAGGCAAGAGCACATCAGCTTCGGCCACCAGGTCATGGCCTTGGACGACGTCCAGGTTGACTTCATTCTTTGGCAGCCAAGGAGGACACATGCGCAGAATCATTGTCTCTCGAGTTTCAGATTACCAACCCCAGGCCCAAGTTTAAGAACTAATAAAAGTCAAAGAAGAAAATATTAAAATCACAAATAATAGGTTTCACTGTATACCCACTCTTTCTACTCTATCCCCATTTACTTATAAATCTATCCTGCATTAGTAGCGTTATAAAAACGACAAATTAATAATAAAACAAGAGCAAGCTGAAGCATATGAAAACATCAAGCAGCCATTTTAGAGCACACTGCGCAGAAGCGGAAATTTCCCACCAAGCAAAGAAAGACGTCACACCATGTGATATGGATGAGACATGCGCAGTAAGGTTCCCGCGCTTTAGCAGCCATTTTAGAAATAGACAAGCGTTACTTGTTAGTTAGAACACATAGGCAAGCTTCCTTGCTAATTCATGTAGTGTATGCAAAGTTAATATAACAATACAAGATTAATAATTTAATACTGTGAGGAGATTGCATTCGAGCAAGTCTCATTTGTGAGTCCTTGCTCCATCACCTGAATGGGTCTGTATGATAACAAGCTCAATGAAGGTGCCCAGGAAGGGCACCTGGAGCTATGGCCCAGATAGCTGCCAGGAGGAGTAAGGGTAAGGGGCATGGTAACCCAGCCCCTGAAGTTGCCACAGACCAGGTTGACCATGCACTCGAGCAGGATGATCCAGAGCATATTGGGGAGGACATTGCCGCCCTGGATGCCCTGCCTGAACTTGCTGGCTGGCAATTTGAAAGTGGGCACACCAGGGAGGAATTCTGCAAAGTACAGAAAGATTGGCCCACTCTAGAGAGCTTGACGAGGCAAGTTAAGACCCAAGTAACAGGTGATTACTCTGTAAATCACCCTATTTACTGGGAGAATGACCTCCTAAAGGGTGAGCCCAAGGTTCCTGGATCTGGGGCAGCCAGCATGCTGGTGGTCCAAAAGTGTTACAGGGCATTCCTACTGGGGTTGGCTCATGACATCCCCCTGGCAGGACATCTGGGGCAAGGCAAGACCTAGGCTTGTTGCCCACTTCTATTGGCCCCAGATGAATACAGCCTCAGATGCATTCTGTAGGTCCTTTCACACCTGCCAGGCCAGTGGTAAGTCAGGGGAAAAGCTCAGGGCTCCCCTGATGCCTTTACCTGTCATTGGCACTCCCCTTGAGAGTGTGGACATCAACATATTTGGTTCCCTGGGCCCCAAGACCGCTTTAGGCAACAGATTAATCTTGGTCTTGGTGGTCTACGCCACACACTACCCAGAAACCATCCCTCTGAGGTTCGTGACTGCACCTGTGGTGGCCAGGGCCCTGATGGGGATTTTTACCCATGTGGGGTTCCCCAAAGAGGTAGTGTCTGACAGCTTAATGTCAGCGTACATGAAGTGAAGTCCATGCAGGAGAAATTTGGAGTGACTTACATGTTCTCACCCCAAACAAATGGCCTTGTGGAGAGATTCAACAAGACTGTCAAAGGCATGAAAATTGGCCTACCTGAACCCAGGAGGGGTAAGTGGGATGACCTTCTGCCATGCCTTCAGTTTGCCTACAGGGAGGTACTACAGGAGGAAGTGTGGTTCAGCCGATTCAAACTTCTATAAGGCCACCCTGTTAGGGGACCCCTCTGCCTTGTCAGAGAGGGGTGGGAGCAAGCTCACTGGAAAGCTACTCAGGATGTGGGGGTAGCTACATGCTGGCCCTCTACAACCAGAGGCAGCCCTCCTGGAAAAAGGTGAAAAGCAAGCTTGAGGTCAGACTAAAAGCAATGAAACTCTGGTACGACCAGAAGGTCACTCTGGTAGAGTTTCAACCTGGCCAGAAGGTGTGGTTTATAGAACCTGTGGCACCCCAAGCTCTTGATGATCACTGGAGAGACCCATATAAGGTGAAGAATTGGAAGGTTGAGTCCACCTACCTGCCTGGTGGATCTCAAGACCACTATAAACCCCTTAAGAGTGCTCCACATGAACTGCTATAAACTACACTTTGAGAGGTCCGAAGTCAACATGCTCCTGGTGACAGATGAAGGGAGCAAGAGAGCAAGTCTCTCCCTGACCTCCTGCCTGCCCAAAAGCATGATGGGCAAGTAGAGGGTGTCATCCTCCCCCCTACTCTGACCCCAGAACAGCAGAATGGATGTCGCCAATTGCTGGGGTAGTTTTCCATCCTGTTTTTCCCCACCCTTGGGCTCGCATATCTGTGTACCCATGTCTTTGACACTGGAGACAGTCCACATGTTAAAAATAACATTTACAGGTTGTCAGACAAGGTGAGGGCCAGTACCCTCAAGGAAGATGTCTCCAAGATGCTGACGTCAGGGGTGATTGAGCCCTCCAACAGTCCCTGATGCAGCCCTGGGGTAGTGGTACCCAAGGCTGGCCCACCAGACACTACTCCAGAATTCTCCATAAATTCTGTGTGGAATTCCATCACAAAGACTGATGCCCACCCCATCCCCCCAGCTGATGAGCTCCCGACAGGCTGTACGCTGTCAATTTCCTGAGTACTTATGATCTTACATCAGAGTACGGGCAGATTGCCATGACTTAGAGGGCACATGGTGGGTGGGGGCAAGGTGCAGCCCATCCAGGACAAGACTGAGAGTATCCTGGCCCAGCAACAATCTAAAACACCCGTTAAGGTGAGGGAATTCCTGGGCCTCACAGCATACTATAGAAGGTTTGTCAAGGTATTTGGAACCATTGTTGCCCCTTAACAGAGCTAACTTCAAAGAAGCAGCCCAGAAAGTTGACTTGGACCAAGGCCTGCTGGAAGCCTTTGACACCCTTAAGGAGGCCATGTGTGCAGCACCTATACTCAAGGCTCCTGACTTCTCTAAAGAGTTTATAGTGTGGACAGACACTTCAGAGCACGGCATGGGGGCAGTCTTCACTTAAATGAGGATGGCCTAGACCAAACAGTACCCTTCATTAGCAGGAGGTTACTTCCCTGGGAACAGAGGTGGAGTGCTGTTGCTCAGATATGAATTAACCGTGGAAAAATGCAAAGGCAAATGGGGTTTGGCAAAACAGGAGAAACGCAGTGGCTGGGAGACCATCGAAGGAGTAGCGTCTGAAAACTCAATGTACAGAAGTTTTGGCTGAGTATATATATATATATATATATATATATATATATATATATATATATTCACTGAAAAAACCATAGGTTTCAGGGACGTTAGTTACAAATTAGCATTTAAAAAACCTTTGAAATTCACTGAAAAAACCATAGGTTTTAGGGACAGTTATAGTTAGTTGGACATTGCACTCGTACAAAACCCGTGAAATTCCCCCGTTATAGTTAGTCCAGCTAACTATAACTCGCGCCCGCAATGCACTGCTGATGACGTCACATATTACATCACTCATGACATGGTCAGTGACATCACTGATGACATCACTGATGACATCTCAAATGACATCACTGATGACATCACTGATGACATCATCCAGTGACTGTGTGTTTCTGTAAAGTTTAAATATTTTTAATATATATAGGAAAAGACGTATTGAAGAATGAGTGGGTGTGTAAGTGTCTGTATGGATGATTTAGTAGGTGCGTGACTGACTGTATAAGTGAGTGATTTAACGTATCTTACTGAATGCATGGGTTAGTGACTAAACTGGGTGAATGTCTGTATCCGTCTGTCTGTTGCTGTGTAAGTGGCTGCATGTGTTTGAGAATAGCTACATGAGTGTCTATGAGTTATTGAATGCTTGTGTGAGTATCTGTATGGGTGCCTGAGTGTTTGTGTGGGAGGGGTGTGTGCGACTCTGTGCATAGATGTGTGAGTGGGTGATTCACTGGGTGGATGGTTTCAAGAGTGCATCTGTGATAGACTGTATGGGTGGGTAAGTGTGTGTAAGAGTGTGTTAGTGAGTGAATGTATGTCCCAGTGGTACATGTGTGAGTAACTACATATGTGAAAGGCAGTATATATGTGTGTTGGAGTATATAAATAGCTATAAGCAAGAGTGACTGATTGTGATAGTGGCTGTATGGATGAGTGTGTGCTTGTATCAGTGATTGTATAAGAGCGTAAGAATGTGCTAGTATTTGTATGAGTAAGTGAGCTGGTGTGTGTATAACTGTATAGGTGAGTAAATGGTAGTGTGTTTAATTATTTGCATGACTGACTAGGTGTGTGAGTACCTCTATGGATGAGTGGCGGTGTTTGAGTGTCTATATAGGAGTATGAGTGCATATGATAGTCCTGTACTGAGTGACCGTAAATATGAGTGACTGTTCGGGTGAGTGAGTGGATGTGTGCGTAGACCTAAGAATCAGTGAGTGGGTATGTAGTTATTGTTGGAGTGTCTATGGTTTTGCGAATGGCAGTCTGTACTTTAGAGTGGGTGTATCAAAGGTTATATTAGGGTGTGAGAAGATGCATGAAATTATCACATGGATGATGTCATCAGTGATGTCATTTGAGATGTCATCAGTGATGTCATCAGTGATGTCACTGACCATGTCATGAGTGATGTAATATGTGACGTCATCAGCAGTGCATTGCGGGGCGCGAGTTATAGTTAGCTGGACTAACTATAACGGGGGAATTTCACGGGTTTTGTACGAGTGCAATGTCCAACTAACTATAACTGTCCCTAAAACCTATGGTTTTTTCAGTGAATTTCAAAGGTTTTTTAAATGCTAATTTGTAACTATAACGTCCCTGAAACCTATGGTTTTTTCAGTGAATTTCAAAGGTTTTTTAAATGCTAATTTGTAACTATAACATGTCTGAAACCTACGGTTTTTTCAGTGAATTTCAAAGGTTTTGTAAATGACAATTTTTAAATGTATTAATTGTTATATACATTTTTAAATTACTGATTTACTACATTTTTAGAAACAATTTTTTTTTACATATTTTATTATTTAAATTACATTGTAATTACATTATACATTACATTACAAAAAATACTTTCTCTTAATGAATTACTTTAGTTTAAATACTTTGCAGATAGGCAATAGACTTTTAAGTACAGTTGTTGCAATGGGCAACACATTTTCAAACACAATGCAACATTCAGCTCAATGTGAATTTCTAGTTAAATGCAATTAGTTACTTTATGGATTACTTTTGTAACCACAGGACTGGATCCTAGATTCAGTCCTGGTACATCTCCTGTAAACAGTTGAGTAAAAGCGTTTTGGTTACAGTCGTGATTTTTAAGGAATATTATTGTATTTTAAAAGTTGACACTTTGAAACTTTTTCTCATAGAATCACCAATGTTATCCTATGGAAGGAAATTCACTTAGCAGGTAAAACTGTTATCGTTACTTTTTCTTACTCAGTGTTGGATCCTGGATCCAGCACTGGTGCATCTCCTGTAAACAGTTGAAAGAATGCGTTTAAGTCATACTGTCGATTTTTAAGGAATATTTGTAGTTTGTGAAAATCAACACTTTGAAACTTTTTTGCTGAAAACCAGTCAATGTTAGCCTATGAAGGAAATTCAAGTTACCGGTAAGTACGGTTAAAATTACTTTTCAGGACCAGTACTGGGCTGAAAGATGCAGCACTGAGGTCTCTCCTGATAACAGGTGAGTAAATCAGAATTCGTATTTCGGCTGATTTTAGAGGAATATTTTAAAGTTCCAAAACTCCACACTTAGAAGAATTTCCAAGTGAAACCAGTCAATGTTAGCCTATGGAAGGAAATTCAAGTTACTGGTAAGTACGGTTAAAATTACTTTTCAGGACCAGTACTGGGCTGAAAGATGCAGCACTGAGGTCTCTCCTGATAACAGGTGAGTAAATCAGAATTCGGATTTCGGCTGATTTTAGAGGAATATTTGTATGTTTCAAAAATCAACACTTAGAAGAATTTCCAAGTGAAACCAGTCAATGTTAGCCTATGAAGGAAATTCAAGTTACCGGTAAGTACGGTTAAAATTACTTTTCAGGATCAGTACTGGGCTGAAAGATGCAGCACTGAGGTCTCTCCTGATAACAGGTGAGTAAATCGGAATTCGTATTTCGGCTGATTTTAGAGGAATATTTTAAAGTTCCAAAACTCCACACTTAGAAGAATTTCCAAGTGAAACCAGTCAATGTTAGCCTATGAAGGAAATTCAAGTTACCGGTAAGTACGGTTAAAATTACTTTTCAGGATCAGTACTGGGCTGAAAGATGCAGCACTGAGGTCTCTCCTGATAACAGGTGAGTAAATCGGAATTCGTATTTCGGCTGATTTTAGAGGAATATTTTAAAGTTCCAAAACTCCACACTTAGAAGAATTTCCAAGTGAAACCAGTCAATGTTAGCCTATGAAGGAAATTCAAGTTACCGGTAAGTACGGTTAAAATTACTTTTCAGGACCAGTACTGGGCTGAAAGATGCAGCACTGAGGTCTCTCCTGATAACAGGTGAGTAAATCGGAATTCGTATTTCGGCTGATTTTAGAGGAATATTTTAAAGTTCCAAAACTCCACACTTAGAAGAATTTCCAAGTGAAACCAGTCAATGTTAGCCTATGGAAGGAAATTCAAGTTACTGGTAAGTACGGTTAAAATTACTTTTCAGGACCAGTACTGGGCTGAAAGATACAGCACTGAGGTCTCTCCTTATAACAGGTGAGTAAATCGGAATTCCTATTTCGGCTGATTTTAGAGGAATATTTGCACAATGGTGAAGGGAGGGGCGGGGCCTGAGGTGACATCTTTGCAAACGCGCCCCGTGGCGTGTTTTAAGTTGGGGGATTAAGTCCCCTTGAATCCTGAGGGTCCCTAGGGGCCAACTAGACCACCAGGAACCTCCAATATGCGCCAGGGGCTGCGTTGCAGAGACGTGTAGAGAGGCCACACCCCTTTTACACCTCTCTGCAACGCAGCTCTGTGGCGCATTCTGGATGTACCTGTTGGGCTAGTTGGCCCCAGGGACCCTCAGGATTGAAGGGGATTTAATTCCCCATCTTAAAACGCGCCACGGGGCCTGTTTGCACACATGTCACCTGAAGCCCCGCCCCTCCCTTCACCACTGTGCAAACGCGCCCCGTGGCGCATTTTAAGTTGGGGGATTAAGTCCCCTTGAATCCTGAGGGTCCCCGGAGTCCAACTAGCCCACCATATACCTCCAAAAGCGCCACAGAGCTGCGTTGCAGAGAGGTGTAAAAGGGGCGTGGCCTCTGTACACCTCTCTGCAAGGCAGCCCCCTGCCGCATACTGGAGGTACCTGGTGGGCTAGTTGGCCCCCAGGGACCCCCAGTATTCAAGGGGAATTGTTCCCCTCTGCAAACGCGCCAAGGGGCGCGTTTGCAGAGTGGTGAAGGAAGGGGCGGGGCCTGCGGGCCCGATCGTTTTTTTTTTTCTCCCTGAAGGGGGGCTGTGTGGCCCCCTTCCTTTTTCTTTTTTGGGCCCTGGGGACCCCATCCCCCAGGGCCTTACCCCTTTTTTTAAATTACCTTAAAAAAAAACGGGAAGGGGGCCGCGTGGCCCCCTTCCCTGGGCCTGTATTGGCCCCGGGGACCCCATCCCCCGGGGCATGGCCTCTATATTTATTTTTTTGAGGGGGCAGCGTGGCCCCCTCCTCTGGCCATTTTAAGGCCCCGGGGACCCCATCTCCCGGGGCCGGCCTTTCCATTTTTTTTTTTTTTTTAAATTTTTCTCTTTTTTGGGGAGGGGGCCGCGTGGCCCCCTCCCGGGCCACTACTTGCCCCGGGGACCCCATCCCCCGGGGCTGGCCCTCTCCGTTGGGGACTGTGGGGGTCCCCAATCCCCCCACAGTCCCGCCGGCTCCCCACGTCCCTTGGGAGCCGGCATTGCTGTTCCACATGGGGAGCAGCTGACATGCTGCTCCCCATGTGGAAAAGCAATCGCTTTGGATATTGGAAGAGAGAGCAGGTTTCCCTGCTCTCTCTTCCAATATCCAAAGCAGTTTGCTATGGCAGGACGGGAGCCGCGAGGCTCCCGTCCTGCCATAGCAAACTACAGTGTCCCGGGGTAGGCACCCCGGGACACTGCAGGAGCCGGCCCTGGGGGTGGTGGTCCCCAGGGCCATCAAGGGCTCCAGGAGGGGGCCGCGCGGCCCCCTCCCATTCAGTACACAGCCCCGGGGAGGTGGTGGTCCCCGGGGCTCTGGGGTCCGTACGGACCCCCATATTAAAATGTTTAGTACCCCGGGGAGGTGGTGGTCCTCGGGGCGTGTGGGGGGCTGGAGCCCCCCACACAGGTTTAATAATTATTTTAAAAAAGCCCCGGGGAGGTGGTGGTCCTCGGGGCTGCGGGAGGGCTCAGAGCCCTCCCGCACCATTTTTAAAAAAGCCCCGGGGGGTGGCGGTCCCCGGGGCTTGGGGGGCCCTTTGAGGCCCCCCACACATTAAATTATCCCCCCACCATGCCCCCGGGACTTGGGCCACCCGGGGGCCAATTAACAGCCAATTTTTTTCGGCAGGATTCGCATCCTGCCGATTTTTTAAAAAAAAAGATTTTTTTTTTTTTGCCCAGGGGGTCCTTGTGGGACCCCCTGAGCAAACCTAATGGGTCAGGGTGTTTCTACCCTGCCCCCTTTGTGCGCTTTGCACACTTGTTTCTGTCCCTCGGTTCTACCGAGGGACAAAATGGCTGCCAACATTTCCTGAATCGGAATGTTGACAGCCAGCTGACATCCAATTAACATGCAGCTCGTGATCGGGAGGGTACGCGGACCCTACTCGTCCCTATATATCACTAACTTTTTACTTTTCATTTTCTCAGCAACTACTGAACGGATTTACACCATTTAACAAAAGGGTTCTTTCTGAACCAAGAACTACCTCTTTGCCAAATTTGGTGTAATTCCGTTCAGCAGTTCGGGCTGTAGCCGTGTCTAAAGTTTCCTATGGGAAAATGCATGGGGAAAACGCGTTTTGGGACCCCCCTTTTTCTCGGCCCCCGCTTGACGTATCCCCCGAGACTTTCAGGGTAGGAGCGGACCGGAGCGCCCCACGAAGTTTGAAAATTTCGCGAAGATACGTCAACCGGCAAGAGAGTTATTTCAAATAGAATGTCGCGGATTTCCTATGGATAATAGGTTGTAACTATAACTATCTACTGGCGACCGCCAGTAGATAATATATACATATATATATATATATATATATATATATATATATATATATATATATATAGTTTGTGAGGTACAATAAACTAATTTCACATTCTTAGAGAGCATGTGGATCTGGGCCTAGTCATAAATTATAAGTAAAACTATCTGATAACGGGGTCACAGGTGGCTCTCGACTAGGGGTGGGCGGCAAATTCCGTTCCGCTCACGGAATTTGCGAAATTTCGGCATTTCCGCGTTCCGCGCGGAAATGTCGAATATTCCGCGATGCGCGGCGGAACGGAATTTGTGGTTATGCCCATGAGTACAGTAGAGGTATTGGTACAGGATTCATTCTGGCACGATGCTCCTGTCACAAAAATTAAACCTCAGGGGTTCGAGTTTTTGCCAACTGGTGAGGCTTTTTTAATCCCCCTCCGTGCTGAGCTAGTTTATTCTTGCGTAATTACTATGCTCGTGTACGCAATATTTGTGGAGGGAGGAGCACGCCCTGTATTGAGTCGAGTCTAATCACGACGCAGGCCAGGCGGATCCTAGGGAGAGCACCGCATGAGCAAGAAGGTGAGGAGTGGAACCGGGGGGGGGGCCATTACAGCCAGCAGACTTCCCTCCTCCCCCTCTGATTGGTACTCTGGCTGCACAGGAACAAACCAGGTGGATGGAGCCAGCTCTGCAGCTCTTCCAAATCCCACAACCCCCCCCCCCCTTTGAGCTACGCCCAGACAGGCAATAACACACCTGTTGCCTCTCCTTGGTCTGTGCGTTCTCGATCATACGCCGTCATTGGTGATGCGTGGACCCTCATGCCGGCCCCTGACAGCCTCATCATTTAACCAGGAGTGAAATTGCGGCCAGAGAACCCTCGTGCTGCAGCCTACATCAAGACCCTGAGAAGAGAGATGTGACTCACCTTTCGGCGCGGTGGCAAAGTTACAGACACACATGGTCACTGGAGACAACTCTTCTGGCCCTTTAGGCAGCTGTTGTGTAGGAAAAGCGCTATACATTTACCCAACGAGGTAGCACTTACTGATTAGCCAGTAGAAAGTACTCCAGCTGAGTAGAGGAATTGCACAAATCGGTGGCATCTTCTTGGATAAATATGCAGGGCAGGATTCATTCTGGCACGATGCTCCTGTCACAAAAATTAAACCTCGACAGGAAGCACTTACAGATATACATAAAGCAGGTGCCCGAGTAGAAGCTCAAATTCTGTAACGCATTAATCAGGCCAAAAAAATTCGTGAGCAGGGTCGAGTCTAGGCAGTTGTGCTTTCTCCCCATTTCTACAGTCAACAATTAGCTGTAATCCTTGATGGAGGTTTTTGCATCCTTGATTTTCTCGAGAGCAATCCTCGTGTAGAATTCGTGAGCGTGGTTAAGCAGACGTGCCTTCTTCCCATTTCCAGCCTGAAAAGTTAGCTGTAATCCTTGATGGAGGTCTTTGCATCATGATTTTTCGAGCACAATCCTCGTGTAGTTCCTGTGACCAGGCAGTTCCTTCTCCTCGTCTGCCCCGGGACCCTGCAAAGATTACAATGGGCGCAACAAGAAATCTCTGCGAGCACGCGGAATTCTGCGTGCTCGCGGAGATTTCTTGCCGTTTCGCGGAATTTTGCGTAGCGCGACTACGCAAATTCCGCCCACCCCTACTCTCGACCTTGGGGAGAGCTGGTGTGGGCCAGTGTGTATGTGTCCAGATGTCCGGCATGAGGAGCTTGCGATCACTACTTTGGTGTTTGTGATGTGTTCTGATTGGCTGAGTGTTCCTGACTACATGTGGCATCTAACTTTGAGGTATTGTAGGAACGTGAGATTTTGGCCAAACATGTTTTATTGGGGCTAATTTCCTCAGACCTGTTTGTGGTGTAGCTGCCTATCTGTGGGATCGATCAGGGTATTCCCTGGTTGCACATTTGTCTTCGGGCTGTGCAACCCCACCTGTGACCTATCAATCAGTAGGCCTGGGTTTGGGTCGTAGGGCCTGTTTGACCACGTATCTCTGACTTTGGGTTGATGGGGAGGTCATCTTGGGTGAATTCGACAGCAATGATATGAACTCGTTGTTGAGTGTACATAGAACATGGCGGTCATTGATATCATATTTACCGATATTCCCATTATTATGCGTACAGTTGTTATAACATACATCAACATTGCTTTTACTACTTTTGAGATTGATATGAATGCATAGTTCATGGTGTACATCTACATTGCATTTACTGGTATTGCGGCTGTTGGGCCTGCACATTTCATGGTGTACATTGACAGCTCATTCACCAATAGTAACAGGGGGATTGGAAGGGAGTCCTCTGCTGTGTTCTGGGCACTGATGAAGTTGAGACCATACCTGTTTGGGACTCAGTTACAAGTTCAGACAGACCACAGGCCCATCAGATGACTCATACAAATGAGGGGTGTAAATCCCAAACTGTTGAGGTGGTCTATCTCTCTACAGGGACTTTATGGTGTAACACCGTCCTGTGTCTCAAGACCATGGCAATGTTGATGTTCTATCCATGTTCTTCCATCTTAGTGATGAGAACTCCCAAGGGGATGGGTAGTTCACCCCACTTTCAACTGAGGGGGACACATATTAGACCTGTCAGCCTCAGGGTAATCTTCCCCCAAACCTTTTTGCCTTCCTCCTCCATTTTTGCTGATCACATTTTAACTGGCCTTAGGGATCTGTGGACTTTACCAATGCTGACCAGTGCTAAAATGCATGTGCTCACTCCTTAAACATAGTAATATTGACTTATCCCCGATTGGCATATGTAATTTACGTGTAAGTCATCTCATAAAGTGGCATCACATGTGTCCAGGACATGTAAATTAAATGCTACTGGTAGGCCTGGAGCACTGATTATGCCACCCACTTGAGTAGCCCTTTAAACATGCCTCAGGCCAGCCATTGCAGCTTGTGTGTGCAGTTTTTAACAGTCATTTTGACCTGGCAAAATAGACATTTTGCAAGGCCCAAACCTTCCTTTTAATACATATGAGTCACCCCTACGGTAAGCCCTTAACGGCCCACAGGGCAGGCTGCAGTGTATTTAAAAAGTTGTGCATGAACGTTTAAGTTTGACCTGTCATGGGAGTGAAAAACTCTTCAATTTGGTTTTTGCACTACAACAAGGCCTACCCCTCCCATAGGATAACATTGGAGTTACCGTTTTACATTTGGAAAGCTGTCATTTCTAATTTGGAGGAGGTAACCAGTTCATGTTTAGTGTCTTTGGAATTGTAATGAAAAATTCTCTCCTATTGTAAAGTTGGATTTTAAATTACATTTTTGGAAATGCCACTTTTAAATGTTAGCATTTTCATGCCTTAGCCATTCAGTGCCTGCTGCTGAACCCTGGGTCACATGACTCAGTGTAGCTGACAACGGGCTTTTTTTGTCTTCCTCCTAGACAGCCACACACAATAGCGCCTACAAAGCCCTGCACAACATGGGATCTGCGTACCTCAACCAACGCCTCACATTCCAGAGACCTTAGCTCTGCCCAACTAGCTCTGGCCACCGTCCCATGAATCCGCAGGACCACGGCTGGAAGAAGATCCTTCTCCTACCTCACAGCAAAGACCTGGAACACTCTGCCTCTCCCCCTTAGGCAATCACTGTCACTGCCTCAATTCAGGAAGGATCTCAAGACCTGGCTCTTCTACTGAACCACAGTGCCTTCAACAGATCAGCAGTCCCCTCCCCAGCACCTTGAGACCCTTACGGGTGAGTAGTCACACTTTACAAGACACCTGATTGATTGATTGATTGGGAGCTTACGTGTGCATGCATGGGCCATCTCTGGCTGGATGGGAGGGCAGAAATGGGCACAGCCCTACTCACAGTTGAATAGGCTGTGTCCTGCCACCACACAAAGGGCAGCATAACCCCTGTAGTTAGTCTGGTCTCAGAACAGGGAAGGCAGGATGCCTGGCGATGTCAAAGGTGAACCTCTAGAAGCTTCTCCCACCTTCCAGAGGTAGGGTACCAGGTATTAATACTGGGCCTCAGACACCCCCTCTTCAGTACATTTCTGGACCTGTGAATAGTCTGCCAGGAAAAAGGACTGCTGTGCTGCTGAAAGGACTGCTGCCCTGCTGTGCTGCCATGCTTCCTGCTTCCTTCTTGCCTGGGTGAGAAGGACTGGACCAGCATCTGTTGAACCCAGGACCCCAAAAAGTGATTCCAAGGGCTAGTTGCGCCCACCTCTCAGAGCCATGCTTTGCTCCTAGAGACCCTATCCCCCTGGGTCAGCTTAGTGTCGATGTTCCGGGGACCTATACCCAGGGATATTATCTTTTATCTGCTTGATAGCGCAGGCAGGGAAGTGTATTGTGCTTCCATCCAACAGCAGCCGAAAGCTGCTCTTGTCGGATGGGAGCACAACATGTTTTCCCTGTGCATATTTTCAGACAGAGAAATAGAAAATTGCTACTGCCTGGCAGGAGCAAAAGAAAAGCTGCTCATGCGGGATGGGAGCACTGCCTGTTCCCACCACACCAAAATGGGTGCTGGCTCGGGAAGTGGCAGGGATGCGGGGCCCTAGTGGCTTCCCAGGCAGCCTCCAACATGGGACATGCAGTGTGATGCCCCGGGTGGGCACGGGGGCACCCCCTCTTTAAAAAAAAGAAAAATGCCAGCCCCCCCCCCCCTCAGGCCCCTAACAAAAATAATGGTATGGCACTAGTGCACACTAGTTGAAAAAAAAGAAAAGAAAAATACCAGCCACCAACAAAAAGAATGATGTGGGTTGCCCTGGTTTGCATAAAAAAAATTTAAAAAAAGAAACAGGGTTGCTGGCTCCTTTATTATTCACTGCTCCTTGCAAGGAACGCCCCTTAATGACAAAACATATTTTTTGGAGCCTGGTGGTGTATCTATAAATGGGCACCACCAAGCAACTTTTGTAATGTTGCAGGGGCTGCAGGGAGGACAGCCCCAAGCAACATTAAAAAACAGTGAATCTCCTGGGTCATTAAATCCATGACCCCAGGAGAGCTTACCATTTTTTTAAAGCACTCCTAACTGGAGCTCTATGCTCATAGCTGAATTGCACAGCTCCCTTTGATTGGTTCTATGGCTGCACTTTGGAGCTTGAAAAATGTTTGAAAAAGTCTCAAAGACATGTTGATGCTCTTTTTAAAATAAAACTTTATTAAATGTTTTAATGATAATCACCGTTATTAAACATTGCACTGTGTTCATTAGTGAAATAGACATTTAATTATAATTATTCATGATTTTTTGACAAAGACAAAACACGTGCTTTATACATGTTAATAGACTGACCACCTCATAAAGCCAATAGGGCCACTTTTTATATTTTGGTGTTATGACCCTTTAACAAAGTCAGTAGGCCTGCCTTACTTAAAATGACACCCTTTACATTCATTTGTACGCCCACGGGGCTAACTCACATGTCTCGCCATGCACTGCTTAAGAACTCACATATTATATCACTCATAACATGTTGTTTGACATTATTAATAACATCATAAAAACATATGAAATTACATTATTGATGACAAACCTGTGCCTGACAGGGTCGTGAGTTAGTTACTTTAGGTCACAAGGTATAGTTATTTGGGATAATTATGACTGGTGAACTTCAGTGCCATGCTATTTTTGTTTAAAACAGCATGTTTTAACTAACATTTTCAGCTAACTATAGCATCCCTTTCAATTTTGTTTTTTAGTGAATATATATGTATATATGTGTGTAGCTGTACCTGAATGAGAGTTCCATAGGAAGAACGTTTTTATTTTGATAATAACTTTGGCACCATTTGCTCAGTTTTTACTAAACTTTCCAAAAACATTTTTCCACCTCATTTCCATTCTGTAAAGTTTGGGGGGAGAGGAGATCTGTCAAGCAAGGGAGAGTAAAAATGAAATTTCCATTGAGGTTATTTACACATCGATAGAGAAGAAAACGTCTGAATGCAATTACACCGAATTTGGCAGAAAACTAAGAACCTCATTAAAAGAAGGCTGCGCCGCCGGAGCGTCACTTCAAATGACGCTCCGGTGGTGCAGGCCTCTCAATCATACGTACGTGGCCATGCAAAGCCACCTTGCATGGCTTTCCATGGCCTTGTACATATGGTGTAAGACAATGCAGAACGCAAGTCGCTGCATTGCCTCACACTGCATCAGAGAGGTATGCCATGGGCGTTGCAGTGGGTGTTCACACGCAACGCAATCTATTTGAACACATTGCCAATTTACAACATAGCGTAAATCTGTGAATGCGTCAAAACTGTGTTCCTCCCCAGGGGTGACGTAACAAGGAGAAAGAACTTTATCTCGCCTCCTTTTTTCCTGTTTCTATGTGTGCTGCATCCTGCACAAAAACAATCATTCCAACAACCCAGACACCCTTGAACCATGATGCAAGGATGCCTGCATTCGCACAAGGAAGCCATTTGTGCTCCAGCGTAGTGAAAGAGGGCAGGAATGTGCTGTATCTCATAGCCACGTTGCATTCTTGACAGTTTATTTTGATGCAGAGCAGCGCAGCAGAGTGACTTACTGCACTGCGTCAAATTCTAAAAAATGAGACCCTGGATCTTTAGCCATAAAGTGTAATATTTGTGAGTTGGTGGAAATCCATTCAGTAGTTCAGGAGAAATTGAGGTGAACAAAATAGAAACATGTTGACAGTTGTGTCCTCGGGAGTCTTGCGAGACTGGGAAGTTAAAATTTAAACCCTGGGATTGGCCCCACGGGAGAGAGCTATCTGATTGGTGAGCCACAACATCAGAAGAAATGGTGTGGCCACCATTACAGGACACATGCACCTGAAAATGTTTAAGAAATAACATATAAGGGGGCAGGCAGTGGTAATCTAACCCCCTGGCCCCTTGGGAGGGTGTACCCAAATTTAAAAAAAAAAAAATTGGGGGAGTTGCCGTGATCTGATGGGAGTCCTGCAGGAATCCATTGTGAGTCTTTCGGGACTCATGCAGGATTGCAAGGAACCGTGAAAATGCATTACAAAAAAAGGTGCGGTGGGTGTCCAAGGAGGGGGGGGGGGGAGAGAAAAAATTTCAGACTGCAGTAGAATTTAGATATTATCACTGATATGGTCATAAGCAGTGCATCGTAGCTGTGCAAGTTATACTTATATCAGTTATGAGGTACATTTCAGTGCTTTTTTTAAATTTTAAAATGGTAGTGCTTTTTCAGTGAATTTCTAAGCTTTTCTTAGCATGAGTTAAAATCCATTTTAACCTTTGTTTTTTCCAGTGACTTTCTATGTTATTTTAACGTAAAGTAATTTCTTAATACAATATGTCTGCAGCAAAGCCCTGCACCCAGCTCCTCAGAGTGGGTCAACCCTCCTCCACTCTTGTCCATCTAGTGATGGATTGGGATGTGGCCCAACTAATTACCAGTGGGTGAGATTAATTCAAGCATTCCACCCATGAATTCTTTTATACTTCAGTGTGGAGCCCCAAGTGGGACAGTTTTGCCCATATGTGGTTCCTGTGCACGCTGTGCCACTGGAACCAAAGTATACATGGCTGATGAGCCCTAATAGAGGCAAAGGCAATTCTGGGTTGCTTGTGTTCTAGTTCAGGGAGGAGCTGGCCCTACAGTTCAGACAGGAGTGTTCCCTTTGGATGAGGGTCAAGACTAATTTGCATATGGCCAGGTCCAAACTAAGGTAGCATGGTGTGCATAATAAAAATGGACACGTTGCGGCCCAGGATAATTACAAGTGGCCGAGAATAATTCAAGCACTCAATCCATCACTTTTTTGTATACTTCATTGCCAGGCCTTGGTGCGAGTCATAGTTACGTTAAGGCACAAGTTATAGTTTTTTTTAGATAGAATCAACTACAAATGCTGAATTTCAATGGTTTTGTTCAATTTTCCACCTGGGGAGGAGGGCCACGCACTTCCCCCTAACCCCATTATAAAATGAAATTAACCCCTCAGGTCTTGGCCCACCCAGGGGCCATATAGAAAAGAAGTGCAGGACACCACGATTGTTTCTTTTTTCAATTTTGCCACGAATTTGCGAATCCAGCGTGATTTTGCTGCAAAATTTTGGCCCTCAGCCGGGTTCCTGTGGGATCCCACCACCAGACCTAGGGGGCCAGGATATACCTACACTGCCCCCTTTTGTTTTTAATCTTTTTTCTTGGGATACTTTAGGGTTGAAGTGTTGGCAGCCAATCAAATCTCACCATGAAATCTCTTGCATCCACAGAGAATTCGAGTTTCTAGATATTTATAAATCTTTTTCCCTTAATAACTCTAAAACTACTAAATGGATTTCCATCACATCACAATAAGCACAATCTGTGGGCAAAGATTTACCTTTCTGCCATATTGTTTGTAAATCTGTTCAGCAGTGCAAGATGTGGGGCAATTGCATGGGGATAACGCGTTCTGGGACCTCCCTTTTTTCTCAGTTCCACTTTGTGCAGAGGAATTCACTGTAGGGGATACTCCATTTGCAACTTGGGGGATGGTTACCATGTTCCATGTGAGGTGTCAGGTGTTCCATGCTAGGTGGAATTGCCTGCCGTTTCTGTTCTGTATAGTTCCGTCACCACAACTTGGCCCTGTACTTTTAATCTAAGACCCACAAAGTCTTTGGTCTCTGTGCCATGGTTCATAATGAATCGTAGGTTCAAATTATTGGAACACAAAATGCTACTGAACTGTTCTAAAAGATTCTCTGGTCCATTCCAGATGCAAATGCATCATCAATGTATGGTAGCTAAACAACTAATTTGTCTGTTTGCTGTTCTAACTCAGACCCCCCAGACCACCTGCTCTTCCCACCAGACCATTACCCAAGTTGTCGTTGTTGGGGGCGAAGCAGGTGCCTGTAGCTGTCCCTTGAATTTGTTTGAAACATGTATTCTCTGTCTTGAGGAAGTATTTACACGCTTCCAGCCCATCAGAATGCCGAATACTCGTGTATAAACTTTCTGCATAGATACACTCCAAAATATATATCTTCCCAAGGTAAGTTCTGAATTTTGGCTATAAAATCCTTTGCGTCTTTCACGTAAGATGTTAAATTACGTACAAAAGGGAAAAGGAAGAAGTCTATATATGTGGATGTATTTTCTAGCAGGCTATTCCTGGACGAGACTATTGGTTGAAAATGGGGTTCAGAGGCATTCTTATGGACTTTAGGTAAAAGGTAAAGTGTTGGCACTACCGGTGTGTCATTCTCCAAAAATTGCACCTCATCCCAAAAAATAAATTGGCTATTATGCCATTCATTCAAGCTCTCTTGATACTTCTGTTGCAAGTCAATATATGTTTTATAACTTTTTTCAGGACACAAGATATCGTTGACCTGCCTTTGTGCTTCTTTGACATAATTCACCCTGAACATCAGAACAGCATTGCCTCCCTTATCTGAAGGTTTTATGATTATTTTGTTATCCGTTTGCAATGACAATACAGCCTCCCATTGTGCAAATTATGGGATTTCATCCTTCCCTTACATAGTTGTAGTAAATCATTTGTTTTGGGCCCTTGCCTGTCGCGGGTACTTGGGCCACCCACACGAGTGAGGTACCATTTTTATCGGGAGACGAAGGGGAATGCTGGGTGGTAGGAAATTTGTGTCAACACGGTGATCCCACAACTTTCCCACACAAAAATGTGTGGAAAAAAGTTATTTTTTCAGCTAAATTTGAGGTTTGCAGGGGATTCTGGGTAAGAAAACGTTGGGGGATCCATGCAAGCCATACCTCCCTGGAATCCCCCGGGTGTCTAGTTTTCAGAAATGTGTAGGTTTTCTAGGTTTCCCTAGATGGCCGCCGAGCACGGGGCCAAAAACCCAGGTGACCCCCTTGCAAAACCAGGTCATTTTGTGATAGGCAATTTTGATGTCTCCTCAATACGTTTTGGGCCCTTGTCTGTCGCGGGTACTTGGGCCACCCACACGAGTGAGGTATCATTTTTATCGGGACACCTGGGGGAATGCTGGGTGGTAGGAAATTTGTGTCAGCCCGGTGTTCCCTCAACTTTCCCACACAGAAATTTGAGAAAAAAGTGTTTTTTCCAGCAAATTTGAGGTTTGCAGGGGATGTTGGGTAAACAAAAAGAGTGAGAGCCACGCAAGTCATTCACCCCTGTACTTCCCTCCTTGTCTACTACTCAAAAATGTGAAGGTTTGCCTAGGTGACGACTGAGCTAGGGCACAAAGTCCCCTGCTACCCATATTGACAAAAAAAAGTCTTACAAAAGGTCATTAAACTGCCACAAATATAAATCTAACACTAATTTGATTAAGTTAATCCACCACATACACTGGTTGGTTTTAGCACCTCCAGAAACGTTGGCCTCAAAGCACAAATACTAATTAAAGTATATAAATATTAAAGCCAAGCCTTCTGAAGGGGATCCATAAAGCCACTTCACGGCACCAACCACTTTATGGTCCATTCACGCACCACACACAAGACTTCCATACCGCCAGCCACGGGCCCAATCAACCAGATCACTTGCACTCACATAAACATACCGCCGCCATGCAAGGGCCCATCACATTCATATGCCACAAGACATAATGAGTTTGACTACATTTTACCACCTGTCAAGTCTCCCCCTCCTTCTTCCTGAACGTTACCGAACGCATGCCGAGTGAACCTTTACAAATGGCTCCCATGACAGCCACATGAAACTCAGGAAGACATGTCTTTCATGCGCCTTTAGCGCACTCACTGTGCTAAATCCAACTCCTTCCAGTTTGTGGATGCAAGTTGGGGGGTGCCCGAGTATGCCCCAAAGCCATTCCTCGAGCTGATCGAGCATTTCTACCTTTGAAACTATGGCAAACATGCTGGTAATTTTCAAAAGCTTTCTAAAGATAACATCATAAACTATGAAGAACGGTTAAATGTGAAACACGGGTAGTCCGTGACAACGTAGCATATGTCCAATCCACCGTTATGTGCAGTGACTGTAAGGCACTTATCATACAGCAAACTGACCATCTACTAAGTTCTAACGGAGGATGAACATGGCAAGCAGCATTGACCCATAAGTACTATAGTAAATTCAGTGTGAGTGTGGCAGCAATGGATTTGAATCCATGGGTGAAGATGAAGTCATGACGTGTATCTATACTATCTTTACTATCTGCCTTCTACTTTTGCAATATTCCTCAGAAAGCGCACCTACCGTAAGCTGTTCTAACCCGTTCGTGTGTCTGTCCTCATCAGAGTCCTGACTAATCCTGTCTAATTGTCAAGAGACCCTATACTAATGCCTTCCATCTCTAGCTACTTGAAGCTTGAGAAAACATTTCTGTCACATGCTATCAATGCTCTCACTGTGCTAAATCCAACTCCTTCCAGTTTGTTGATGCAAGTTCGGGGGTGTCCGAGTATCCCTGCAGGCCATATCTCGAATTGAGCGAGCATATCTACCTTTGAAAATAAGGCAAACATGCTGGAAATTTTCAAAAGCTTTCTAAAGAGAACATCATAAACTATGAAGAACGGTTGAATGTGAAACACAGGTACTCCATGACAACGTGGCGTATGTTCTGTCCACCAGTATGTGTAGCATGGGGACTATAATGCACTTGTCAATTGGCGAGCAGAATAACTACCACGTTCTGAAAGCAGATAAACGTGTTGAGAAGTCCATGATTTCCTGAAGTAGAGGAACAAATATTCTGCAGCTGCTTGCATAGTGAAGGAGTGGCCCGCAGACAGTAGGTATCCATTCACACCAATTGAAAGGTTTACCTATTGGCAGCTCCACCTCAGTCAATTTCCATGTATTTTGCTTTAGTATGATACAACATAAAGCAAGTAGGAAAACAGAAGGCAGGCTTACTTGGGCACTGGGGACAGTAAACACGAGTCTCCTGCCTCTTTCCCTGCATCGAGCACACATTACAACGACGACATGGTCGCTCCTTTTTGGGTGTTGCAGGAATTTTATCAGCAAAGTGTCGCTCCAGCAGCCTTGCCACGTCCTCCAGAACACATGAAGTGGGGGCTGCTGCTTCTGTAGCAGTGAGAATTTCAATCACAGACAACTGAAAGTCAAGGAAAGACATGAGTCTTCCTGTGGTGGTCTGACGATAAACAACATACGCATTGTATGTTGCCATCTGGATCAGGTGAGTAAACAGTTTCTTATACCAAGTGCGAGTTTTACGACTTGCATTGTATGGCTGAAGAACCTGGTCGTTCTTGTCCACTCCACCCATGTACTTGTTGTAATCAAGTATACAGGTGGGCTTGTGGACTTCGGCCATCTGACTCCAAACCATGACAGGGGAAGTGCTCTCAGCATGAATTGTAGTGAGCACGTACACGTCACGCCTATCTGAGAACTTGACTGCGAGCAGTTTGTTGGAACGCAACGCAGTGCTCTGGGATTTCTGGAGCTTCTTGCAAACAAGCTCCTGCGGGAATCCTTTGCGGCGACAACGAATTGTACCGCAAGCCACGGTGCCAGCGCTGTAGAGCTCACTGAACAGCTCTACTCCTGTATAGAAATTGTCCACATAAAGGTTATAACCTTTGTGCAAAAGTGGCTGGACAAGCTCCCATACGATCTTTCCTGTGACCCCTAGCTTGGGAGGGCAACCTACAGGGTTAAGAGTTGTGCCCTTCCCTGTATACACTCTCAAGCTGTACACATAGCCAGTCGAGCTCTCACACAGCATGTACAGCTTGATGCCATAGCGAGCACGTTTACTCGGAATGTACTGCCTAAACAGCAGCCGCCCTTTATACAAGATCAAGGACTCATCAATGGCTATATTCTTTCCAGGAGTATAAACCTCTGGAAACCTGGCAGACAAATGTTCCACGACAGGCAGAAATTTGAACAACCTGTCATGGTCTGGATGGTCCCGGGGCAATGCAGCAGAATTGTCATTGAAATGCAGCATGCGTTGCAATAGCAAAAAATTATCTCTGCTCATGTATGGTGCGAAGATGGGGGTTAACCAAACCGTGCGAGTAGACCAGTAGGATAGCAAGGTTGGTTTATGCACTACCCCCATTTTAAGCGTGAGGCCCAAAAATATCTTCAACTCCCCTAAAGAAGTGGGAGTCACTTGCGTGCCCTAGAATGAGGCCCAAGAGTGCTTCCATGCTCCCTCAGAAATTGATTGGCACGCAAATTTGTTTGCTGCACAATTTCATCAAGGAAGTCAACATCCAAAAAGAGATGGACGTAGTCAATTGGCAAAAAATGTGCTGTATCGACTTTACATCCAGCGTCACCAGTGAAAGGCGGAATTTGGGGCTGAACTAAATTGGGAGGCTGCCAAGACAGCGCTCCGTCTGTGCTTGCCGCCGCACGTGCCTGCTCTCTGGGTTGCTCTAACCTGCTACTGGTGTCCCGCTGCACAGACTGTGCTGGCAAAGCGACAGCAAAACTGACATCGTCTCCTTCAGAATCGCTGGAAGATGAGTCGTCGGATGGAACTGCGTCGACTGAAAAATCACTCCCAGATTCTGCTCCATTGTCCTCTCCCTCAGATGCTGTCTCAGTATCTGCTGTCTCAGTCTCTGATCCTGCCTCAGAGCTGGACTCCAGAACCAGACTTAGGGCCTGGGCAGCATTCATCCAACGATACGCCATCTCTGCTAGTGCCTAAAACTATCCTTTTAAAACACTATCCTACGTAGAAGGCAGATAGGTTGTTGGTTTCAAAGTGTAGGTGGGTGTGTGCGTGAGTGAAGTGTTTAACAGTCAGTAATGACAAAGTCACCTTACCTTTCCTTTGCGAAATCCATACGCTCTACAAAAAAACTAAGAAAGAGAGAAAAAAGACACAGTATTACTTTACCTTGCCACATACCCATCATCGCAGCCTTTAGCGCTGGTGGAAGCCAGTGCGACAATCATTTTGGCACCCTCCCATGACTTTCAATAAATATCTGTTATTCAGCGCCACGATGCCTACGGGTGAACGTGTGCTTTATAATTACACACTATGACCTCCTTTGATTCCCTCACTCCCATCCTTGCAAACGTGCCCCTCATATCTCCATAGCCACTCTCTCACATACATTTCATCTGTTTCAAAGTGTTTCTAATGCGTGGCTTTACTAATCCACTTAGCTATCCACATAATACAGATCTGTTCTTTCCAGCATGCCCTCTGCATTACTTTATGGCATCAAAACTGCCACTAGACAAAAGTCAGATATCTCTATCTAGCAGGAATTTTTTTTGTACTCTGCAGCAGTACCACACTTTACTGCCTTTCATGTAACTTCAAAGAGACTCATTATAGTTCTTTCACAGTCTCATATTTACAGCACTGTGAAAGCTCTCTGTAAATCTATATACATATATATATATATATATATATATATATATATATATATATATATATTGCAACCAATTGATTCCCAATGTCAGCGCGCTCAATACCTGGTGCAGGCAGCAACGGGTAGAATCCTTACCCGATATTTAAATTCAGAAACACAAAGGATGCCGCACTCCAGAGATAGGTTTCAGAGTGAATGTCTGTATCAGTCTGTCTGTTTTTGTGTTAGCTGCTGCATGGGTTGGTGAGTAGCTACATGAGTGTCTATATGGGTTATTGATTGGTTGCCTGAGTATTTGTATGGGTACCTGAGTGTATGTGTGGGTGGGTGGGAGGTTTGTGACTCTGTGCATAGATGTGTGAGTGGTTGATTCACTGGGTATATGGGTTCAAGAGTACATGTGGAAACAGCTATATGGGTGGGTGAGTGTGTGTATGGGTGGGTTGGTGAGTGAATGGATGTCTCAGTGGTACATGTCCAAGTAACTACATATCTAAAAGGCAGTGTATGTGAGAGTTGGAGTATATAAATGACTATACGTGAGAGTCCGTGATTGTGAGAGTGGCTGTATGGATGAGTGTGTACTTGTATCAGTGATTGTATAAGAGAGTAAGTATGCGTTAGTATCTGTATGAATAAGTGAGGTGGTGTGTGTATAACTGTATAGGTGAGTAAATGGAAGTGTGATTGATTCTTTGCATGACTGACTAGGTGTGTGAGTAACTCTGGATGAGTGGAGGTGTGTGAGTGTCTGTATAGGTGTATGAGTGCATATGATAGTGTTGTATTGATGAGTGACTGTATGTGTGAGTGACTGTGTGGGTGAATGAGTGGATGTGTGTGTAGACCTAGGAATCAGTGAGTGCGTATGTAGTAACTGGTATTGGTGTGTCTATGGTTTTGAAAATGGTAGTCTGTATTTTAGAGTGGGTGTATCAAAGGTTATATTAGGGTGTGAGGAGGTGCATCAGATTTTCACGTGGATGATGTCATCAGTGATGTCATTTGAGATGTCATCAGTGATGTCATCAGTGATGTCACTGACCATGTCATGAATGATGTAATATGTGACGTCATCAGCAGTGCATTGCGGGGGCGCGAGTTATAGTTAGCTGAACTAACCATAACGGTGGAATTTCTCAGGTTTTGTACGAGTGAAATGTCCAACTAACTATAACGTCCCTGAAACCTATGGTTTTTTCAATGAATTTCTAAGGTTTTTTAAATGCTAATTTCTAACTATAACGTGCCTGAAACCTATGGTTTTTTCAGTGAATTTCAAAGGTTTTTTAAATGCTAATTTCTGACTATAACATAGCAGTCGCGTTTGCAGAGTGGTGGAGAAAGGTGAGCGTGGCCTCCAAACACCTTTTAGCAATCCCACTGTGTGGGATTTAGCGAAGGTAACAGGAGGGATAGTTAGCCTCCAACGTCAACCTTGGGGGCCAACTACCCCTTTTATTACCTCCAGTAAGTCCCACACAGCAGGATTGCTAACTTGTTATATCAGGCCCTGCCCCCTCCCTGCACCACTGTGCAAAGGCGCCCCCTGGCGCGTTGTAAGTTGGGGGATTAAGTCCCCTTGAATCTTGAGGGTCCCTGGGGGCCAAGTAGCCCACCAGGTACCTCCAGTAAGCGCCACAGAGCTGCGTTGCAGAGAGGTGTAAAAAGGGGCGTGGTCACGGACCACCTCTCTGCAACGCAGCTCTGTGGCTCTGGGGCGGGGCCTCTGGCGTGATGCCGGCTTTTTTTTTATTTAATTTTTTTAGAAGGGGGGCTGTGTGTCCCCCCCTTCTTTTACAATATTTGAGGCCCTGGGGACCCCATCCCCCAGGGCCTGACCCATTTTTTTCTAGAAAAAAAAAACAGGATGGGGGCCGAACGGCATGGCCACATACTTATTATTTAAAAAATATTTTTTTTTTAAGGAGGGGGGCTGCGTGGCCCCCCTCCTGAGGCCTCTATTGGCCCGAGGACCCCATCCCCCGGGGCTGTGCCTCCTTTTTTTTTTATTTTATTTTATTGAGGGAGGGGGGCCACGTGGCCCCCCTCCCGGGCCACTTCTGGCCCCGGGGACCCCATCCCCCGGGGCTGGCCCTTTGCGTTGGGGAACGTGGGGGGAGCCCCAATGCCCCCACGGTCCCGCCGGCTCCCCGCCTCCTGCGGGAGCCAGCATTGCTTTTGAGCAAGGGGAGCTGCTGACATGCAGCTCCCCTTGCTCAAAAGCAATTCTGCTTTGCTTCATTGAAGCAGGAGCAGGTTTCCCTGCTCTCGCTTCAATGAAGCAGAGCTTGCTATGGCTGGGCGGGAGCCGTGCTCCCGCCCTGCCATATCAAACAGCAATGTCCCGGGGGTGGGCACCCCGGGACATTGCAGGAGCCGGCCCTGGGGGGTGGCGGTCCCCAGGGCCATTGAGAGCTCCAGGAGGGGCCCCCCTCCCAACATATTTAAAGCCCCGGGGAGGTGGTGGTCCCCGGGGTCCGGGGGTCCGTAACGGACCCCTGAATTTAAATATTCAGTGCCCCGGGGAGGTGGTGGTCCCCGGGGCAGTGTGAGGGGGTTGGGACCCCCCCACGCATTTATTAAAGAAGCCCCGGGGAGGTGGCAGTCCCCGGGGCTGCAGGGGGGCCGCTTGCCCCCTGCATTCAATTTCAGAAGCCCCGGGGAGGTGGTGGTCCCCGGGGCTGCGGGGGCCCCCACAAATTAATTTGGTGAGTGCCCCCGGGACCTGGCCCACCCGGGGGCTTTCAAAAACGAAGCGCGAGAGGCCGCGCTTTGTTTTAAAAAAAAATTCTCTGAGGATTTGCGGCCCCAGCGCAAATTTTTTGGCCCTGGGATGAGCAGGCCTAGGGGTCAGGGTGTTTCTACCCTGCCCCCTTTTCTTGTTTTTCACCTTTTTTTTACTCTTTTCTTGTGACTCGGTTACCGAGTCACAAGATGGCTGCCAACACATTCTGGATTAGAGTGTTGGCAGCCAATCAGAGTGAAGCTCGTGCCCGGGAGGGTTCGCAAACCCTCCTCGGTGCTCAGATATCGATATTATTCTTTTTTTTTAATTTCTCAGGAACTACTGAACGGATTTACACCATTTAAAAAAAAGGTCTCTTTCTGAACCAAGGGCTACCTTTTTGCCAAATTTGGTGTAATTCCGTTCAGCAGTTCGGGCTGTAGCCTGTTCCAATTTTGCCTATGGATATTAACATGGGGAAAACGCGTTTTGGGACCCCCCTTTTTTCTCGGCTCCCGCTTGACGAATCACCCCGAAACTTTTAAGACAGGAGCGGACCTGAGCGGGCCATTAGTTTTGAAAATTTCGCGAAGATTCGTCAAACGCGCCAAAGATATTGGCAAAAGAAAAAACGCTTTTCCTATGGAAACAAGGTCCTAACTATAACTACCTACTGGCGACCGCCAGTAGGTAATATATACATTATATATATATATATATATATATATATATATATATATATATATATATATATTATCTACTGGCGGTCGCCAGTAGATAGTTATAGTTACAACCTATTATCCATAGGAAATCCGCGACATTCTATTTGAAATAACTCTCTTGCCGGTTGACGTATCTTCGCAAAATTTTCAAACTTTGTGGCCCGCTCCGGTCTGCTCCTACCCTGAAAGTCTCGGGGGATTCGTCAAGCGGGGGCCGAGAAAAAAGCGGGGTCCCAAAACGCGTTTTCCCCATGCATTTTTCCATAGGAAACTTTAGACACGGCTACAGCCCGAACTGCTGAACGGAATTACACCAAATTTGGCAAAGAGGTAGTTCTTGGTTCAGAAAGAACCCTTTTGTTAAATGGTGTAAATCCGTTCAGTAGTTGCTGAGAAAATCAAAAGTAAAAAGATAGTGATATCTAGGGCCGCGGATCCTCCCGAGCACGAGCTTTATGTTAATTGGCTGTCAACACTCCAAACCAGGAAGTGTTGGCAGCCATTTTGTCCCTAGGTAGAACCGAGGGACAGAAACAAGTGCGCAAAGCGCACAAAGGGGGCAGGGTAGAAACACCCTGACCCCCTAGGTCTGCTCAAGGGGTCCCACAAGGACCCCTGGGCAAAATTTTTTTTTTTTTTTTTTTTAAATCGTCCGGATGCGCTCAGGGAGCACGAACCCTGCCGAAAAAAAAAAAAATCGAAGCGTGGTCTCCCGCGCTTCGATGTTAATTGGCCCCCGGGTGGGCCAAGTCCCGGGGGCATGCTGGGGGGGGTTAATTTTATGTGTGGGGGGCCTCTAAGGGCCCCCAAGCCCCGGGGACCACCACCCCCGGGGCTTTATGTATAATGGTGCGGGAGGGCTCTGAGCCCTCCCGCAGCCCAGGGACCGCCACCTCCCCGGGGCTTCTTTTTTATTTTAAAAAAACCTGTGTGGGGGGCTCCAGCCCCCACACGCCCGGGGACCACCACCTCCCCGGGGCACTAAGAAAAATTAAAATGGGGGTCCGTTTTGGACCCCAGAGCCCCGGGGACCACCACCTCCCCGGGGCTTTCAAAATGTAGGGAGGGGGGCCGCGCGGCCCCCCTCCTGGAGCCCTTGATGGCCCTGGGGACCGCCACCCCCCAGGGCCGGCTCCTGCAGTGTCCCGGGGTGCCTACCCCCGGGACACTGCTGTTTGCAATGACAGGACGGGAGCCTCGCGGCTCCCGTCCTGTCATTGCAAACTTGCTTTGGATATTGAAAGAGAGAGCAGGAAACCTGCTCTCTCTTCCAATATCCAAAGCCGACTGCTTTCCACATGGGGAGCAGCATGTTAGCTGCTCCCCATGTGTAAAAGCAATGCCGGCTCCCGTAGGACACGGGGAGACGGCGGGACTGTGGGGGTTTGGGGACCCCCCACAGTCCCCAACGAGAGGCCAGGCCCCGGGGGTGGGGTCCCCGGGGCCATAAGAGGCCACGGAGGGGGCCACGCAGCCCCCTCCCCAAAGTAACAAAAAATTAAAAAAATTAAAAAAAAGTGCAAGGCCGGCCCCGGGGATGGGGTCCCCGGGGCCTTAAATGGCCTGAGGAGGGGGCCACGCAGCCCCCTCCAAATAAAAAAAAGAGGCCATGCCCCGGGGATGGGGTCCCCGGGGCCAATACAGGCCCAGGAAAGGGGGCCACGCGGCCCCCTTCCCGTTTATTTTATTTTATTTTAATTTAAAAAAAAGGAAAGGCCCTGGGGGATGGGGTCCCCAGGGCCTAAAAATAGGAAAAAGGAAGGGGGGCCACACTGCCCCCCTTCAGGGGGCAAAAAAAAACAAAACAAAAAAAAAAAGATCGGGCCCGTAGGCCCCGCCCCTTCCTTCACCACTCTGCAAACGCGCCCCCTGGCGCGTTTGCAGAGGGGAACGAATTCCCCTTGAATACTGGGGGTCCCTGGGGGCCAACTAGCCCACCAGGAACCTCCAGTATGCGCCAGGGAGCTGCCTTGCAGAGAGGTGTACAGAGGCCACGCCCCTTTTTACACCTCTCTGCAACGCAGCTCTATGGCGCTTTTGGAGGTATATGGTGGGCTAGTTGCACCCCAGGGACCCTCAGGATTCAAGGGGAGTTAATCCCCGACTTAAAACGCGCCACGGGGTGCGTTTGCACAGTGGTGAAGGGAGGGGCGGGGCTTCAGGTGACATGTGTGCAAACAGGCCCCGTGGCGCGTTTTAAGATGGGGAATTAAATCCTCTTCAATCCTGAGGGTCCCTGGGGGCCAACTAGCCCAACAGGTACGTCCAGAAAGCGCCACAGAGCTGCGTTGCAGAGAGGTGTAAAAGGGGTGTGGCCTCTGTAAATGTCTCTGCAACGCAGCCCCTGGCGCATACTGGAGGTTCCTGGTGGGCTAGTTGGCCCGTAGGGACCCTCATGATTCAAGGGGACTTAATCCCCCAACTTAAAACGCGCCACGGGGCGCGTTTACACAGATGTCACCTCAGGCCCCGCCCCCTCCCTTCACCATTGTGCAAATATTCCTCTAAAATCAGCCGAAATACGAATACTGATTTACTCACCTGTTATCAGGAGAGACCTCAGTGCTGCATCTTTCAGCCCAGTACTGATCCTCAAAAGTAATTTTAACCGTACTTACCAGTAACTTGAATTTCCTTCCATAGGATATCATTGCCTGCTTTTTGCTGAAAAAGTTTCTAAGTGTTGATTTTTTAAACATACAAATATTCCTCTAAAATCAGCCGAAATCCGAATTCTGATTTACTCACCTGTTATCAGGAGAGACCTCAGTGCTGCATCTTTCAGCCCAGTACTGGTCCTGAAAAGTAATTTTAACCGTACTTACCAGTAACTTGAATTTCCTTCCATAGGCTAACATTGACTGGTTTCACTTGGAAATTCTTCTAAGTGTGGAGTTTTGGAACTTTAAAATATTCCTCTAAAATCAGCCGAAATACGAATTCCGATTTACTCACCTGTTATCAGGAGAGACCTCAGTGCTGCATCTTTCAGCCCAGTACTGGTCCTGAAAAGTAATTTTAACCGTACTTACCAGTAACTTGAATTTCCTTCCATAGGAATCCATTGTCTGGTTTTCAGCAGAAAAGTTTCAAAGTGTCGATTTTCACAAACTACAAATATTCCTAAAAAATCGCCTGTATGACTTAAACGCATTCTTTCAACTGTTTACAGGAGATGCACCAGTGCTGGATCCAGGATCCAACACTGAGTAAGAAAAAGTAACGATAACAGTTTTTAACTTCTAAGTGAATTTCCTTCCATAGGATAACATTGGTGATTCTATGAGAAAAAGTTTCTAAGTGTGAACTTTTAAAGTACAATAATATTCCTTAAAAATCACGACTGTAACCAAAACGCTTTTACTCAACTGTTTACAGGAGATGTCCCAGGACTGAATCTAGGATCCAGTAATGTGGTTAGAAAAGTAATCCATAAAGTAACTAATTGCATTTAACTAGAAATTCACATTGAGCTGAATGTTGCATTGTGTTTGAAAATGTGTTGCCCATTGCAACAACTGTAACTACTGTACTTAAAAGTCTATTGCCTATGTGCAAAGTAATTAAACTAAAGTAATTCATTCTGAGAAAGTATTTTTTGTAATGTAATGTATAATGTAATTACAATGTAATTTAAAAAATAAAATATGTAAAAAAAATTGTTTCTAAAAAATTGGGAAATCAGTATGAAAAAAATTTATATAACAATTAATACATTTAAAAATTGTCATTTACAAAACCTTTGAAATTCACTGAAAAAACTGTAGGTTTCAGACATGTTATAGTTACAAATTAGCATTTAAAAAACCTTTGAAATTCACTGAAAAAACCATAGGTTTCAGGGACGTTATAGTTACAAATTAGCATTTAAAAAACCTTTGAAATTCACTGAAAAACCATAGGTTTTAGGGACAGTTATAGTTAGTTGGACATTGCACTCGTACAAAACCCGTGAAATTCCCCCGTTATAGTTAGTCCAGCTAACTATAACTCGCGCCCCCGCAATGCACTGCTGATGACGTCACATATTACATCACTCATGACATGGTCAGTGACATCACTGATGACATCACTGATGACATCTCAAATGACATTTTTTCAGTGAATTTCAAAGGTTTTTTAAATGCTAATTTGTAACTATAACGTCCCTGAAACCTATGGTTTTTTCAGTGAATATATATATATATATATATATATATATATATATATATATATATATATATATATATATATATATATATATATATATATATGTCTATACGGCACACTTCACCTTAAACTTTCCTTGCCCAGAAAGTGAAGCACGGACCCAAGTAGTGCAATTTCAATGTTTATTTGGCTCTCGCAGCAACCACAGCAGCCATCATATGTCTATAGATACATATATATATCTTTCTCTTTCTCTCTGTAGACGACTTACGTATATATATGTATCTATATACACATATATATGTATATAGATAAATATATATACATATATCATCTACTGAGAGAAAGAGACTCTCTCCCTCTCTCTCTCTCTCTATATATATATATATATATATATATATATATAAAGAAAGAGAGAACTCTCTTTCTCTATTTTTTTTTTATAGTTATGGCTTCCCTGTGAGCTGATTGTGGCCCCCACGGAAAGCACATGGCTATAAAAAAAAATTGCTCCCACAGGGGGTCGGCCACTGAGCAGGAGGACCGACACCCTGCCAATTTCGCCGCCATTTTTATTTTATAATATTTTTCTTTTTTTTTTCCTTTTGGGGGGGCGATCGCACCCCCCCCCCTCCCAGGGATAGGCTAAGTTTAAAAATAAAAATGTATGCCCCCGGGGTGGGTTGCCCATTCCCTTCAAGGGCTGACCCCCCCAAAGACATCCCTGGTGTATAGTGGGGTTTCCTGGCAGTGGATTGCAGCGCTGCCGCGATCCACGGCCAGGAAACCCTTTCAGGAAGGCCTCGTTTGAAAGGGGAGTTTCTCCCCTTTCAAATGAGGCCTCCCTGAAAGCTGGGGAGGCCGGTTTTAGCCTGATTTCCTCATCGGAGTCGAGCGCGGCCTTATCTGCGGCTGTCTTCGGCTCCGGTGGGGAAATCAGTGACGTCAGAGCGCCTCGCGGCGTGCTGAAGTCACAGGTGGGCGGGAGAGGGGGCGGGGGTAGACCCGGAAAGCCTTCCGCGTCTCCCCCAGGGGAAAGAAAAAAAAAAACAATCTCCGGTGCTTTGCACCAGAGGTTTAAAAGGGGCCCTCCCTGGTGACGGCCAATGGACGTGCGCCGTACCAGGGAGGTACTGCTTGCGTCAGCCATTGGCTGACCAAGCACCAAAAGGGTTCATTCATTCTGTCCAATATTCATCGCAGTGTTTTCACTGCGTGGCAAGAATATGTGCTCCGCCGAGGCTTCCCATTCTTTAACTAGATCCTCCAACATCACATTCTTGCCGTAAACAGCAGGGGATTGGCTACATGACCTGGCCATGGCCGACCCACTACAGCTCACAAGCAGCCAACCCCATGCTGCACACAGCCTTTCATCGCCAGCAACGTATAGTTGGCCGCAAGACCTGGCTTACAGTCAGGCCCTTCACCAACTCCTCACAAGTAGGCAACCCCATGTTGCACAGAGTCATTGGCCATACGCAATGAGGTGTTGGCCACAGGGCTCAACCTGTTGCCAGGCCCTGTGACCAAACCCCCAGCAGGCTGGTAACCCCACACCGAATACAGCCTTTGGTGTGCACAGAGTAGGGTTGGCCTTCGGGCCCCAGAGTTCTCATCCACTGAGGCAAAACATATATTTTGCCACATTACATCATAAAGGGGAGGGGTCAATTTGGCACCACTCCCGAGCCTTATTAGGCCCTGGGGACCCCTTTCCTAGGTCCTATCTTATTAAAAAGGGGAGGGAGCAAGGTGGCCCCCCTCCTCTGAGACTTAATACGACCCGGGAACCCCTACCCCGGAGCCAATTCATTAATAAAGGAAGGGCCCCATCCCCAGGGTCACAATTTAAATAACAGTAGAGGGGCGGTGCGGCCCCCCTCCCTGAGCCATTTTCAGTCCCCGAGGACCCCATCCCCAAGGCCCAATTTACTTGTTATGGGGATGGGGCACATGGGCCCCCTCCCGAGCTGTATTTGGCCCCAGGGACCCCATCTCACGGGGTCCAATTTATTTATTATGGGGAGGGGGCTCGCACCAACTCTCTCCAGGATGTCTACAGCCACAGAGACCCTATCCCCCGGGGCACAATGTTTTTATAAGGGAAGGGCGCCTTGGGCCCCCTTCCCCTAGCCATTTTCAGGCCCGGGGACTCCATCCTCTGGGGCCCAGTTAAATTATTATGGGAAGAGGGGGTGCACAGCCCCCCTCCCTGAGCTGTTTTTGGCCCCATGGAGCCCACTTCCAGCGCCCCCTATGTATTTAAAAAGGGGTAGGTGTGCCAAAAGTGACATATCCCATTTTAATCCCATAAGATTCTTTGCACCCTGATACGGAAACAAACGGGAGAACAGAATTACACCAAATTTGTCAGAAAAGTAGAATTTATCTCAAGGAAGTGCTTTTTTTGATTGGGTGTAATTTTTTTTAATTAGTTTTGAGAAATTAGTATTCCAAGAGGGGCTCATTTTGTACATGAAGGAGTAAAATTTTAGCGATAGCTGGACCATTAATTCAAGAACCTTAAGGGCTTAAAAAAAAAAAAATGACCAACTTGATTAGCTGACGTGCTTTTTTGTCCCCTCAGCCATTTCGAACTGAGGAGCTGGAGTCGGAATCCTGGGACTGGAATGATCTGATTGACTGGCCTCAACGTCAAAGAAAAATGTTGTAGCTGCATGTGTGGACTAGGTCCCTGTGACATGAAAATCAATCTGCAAAACACACAACATGATGGACGGAATGCTGCACATTGGCAAACATTCACCCCCAGTCACAGATCTGGGTTTAATCCATCGTTATTTTGCTTCACCACGCCACCCCAGTTCAGACATAGCCATATGCAAATCAGTCTTGACCCTGTGCCTCATGGGAACAGTCCAGACCGAACTGCCAAGCCATGTCTTCCCTGGACCGGAATCAAGCATCCTAGGACCGGTTTCAGGCTATCAGCCTTCACCAGCCAGGATAGCTTGACTCCAGTGGCGTAGTGAGCACGGGACCCACGTCTGGGCATACCCTTCCCACTTAGGGCGAAATGCAAAACACACAAGATGATGGACGGAATGCTGCACATTGGCAAACATTCACCCCCAGTCAGATCTGGGTTTAATCCATCGTTATTTTGCTTCACCACGCCACCCCAGTTCAGACATAGCCATATGCAAATCAGTCTTGACCCTGTGCCTCATGGGAACAGTCCAGACCGAACTGCCAAGCCATGTCTTCCCTGGACCGGAATCAAGCATCCTAGGACCGGTTTCAGGCTATCAGCCTTCATCAGCCAGGATAGCTTGACTCCAGTGGCGTAGTGAGCACGGGACCCACGTCTGGGCATACCCTTCCCACTTAGGGCGAAATGCAAAACACACAAGATGATGGACGGAATGCTGCACATTGGCAAACATTCACCCCCAGTCACAGATCTGGGTTTAATCCATCGTTATTTTGCTTCACCACGCCACCCCAGTTCAGACATAGCCATATGCAAATCAGTCTTGACCCTGTGCCTCATGGGAACAGTCCAGACCGAACTGCCAAGCCATGTCTTCCCTGGACCGGAATCAAGCATCCTAGGACCGGTTTCAGGCTATCAGCCTTCATCAGCCAGGATAGCTTGACTCCAGTGGCGTAGTGAGCACGGGACCCACGTCTGGGCATACCCTTCCCACTTAGGGCGAAATGCAAAACACACAAGATGATGGACGGAATGCTGCACATTGGCAAACATTCACCCCCAGTCACAGATCTGGGTTTAATCCATCGTTATTTTTGCTTCACCACGCCACCCCAGTTCAGACATAGCCATATGCAAATCAGTCTTGACCCTGTGCCTCATGGGAACAGTCCAGACCGAACTGCCAAGCCATGTCTTCCCTGGACCGGAATCAAGCATCCTAGGACCGGTTTCAGGCTATCAGCCTTCATCAGCCAGGATATCTTGACTCCAGTGGCGTAGTGAGCACGGGACCCACGTCTGGGCATACCCTTCCCACTTAGGGCGAAATGCAAAACACACAAGATGATGGACGGAATGCTGCACATTGGCAAACATTCACCCCCAGTCACAGATCTGGGTTTAATCCATCGTTATTTTGCTTCACCACGCCACCCCAGTTCAGACATAGCCATATGCAAATCAGTTTTGACCCTGTGCCTCATGGGAACAGTCCAGACTGAACTGCCAAGCCATGTCTTCCCTGGACCGGAATCAAGCATCCTAGGACCGGTTTCAGGCTATCAGCCTTCATCAGCCAGGATAGCTTGACTCCAGTGGCGTAGTGATCTGAACTGATACATAAAAGAGCATGGTGAGCACAACCTTACTCCCAGGCCCGTATCAGGAGGTCCCAGAGGGACCACTTTTATAGTTGAATTTAAAAATAAAACAGCGATTTTGCAGTGGGATTTGCTGATCCTAGGTGGTCACTACAACAACCATCCGAGTTGTGTAGTTCCCACCTATAGACTGCAAACCAGGCTCAAGATTCAAGGGAATTGGAAACCAGTCCAATGGCAAGCCTCACAGATCTATATTGGCCTGCTTTTGGATTCACATATCTAGTTCCTTGAAGCATGCCAGAGACCAGACCTTGTGGGGATCGGCCACCTGTGGAGGGTTGAAAGCAGGGCCATCTACCCTTGAAGCCCATGCATAGTGGGAGTAGATGCAGCTGCCTATGATGCATGGGGCACAGGCTTTGCTCAGTAGTGGTGACCACGGTGGGTAGGGTGCAGGACCTGACCAGAGGCAAAGCCCTGTGGTCCACTCCTGCTGTGCATTCCAAAAGACTATGTGCAGCTGTGGTTGGCCATCCATGCATGGTGGAATACAGGGCATTGCTGGAGGCCAGGCTGTGAGGCCTCACTCTTGCTGCGCATGACCGCAGGCCATGTGCATGGTGAGATTGGCACCTCTAGAGAGTGAGGAGCTCATGCTGCAACTGCTGCTGTGTGTGACCGAAGGCTGTGTGCAGTGGGCTTGGCTGTCTTTGGACAGTGGGGTGCTCCTGCATCCAACCCCCTGCTGTGCAATGAAGAAGGTCATTCACAATGGGATTTGGCTACTTGTGGAGGGTGAGACACACCCACTGCCAACCTTCACTTCTCAGTCTATGGCAGGGGTTGACCAATTGTGGAGGGTGGGGCACATCCAGCTGGACCCTATTGTCAACCTCTGCTGTGCAAGGGTCCATGCCATGCATAGTGGGGGTTGGCCACCCACAGAAGGTTGGACACTCTGCTGCCAACTTCTGCTGCAAATGGGTGAAGGCCATTTTACTGATGCAGAGGCAAAGGAGTTGCCAGGTGAGTCACTGACTGTGCTCAACGTAAAGGACACCTTGGATGAGGGAAACAGGTGTACCAAGGGTCCCTCGGGCATTCTCCTGCTGGTGAATCGAGTCACTCACATTTTCCGGAGATCACTGCCCTCTTTTAAATTTGAGTTTGGTAGCTCCCTGTATAGTGAAAGACGGACTGGCGGCTTCAAATAGCTGATCCACCATTTTCTAATGACCAAAAACCAGTCCCAGGATGCTAGTTTCCAGTCCAGGAAGGACCTGGCTTGGCAGTTCGGTCTGGACTGTTCTCATGAGGCACAGGGTCAAGATGGATTTGCATATGGCTGGTTCTTAACTTGGGTGGCATGGTGAGCAAAAGAACAATGGATTTAACCCAGATCTATTGACTGGGGGTGAATGTTTGATAATGCTCTGCATTCCATCCATCATCTGTGTGTCTTCTGCTATCTCACCCTAAGTGCGCCGGGTATGCCCAGACGTTGGTCCCGGGCTCACTGTGCCACTGGATTCAAGCTAGCCTGGCTGATGAGGGGTGATGCCCCAAAACCGGTCCCAGGATGCTAGTTTCTGGTCCAGGGAGGACCTGGATTTGCAGTTTGGTCTGGACTGTTCCCATGAGGCACAGGGTCAGGACTGATTTGCATATGGCTGGGTCTAGACTGGGGTGGCATGGTGAGCAAAAGAACGATGGATTTAACCCAGATCTATTGACTGGGGTGAATGTTTTCCATCCATCATCTGTGTGTCTTTTGCTTTCAGATCCTGGGGCAGGCACCGGTTTATGCTTGCACTGGAAAGTTACCTTAACCTCACCTATAGGCTATAGCAATACTATTATGCCATTTTTATACCTACATGCATTTGTATATAGAGAGGAAAAATAATGAGCATTTGTGCCTGATGGATCTATACAGGGCTGTACGAAGCTGCTAAGATTTGCACTTCGCAACATTATGTTTCATTTTTAATCTCCCCAATTTCACAATTCTATGTCAGGACTGGAGGCGAGGATTATGCCTTCTCTCTTCGCTTTATTTGAATAGCAGCTCATTAGAAGGTTAACAAAAACTACATTTCCCATGAACCCTAGGGAAAGGTAGTATAGAAAAAACACATGGTAACATCCAATCATGTTGAGGTAACCGTATCCAATCAGGGGCCTCCAAGCCCAACATAGTCCTTTCTTAGTGTCCCTTCGCCCTCTTTCTTCGCGCGAAGTCAGCCACCGGATCACCTTCATGCATCCTTTTTATTCGCATCAGAATCTATAAAAAACAAGGACATATTACCATCTGAACCGTAACTGCTACAACCTGCATTTGGAGCAGCAAAGCAGTTAGAAGGCAGAACAAGAATATCCCATCCAACTATAAACATTTAAGCAAATTACTTACTGCAATACAGGGAGGGATGTCTCTTCTTGGAACCTAGGGCAGGATAATCCTCGCCTCCGAGTCCTTAATAGAATTGAAACTTTCCGTTACGTTAGCTAGGAAATTTTTCATTCTATGTCAGGACGCAGCCAGATAAGTACCCTTCAGTTATTGTTCCACTGTTTGGTGCTGCTTTTTGCTTTTTACGTGGTAGATTTGTATTATTTGCTGTATGATTTAAATAGTGGCGCCGAAATTTGCTGTGCGCACGCATCGCGCTCGTTTCCGCATTTTTTGTCACATTTTGTGGTATTATTTGGTTATTCTGTGCTCGGCGCAGCGGTAGCGATTTAGATCGCTTTTCTTTTTGAAAGACCGCAGGAGCGGTTTTTTCCACTCCTACACAGTGAAAGCTGGAGTTTGGCTCAGTGCCGTAGACCTTCCACCGCCAGGAGGCGTTGGAGGCGGCGCCGAGTGCGGCGCGTTGCTTGAATTCCCCTCATTCTTGTGAGTTCAAGCATCGCATGCGCATTCCTGAGCCTGCTGGTCCGAGGGAGACGCCTGTCTGGGGTCTGTAGGCGGTTGAGCTGCGGTAATTGATCGGAAAGCAGCCGACCGCTCGTTACTAAAATTGACGCTCTGTTCCCTTTCAGACACGGGGAACAGAGTCTGTATTATTAGCCCTCAAACGCCCTGAATGGGTCTGTATTTGGTCTGAAGGCCTTGTTGGGGACACTACCCGGACCGGCTCCCTTGTCTATAGGGTCAATTCCTTCCCAATTTCTATAACCTTCCACCAGCATATTTGTGTCCCTGGGGCTAGAACCCCGTTCAACCTGCGGAAAATCCGCTCCATATTTCTGGCTGTCACCCAGCCCTCAAAAGATTTTAGGCCTTGTCTCATGGCCTGGTGGATTACCACCCAGACACCTATTCTTTGGTCCCCTTGTCTAGCTGTAGAGCTATGGAGTATGGAGTACCAGGACGATTACCAAGAGGAAGATCCTCCGGCTGACCTATCTTGGGGTGACGCATTTTATGAGGCTGATGCACCTCAATTTACCGTGCAGTAGACCAAGCTATAACTCCTTTAGAGGAGAGGCTCTCCCGTCAGATCGCCCAAGCCTTTGAGAGGCTAACACCCCAGTCTACCGCACCACCTCCGCCCCCAGTCCCCGTGGGTTCAGAAGACCATAGCTCGCCACCACCATAGCGGCCCCGTGACTCTGGGGCGAATCTAGATGCTTTTGCAAGGCTTAAGCAAGCCTTCCTGGATAGCCAGCCTGCCCTTCCTGTGGGGAATCCCCCTACTCCTCCGCCAGTTGGCCCTAGCACTGACCCAGACGCGGCAGGAGACGCGGATGGAGATCCAGGCCCTTCCAGACCATTGCTCCCGTCCCGACCTTCCCAAGCCCCTCAGAGCACGTCAGACTTGCTCGACCCAGACGATATCATCCGCCTACGCTCCTCAGAGTGGGCCTCGGCCTATAAGGTCGCCACTTACGTGGCATGGCGCATACGTAGGCCATTAGAGAAGGAGGCCCGTAATTGCTTATGAGCGGAGTGCCCCCGCCCATCTCTCAAGGGAAAGATGGCCCTTACCCCGGAGATTGACCCCCGCATGGCCACCTTTCTGCAAAAATGTATTAGAGATCCTAAGAAAGGGATCGACAGGTCTTGAAGGGCTTGTCAGGATAAGCTCCTGGATGCCCTAGGTCCCATTACAAAGATCCTTGACATGGCGGAGGAAGCCAAGGAGTCCGGCTCAATAATTTCCCCAGAAACCTTGTCAGGATGGGCCCAGAGGGCCATCATTTTTTTGGGCAACGCGAACTGCGCCCTTTCCACCGAGCACTGCCGTTCCCTTCTTATTAAAGTTGACCCAAAATTGGGGGATCTGGCGGACTCGGAGGCGGGCGCCATTGCCCAGGGAGGTCTCTTTGGTGATCCTTTTGTAAAAGAGCTCGGAAAGTTCGTTAATACTTTCATGTCATTGGACAAGGCTCAAACCACGATTAAAAGAGTGTTCCCTCGTGTTTTTCACGGGGCCGGCCGAGGCAGGGGCCGCTCGGCCAGTCGTCAACCCCATCAAAATGCGCAAAGAGGCTCCAGACAGTATCAGGACCAGTCCCGCTTCGGGAACTTTTACCCCACGAGAGGACGTCGTGGCAAGGGAAGAGGTTTCAGAGGAGGAGCGGCAACCTCAAGCCCCGGGGAATGTTCTCCATTCTTCCCAACTAAAAATAGGGGGTCGGCTGGCGAATTTTTTCCAGGCTTGGATTTCCATCACGCGAGATGCGTGGGTGCTGCAAACAGTGCAGGGGTTTCGAATCGACTACATAGGGAATCCGGTTCAACAGTCCAAACCCCGACCCATTCAGTTTTCTGCCCAAGAAGCCACCCTGGTAGACGAGTAAGTCACATCCCTCCTCAACAAGGGCGCCATCTCCCTGTCCTCCCCTCACCCCAGGGGGTTCAAAAGCAATATATTTTTGGTCGACAACACCGACGGTGGTCGGAGACCAGTCATAAACCTAAGCGAGTTCCCCCCTGGCTGGTTTACCGCCATTTCAAGATGGCGGGGATCCACCTCCTCCGGGATGTCTTGCGTCCTCAAGATTGGATGGTTCGCTTAGATCTCAAGGACGCCTATCTGGTGATCCCGATTTTTCCTCCCCACAGACGCTTCTTACAGTTCGTCTGGCGTCGTAAAACTTACAAATTCACCGCTCTTCCATTCGGACTCTCCTCAGCACCCTGGTGCTTCACCAAGGTGCTCAAGCCAGAAGTGGAGTTCCTGAGAGCTCGAGACATCCGGATGATCGTGTACCTGGACGATCTCCTTCTCATGGGCTCTTGCCCCCGTCAACTATCAGCCCATCTTCAGATGGTGGTGGACCTGCTTCAGAGTTTAGGCTTTGTGGTAAACGAGAAGAAATCTGTTACAGCCTGCTCAGTCCGTTATCTTTCTGGGGTTCACAATAGACTCCACCGCATTCACTCTCAGTCTTCCCTCCAGGAAGGTGGCCAAGATCCATCAACAACTGAGACGTGTCCTTTCCAGACAACAGGTGTCCCTCCGTCAACTGGCTCGGGTGGTGGGCCTCCTGTCGGCATCAATCCAAGCCATCTTCCCGGGCCCGCTTCACTACCGGGCTCTTCAGCGCCTGAAGGCGTATTTCCTTCGCAAGGGTTATCCTTACTCCCACAAGGTCTCTCTTTCCAGCGAAGCCCGGGAGGAGGTCCAGTGGTGGCTGGACCATATGGAGGCCTGGAACGGCCGCGCGATTTTCGGCTCTGCACCAGATCTGATTATAGAATCCGACACCAGCAGGCTAGGCTGGGGCGCCAGGTGTGGAGACCTCTTTACGGGAGGATTGTGGTCACCCGACGAACAGAAGTTGCATATCAACTGTCTGGAACTCTGGCGGGGTCATTTGCCGTCCGCTGCTGGATGAGGGACTCAGTGCAGTCATGTGTCCTTCTCAAGATGGACAACATTTCAGCGGTCCGATATGTAAACCATCTGGGAGGCACCAGATCCAAGGCCCTCTCGGACTTAGCTGCAAGTTTCTGGCAGTATTGCCTAGACAGTCAGATTTCAGTCACGGCAGAATATCTGCCAGGGCGAGACAATCAGGAGGCGGATTTTCAATCACGCAACTTCAGAGATTCCAGTCTTTGGATGCTCGACCGGAGCATTTTTGCGATGTTGAATGACCGCTGGGGTCCCTTCTCAGTGGACCTGTTCGCATCGAGATTGGACCATCAGATTCCTCGTTTTTTCAGCTGGAGGCCGGACCCCCTAGCGGCGGCCATGGATGCCTTCCTCCAGGATTGGAGCTCAGAGAAGGGGTACGCTTTTCCCCCCTTCACGATGATCATGCGGACAACGGCCCAGGTCCGCAGAGAGTCAGCGGATCTAGTTATAATAACCCCCCTTTGGAGGACACAAGTCTGGTTTCCAGTTCTTCTGGAACTTTCCTGGGATTCTCCAATCCTACTCCCCCACTTTCCGACCCTCCTCTTGAGTCCTGACAAAGCTCTGCATCCTCTGGTGGTGACGAATTCGCTGTGGCTCATGGCGTGGCGGATTTCAGGGGACGATGGGAAGTCCCAGGCCTTTCGCAGGAGGCTGAAACATTCATCTCCAGGGCTTGGGCAGACAGTACTGTCAAGAGGTACAGGTCCGCGTGGGGCAGATGGTCCCGTTGGTGTTTGCGACTGGGTTTTGATCCCCTGGTTGCGGACGTTGTACACGTCGTACATTTTTTAGCACAGTTGGCTTCCAGGGTATGGCATACAGGTCAATAAACACCTTCCGGTCTGCCATCTCGTCCGGCCATATTCCAGTTAATGGCACAGCGATGGATGAACACCCAATAGTTTGCAGATTGTTACATGGCATTCAACTCTCTTTACCCCCAGAGCCTCGTTACTCTGCACTTTGGGATGTGAACCAGGTCCTCAACCTGTTTTTGTCCTGGCTGCCGAATCATTTTCTCTCCAGAAAGGAGCTTTCCGCCAAATTGGCCATGCTTCTTTGTCTTATATCCTGCTGGCGTGTTTCTGATGTTAGGGCTTTGGACATCACCAGCAGGATGTTTACACCCGAAGTGTAGAAATAAAAACCTTCTTAGGGGTTCACTGATACATCTGGTCCTTAAGACCAACAAGGAAGAGATTGGCACAGAAGCTGTAATATCAAAAAACATGTTTTATTAACCTCAGATGAGGGAGATTGCATCTTACGGTACCCGCAGGCTACTGTAGGAGGCATTCTAATGAGTGCAGAGAACAGGGTCCTTATATATGTATTTGTTACATAGTCAGCATAAAATCAAGGGGAGGTCCTAGCACATACAAGCATGCTTATTGACTAATATGGGTATACAAAATTTGCTTGCTCCACAAAGTGGGAGGGGAGACTAAACTGCTTACATGAGTAAGAATAGCTTGACAGTTCTATACTAGGAGCAGGTGCATTCTACCAGCTAGGCCTCTCTGAGCATGTGCAAGACTCTGGAAGAGGGAGAAAGCACATGGCGAGCACATGGCTAACTAAAATGGCTGCCAAGTACAAAATGGCTTTCAGCTCATGCTAACAGCGATTCCTGCAATCTTTAACAGACGATCCTTTTAGCATGAGCTAAAGACATTCCCATGATCTAGTAGAGACATAGAAAATATTTTGCACATTTTCTTCTCATAAATTCATCAATATCCTATGCTAGGTGGGCATTTACATTCTAAACATTTCATTAAGCAGGTATATACAAGGTATAAGCAGGAGTACAAAGTGAACAGAGCATTGGGTCATACAGGTAGCAAGAGAGAATAATGACTATTATCTCAAACAGAAATCTCAATATTTTCCAATGATAAGTAATGCAAATGTCAGGGAAGTCAAAATAGATTATTACAAAAACAATCCTGGCTCCGGGGGACCAGGAGGACCACACAAGACCATAGGAATTAGGACAAGGAGCCGCAAAGGGCTGCTCCTCCTCAAAAATGGGACGACCAAAGGGGTACATTACTAACAAAAAAAGAGTCCTTGGGAAATTGTAGTACAACCACCAGCCAGAGGGGAGTCTTCTCCCTGTGTCCGTTTTGAGCCTCACAGGCAGGCTCTTGTTGTTCCCACGGTGGAGCTGCACAACTCGCAACTCAAGAATCACGGAGAAGAAAAAGTCTTTCTTTCAGGATAGGGCAATCACCCCCCCCAGGGCAAATACCCTCAATGATCCTGTCCAGTGTCTCAGGCAGTGCACCAGTTTTCTTCACTTTAATCTAACAGGCACCAAGGGCACAGCACTTGTACCCTAAACTCAAGTCCTTCCCTAACTCCTGTATTTGCACCTCTGGCGCACTGCTCTTTTGTTGGGGCACAAATTGCATCCAGTATGCTCGGGCATCCCTTGATCAACAAACAAAGGCGTAGACTTGCATTCACTTTGGACCAGGACTCAAAGGCCTGAAGCAACCCTTGTTTCAAAGGGGGTCACCTCAAGCAAAGCCTCCTTGCCGTCCTTGTCATTCTGTGACTCTCTCAGCTGGGCATCAAAAACTGGATCCACACAAAGATGTCTCCATCCTGATTTGTAACCCCGTCTTTCGCCCAAGACAGTGGCAGGGGTACACACTTCACGTCCCAGTGCTTCCGCCTTCACTGAGGTCCTAGTTGCCAGCAACGCCTATGCTGGTTCCTTTCACTTTGGCTTCAAACTGGAGTGGCGCTGACTCCCCAGGCTGGATCTGATGTCCGGGCCCCTCTGGCAATGGTTGTAAGGCAGCAAATATCTATTGGTGGACAGAACAAGAGGTCTTTAGACAAGGCACAGAAATAATCTAACAACAGAGAGGATAGTCTCAAAATACTTCCTTAGTCTCGGGGCGCCCCATACATTAGCAAGGCACCCAAGAGCCACTTCATCTATCTGAGAGTAGAAAACCCTGGACCTATTGGCAAGTATAAAAGGAACGTTTTGGTGAACTGACAAGAGTAATACATCACCCAATCCCAAACAGCCAAGGAAGTCTGTGTTCATATACTAAATTCTGAGGAAAAGAGAAAAACAATACAGACATACTCCAAATACTTACATTGGTGTATTCCTATATTACCAATCTGAAGAACCCTCAAGAAAAAGGAAATGTTCTACACTTTTACTCATAGATTTTACATTACTTGTACAGGACTGCAGACACTTGTAAAATAATTTCTCTTACATGTTATGCTTAGGACCATGCTCTCATGTTATAGGTGCAGCAGGAAAATCTAAAACTGCTAATTTAACAGGGATTCTTATTGCAAAAAGAACTAAACTTCAACATAGTGAGTACATTTTCTCCAGCAGAACATGTTATGACAAACAAATTCCTATAAAACAATATTTTCCTTCAAAATGTTTGCTAAGGATCACATGAGCGTCTTTCCTGCATTGTACTTTTCACGATCTGGACTATGCAACATCATTTTCAAAAGGAAAAAAACCCTATCTCCAGCTCTAATAAGGGCTGTCAGCTTATTTACACAGACTAGCTAATAAAAGACTAGCAATGCCCTTGCAAAACTGTATAGAACATGAGAATAACATAAACAATAATAGTGTTGCCACCTGAGATTTTTGAACAGAAACCCCCACTATACAATTTTCCTTAAAGATCAAATAAGGGAACATCAATCTGTTCTACTCATTCTTTCATACAGGATGGGCAGTAACATAACTTATGTGTTTCATCTTTTTATTAATTCTAACAATTTTAAAACAGTATTACAGAATAGCCAATTGTAATTGTAAGTAGCATTTATATAGCGCAGCTGTCACCCAATGGGCATCCTGGCGCTGGGATTACCTAAATCACTGTGCAGCTATAAAACTAGGAATCATCATGCGCCAATCTCTCAAGGCTATTCTTTTGGAAAGAGCCTGGTTTTTAGCTTTTTTCTAAACTGCAGTAAGTCATCAGTCTGTCTGAGTTCACTTGGTAGTTCATTCCATAGCCTTGCGGCTGCATAGCCAAATGATCTACCTCCTAGTCGGGTTTTCTTGACTCGTGGGGTACATACTAGGTGGGCTGCCGAGGAACGAAGACTTCTAGCTGGGGAGTACCAAGTAAACATTCTCTGTAATGGTTTAGGCCCCATTTTGTGTGCCGCCTTATGAACAATGCAAAGTGCCTTAACTGTCATATGGCCATTTCCTAGATAGCTTTAGACAGACTCAAAAAAAGTGAGAAAAAGAAGAGAGAAAACATAATTTTGCCTACCCTTAATTTGTAGAGGAGCTAGCCTCCTTCCCCCATTTTGACAGTAGGAAAACCTGAAACAGGTTTTACCTCTGTCAACACTTTCAACCCCTATTTGTAGCAACTGGGCACAAACAAACTTGTAGGAGATATCTTAGAAAGTGGCTATTCTCTGATTCAGTCTAACACAATGCAAATTGAGTTAACTTTAAACCAATTTCTACAGCAATTGTACTAGATTAACATGAGGGCGCATGAATGCAAACTAAAATCCATTTCCTCCTTATCGTAGCCCCTACACAGTATTCTTTAAACTAAAACCATTATTTTGATATACCTGGCAGATCAATGCTCAACTGAGGGTTGTTTTCCTTTGTTTCATATGACTGTGCTAAACGTGTGTTTGCCAAAAATAGGAAGCAAAGCTTCTCTTTCTCTCTTTGCGCTATCATCTCGTCTTTCAAAAACTTTTCGAAGGTCGAAGTGTCCCAGCAAACATTACCCTTCACCCTGCTAAGTTGCTAAATGCAGAACTCCGACCTTTGACCCGTTCAGCAGCTGCTCATTTTGTTTGTGCAAGGCTTGCCATGCGGTTTTCGTAATGCAAAGCAACTCTGGAGAATCACAGCTAAAAGGCAGTCCTGTCCGATCCGTTTGCCAGTAATTTAAAGGTAGGATAATAACGTCTGCTGGTTTCTATATACTTATTTTCATTTATGTATAGTGGTGTGTCTGGTAGTGCAGTAGGTCAGCTGTTTGTTTTATACTTGCATATACTTTATGGAAGCCTGAGAGCACGTTAAAACTGCCTTGAGTGGTAGAACTGCTTGTAAAATTGTGAATTTTAGCTCAATTTCGACTTTGGTGGTAGGGGCACTTAAAAATGAATATCCTACAATATTTTTGCATAATAGAAACCCCCAGAGTGTTCTCTAGATAGCCCAGGAATGGGAAATCAGAAATGTATAAGATATACCCTTATAAAAATGAGTTTTGTACGGCTGGGTAAAGTGACATTTCACATTTAAGTTCCCTTTTTATTGCGGTACAGCACTGCTTAAATCCAATTTTGATACTAGGAATTCACAGTATGATGATTAGGCTTTATAAAGATGAAAAAACGAATTTAAAGCATTTATTTTTAATAATATATTTTTTGTCAAAATTTTTTTTTGTAATCAAAACCAACCATTTTGATGATTCCACATTTGAAAAGCAAGCTTCATTCGTAGCCTATCATATTTAAACACATTCATTCATAACCCTAAGCACAGAAGCCTTACTTGAAACAGGAAAAGTCTGCGCCACTTTTTAAAAGGACAGTTATCATTTAACATCAGAACCACAGAGGTACTTATGTAAAAAAGGCATTAAGAAAGGAAATCCCTACTTTCAATTTTGTTCTCTGTTATCCAAAATAATGAAACTGGTTTTTTGAAACTTTTAAAATAATGCAGGCCTGTATACCAGTTTTACACTGACTTAAAATGTCGCTGACACAGCATTCCTGTCTGTGGCCGTGAGCAGGAATAGCCATATGCTATTTATGCAGCTGTTGTTTGTCAGCAGGCGTCGAATTTTCACGCCTTTCTCAGGAAAAAACCCCTTTATTATTTGAAATACCCTGACAGAGTTAAATCCCCATTTGCTGTGTCAAACAGTTTCTTTTCAGTTAGTCAGTTTAAACACAGCTGTCGGAAAGCCTTTTCTCGGGTGCTGAGAGAAAAGCATGTCACAGTCTATTTAAAAACTGAGGCATTTCAATGCAGTCAAATCTATCTTTCTATAATGTGTATTTAGTTCAGCAACGACCAAATTCACTCATATGATGTGCATGCCTTTTAATGTCTAATACAATGTATTTAAGGAAAATGCTGTAACATGTATTTTAGTCTATTGATTACAAAACACATAATTTCGTTTTTTTTTCCTCTGTATGAGGCCTATTTTAATCCTATTGAATACGAATTCTAATTTTATCTTTAGCATTGTGGCAATTTGCACACATGTATAGTGTCTTACTCTGTCAATTTAATAGTAACATGCAGCTGTTTAGCATATGTTACATAATTTATTTCTGGATTTTTATTTAATATGTAAGTAACTAAATGACAGTTTGCATAACAGAATGATGACAGCAAAAAACATAAACAAACTCATTGAGCTCATTCCAGACAGTTACAGAAGGACACAACACAGCGCGCTTAAAGCTAGCCATTCGTACACAAAGAGCACAATCGCTATTTACTCACACAAGTATTACCAATGTCAAACCAAAAACCCCACATAGACATTGAAACACATATTTAACCCACAAATCAATACTTAGGACAGCTTACAAAGTGTACGCAAGACCAACCTATTTGTAAATACTAATTGTAAGTCATATTTACAAGAAGAGCTCTCAAAAGTAGCCCCAAAAAAACTGTTCCATGGTCAAGAAGCCAAAATACACCAAATTCGCCAGTTTTGGCTGGTAGAACACTCAAAAAGCGCTCTGCATATCACCACTTATGAATGTTACTAAGTGCGCAGATCCGGATCCGTTTTATGTACATATTTAGTTCCATGGGGTACTTAGTCACCAAGGAAGAAATATCTTTTTACTATACGTGAACCTATTTAGGTATCCCCTCTGAGGGGAGTCAACTAAGTACTTACTAAATCCATATCGGTACCTCCAAAACAGCAACACTTTCAACAAAAGTGTGCTAGAAGCAGGCATGCCAAAAATATTATAGCATATATAATATTATACTCCAAGTGACACTTAACACAATGTGTGCCGTTCAAGTTTTCAAAGTTAGAGAAAAATCTCCTCATTACCTGCCTATATGAATTGCAATGCATATATAACTTACAAAACAAATTCCAAAATTGGCCAATCATACAAACAAAGCCACAGTAAGTGTTACTAAAACTACCTTACCAATCAAAGGCATCAAACCAACAGCAAGTGCCGCAAAACGGCTCTTACCAATCAAATGGTGTCCAGATTCCAACTGCCAAGTTCTGAGTGACCTAACGGTCATTTTAAAATACTCACGCCAAAGAAGTTCTCAGTCGGGAGCGGCAAACACTTGGAGGATCAGATCAGGAAGACCAGAAATATACTGGGCTGGAAGACAAAACAATCTCCGTGCGCAGGGTACCTCCTCAGTAGATTCCTGTCCTGTACTCCTCAGTAGATTCCTGTCTCCCTTCAAGACCACTCCCTTGGATAGCCGCTGCACCGATGAGGTCCACTTTCGGGCGCCATTTGTAGAAATAAAAACCTTCTTAGGGGTTCACTGATACATCTGGTCCTTAAGACCAACAAAGAAGAGATTGGCACAGAAGCTGTAATATCAAAAAACATGTTTTATTAACCTCAGATGAGGGAGATTGCATCTTACGGTACCCGCAGGCCACTGTAGGAGGCATTCTAATGAGTGCAGAGAACAGGGTCCTTATATATGTATTTGTTACATAGTCAGCATAAAATCAAGGGGAGGTCCTAGCACATACAAGCATGCTTATTGACTAATATGGGTATACAAAATTTGCTTGCTCCACAAAGTGGGAGGGGAGACTAAACTGCTTACATGAGTAAGAATAGCTTGACAGTTCTATACTAGGAGCAGGTGCATTCTACCAGCTAGGCCTCTCTGAGCATGTGCAAGACTCTGGAAGAGGGAGAAAGCACATGGCGAGCACATGGCTAACTAAAATGGCTGCCAAGTACAAAATGGCTTTCAGCTCATGCTAACAGCGATTCCTGCAATCTTTAACAGAAGGGGTAACTTTCACTCTCCTCAGACGGACGAAGTGTCATACCAGAGTGATTTCGTACCCGGAGTTTCCAGACTCTCCAAAACTATGTGTGGTTAGATGTCTCAAAGCATATGAAGAGATGACGGAAGAGTTCCGACCCCCTGGAGAACGCCAACTCCTCATTGCTCTTCGAAAACCCTTTAAGGTGGTTTCTTCTCCGACCATCGCTAGGTGGGATAGATGGGTGATGCAAGAGGCAGGTATCAGCCTTCATCACTTCGGAGCTCATTCAGCTCGAGGGGCAATGGCCTCTAAAGCATTCGGCTTGGGTGCCCGCTTAGAGGATATCCTCAATGCGGCAGATTGGTCTTCGGACTCCACGTTTAAAAGATTCTATTTCAAGCCGGTGCTGAACATGGCTCACCTCGTTGTGAGCAAGCTTTGAACTAGCATAATCCTCGCCTCCAGTCCTGACATAGAATGAAAAATTTCCTAGCCAACGTAACGGAAAGTTTCAATTCTATTAAGGACTCGGAGGCGAGGATTATCCCGCCCTAGGTTCCAAGAAGAGACATCCCTCCCCGTATTGCAGTAAGTAATTTGCTTAAATGTTTATAGTTGGATGGGATATTCTTGTTCTGCCTTCTAACTGCTTTGCTGCTCCAATTGCAGGTTGTAGCAGTTACGGTTCAGGTGGTAATATGTCCTTGTTTTTTATAGGTTCTGATGCGAATAAACAGGATGCATGAAGGTGATCCGGTGGCTGACTTCGCGCGACGAAAGAGGGCGAAGGGACACTAAGAAAGGACTATGTTGGGCTTGGAGGCCCCTGTTTGGATACTGTTACCTCAACATGATTGGATGTTACCATGTGTTTTTTCTATACTACCTTTCCCTAGGGTTCATGGCAAATGTAGTTTTTGTCAACCTTCTGTAGGAGAGTAGGATCTGCTTCACATGGGTACCCCCACTTTTTGCTGATGCTTCACTGTTTTTCGACTTTAGTCTGGCTGGGGCCCTGCTAATCAGAACCCCAGCCTAGCTGCTTCCTCTCTAAAATGGTTTCCATGTGCCTTAGGCACATCTCTGATTGGAATCTGGAGTGCCCTTATAAGTCCCTAGTATATGGTATACTATGTACCCAGGGCATAGGTACCTCAGAGGCCTACCAGGGGCTGCAGCATGTATTGTGCCACCCCTGGAAGGCCATCCAAAATGACACCACAGGTCTGCTACTGCAGCCTGGGTAAGGTGGTGCATGCACCCCTTACTGTGATATAGGCTACCTATATCACTACATACATACACACATATAAACCTATAAGTCACTCCTATGGCAGGCCTTATCAATCCTGGAGGCAGAGTGCGTGGTTCCTATGTGAGAGGGTGCCCCTGCATGAGCAGGGCCCCTCTGCAGCATTCGTAGACCCTTCTCTGATGCTGTTTGTACTGCAGCCTGACCATATACTCTTAAGCGCATTATAACCTCGCGTTAAATGCTAACTTTGGGATGGCTGCACGGAAACATGTCGTGTTTGGTGTCAAACATCTTGGAATACTACCCCCGCCAGTTCTGGCGGCGGGGGTAGCATTCCACCCTTCTAGAGGGAGAGACATGTACACACCGGCCTGCCCGGTAACTTCTTTCCAAGCCCTGGCATCACAAAATGGATGCCGCTGCCACAGACACGAGTCTGGCCTCCTGCTGCTGACCAAAACTCCGGCAGGGGAGGCCTGGACAATAGGTTTCCTGTCCCAGGGAGGTGTAACCACCTCCCCAGACAGGATAGTGTGTATTGGGGCTGGGCGGGAGCACTCTCTGGTGCTTTGAAGTCCTGCACTGGGGGCACATTTGGTGTCCCTGTGCATACCCCAGTTCAAACCAGCTCAGGGGCTTCCAGCCCCTGCTCTGGCGCGAAACTGGACAAAGGGAAAGGGTGTAACCACCCCTCTGCCCTGACCCTCCCATAGGTGGGTCCCCAGAGTATGTCCAACCCCTAACTTGGTATAAGTATGGGACCCCAGTCCTTAGGACTTTAGATTTACCTGGACAAAACTCTGACACAGAATCCTGGACCTTCGACGCTCTACTTCAAGATTAGAGGACTGAAGAATCTCCCTTGGGGTCAAGGAGTGACTCCCCTGCTTGGCAGGCACCAAAGAAGCAATTGTCCGGTCTGCATCGCTGAAGCTCCCGCCGGACGCCGAAGTCTTTGCATCACCAGAGGTGGATTTCCAGACTTCCCCGAGGCTGCCCTGAGTCCATAGCAAAGCTGAGGCCTGTAGCTGTCGTGGGTAACGTGGAACCTTGACCTCTGGACACCGAACGCATTTGCAAGTGCATCCTTTTCTGGGTCTCCCACGAAGTTGTGCTTTGGGCTCCGAGTAGCCCCAGCCTCCAGCACTGACTGCACCGAAGATCACTGGCCTCCACTCCACGAGTGTCCTGTGAGCCAGCTCCAAGTGCGTCCACTCGAGGCTCCTTCGCGGTCGCTAGTCCGTTGGCTAGTAGGCCCTCCCAAAGGCCAATCTTCTTCTTCTTGGGCTCCCTGGTTGCTCCAGGCGTGCCCTGACTTACCCTTGCTGGGTGAGTCCCACAGACCTTGCTGGTCTGCACCATCGTCCTTCTTCCATTTCCACGAGACTTGCCGTTGCCAAGGCTTGTTGGGTCCAATCCGGTCGCCGATACCCCTGCAATCGACAGACGTTGTGGAACAGCTCGAATCCAGCTCCTGGTTGTCGTCGACGCCTCCTGGACCTCGTGGCTGAAGAGTCAAGACGAATGTCAACCTACCTGAAGCACTCGACATCGGTGGGCATCTGCTCATCGCCTTCCTGGTCACTGGCTAGTGACCCAGACTCTGTCCCCTCTGCTTTCAGGTTCTTCAGATCTTCAATCCACCTTTGGATCCACCCGAACACTTTCGACTTGGCCGCCAGCAGCACTTTGCAGCAGATCGCCATTGAAAACGACGACGAAACCCGACCCCGAAAGACACCTATGCACCCGGCTCCCCTGGGTGAGGTAACTCGAGTACTCTGGTGCTCCCGTTGGTATTGACACTAGAACAGCCTAGTTCTAAAAGGGTTTGCTCCAAGTCCTCCTCTAAGTGTCCCTTTTCTTTAAAATTCCAACCGCGACTTTCCCCATAGAAGTCAACGGCGATTTGCGGCTGTGTTCTCACACTGCACGCGTCCCCCGTGGGTCCCCTGCGTCACTGCCTTGGGTGGTTCTTTGTGGTCCAAGCACTTCTACAGGCTCTAGGCCTTGTGTCTAGCTCAGTCGTGGTTCTTATACCACTTTATTGGTATATGGTTTGGTACGCCCCTAGGGCTCAAACGTGTATTTGTGCTATTACTGTAGATAACTAACTTATAACTTATGTACTTCGAACTCTAGACTCATAAAGAGACTAGAGGGGTGTGTTTAGCAATAAATACATATATTTTGAATATATACCTGGTGTGGTCCTCTTTCATTTGGTCACTCAAGAGATTATAGACTGGTAAAACAAGCTGCTTTACATTCCTTCAAGACTTAGCCTGAAGGCTGCTCTCCTTAGCTACCACTAGGATAGCTTTCAATAAAGGTTGTCTTTAACCTATCTCCAATAAGGGGTTGTTTGGACTGGTGCAAGGTGCCCACTATAATTAGTGGACAGCATATGCCAGGCCAACTTCTCACACTTCTAATGAGCTGCTATTCAAATAAAGCGAAGAGAGAAGGCATAATCCTCGCCTCCGAGTCCTTAATAGAATTTAAACTTTCCGTTACGTTAGCTAGGAAATTTTTCATTGCACTGCTAAAGCGAACTGGTAGAGCTTAATAAAAATTTTGAAAAAAGAGGCCCTGCGCAGTAATGCAGGGATGTAAGCATGCTATATATACACCAGCCACATGTTGCAGTTCTGGTGACCCACTTACTCTACCCTTGCTAATGCTAAAAGTCCTAGAATAGGATTTTGGACAACGAGGAATGGGAGGATAACAGCTCTGAGTATTATCAGAAGAAAAAACAATTACCTGCAGCTGAATGTCCCACAGGATTTCAAACTACAGGGAATGGGAGCGGGTGAACCTAACTAGAATTTGCACAACTCCCCAAGTTCTATAATGTCAATGGAGGACTCTCATGGCACGGAGCGCTAATTAATCATGAGACAGAGTGATTTGTGAATGTCACCAGTCTCCCATAACACGTTCTGTTATGTTTTCATATGGCATGTTTTTTAGGTTTCGCCAACACAGCACTTGCGCTGCGTTTGTTAAATCTATTGTATTTAATATAAATCTTAAAAGGCGCTCACATCCCACCTCCTTGCTTTCCTAGCTTTTCATTGGTTCCTGTGCGTGCCACTTACTTTCCCTCCATTTCTATTGGCCGCATCATACCATTTCCTGCACTTACCATTGCTTGTTCCTCTTGTGCTTCTCTTTCCCATCGCCGAAATACTGTTTCCATCTGTGTTTCTGGTACTATTTTGTTTGCCATCGAGCCATCATTCCCCTATCTCTATCGCTCTTGCACTGGTTTTCCTTTCTCTCACATCTATTTCATTCACTCTCGGCGCATTTACATAGTCCTTCTAATCTAGCTGCAGCATTTTAAGTGTGCACGCTGGCTCTGTTATTTTATTCTTTCATTTCTTATTACACAAGGTTTAGAAGGCGTCGTGCTCCAACCCTCGCTTTCAGCCCTGAGCCCCGCCCTCCGCAAAACCTCAGTCATTTTTTCACCGTCTGACCACTTCCGCACCCTCATACTATATCAGGAAACTGTGGCGATTTCCAAGCCGCAGGAAACCATTAGTATGCGCACAACGTGACATTCACTCCTCCCCAACTTCCGTCACCTTACCGCCCGCTGTGCCCAAGAACTCTCAGAATCAGGGTATGTTGTCCAAGGCGTAGCTTTTTATTCACATCAATCCAAGTAATTCACCACAGACCATTACCAGCGTAACAGTATCCTTCTTGGATATATAAAAATTATTCACAGCATCACAGTTTATCTGCATCAACATGTCAACGGCAGTAAGGACATTAGGTACGACAATACACTTGCACTTTAACTTGGCCGTACACTAGAACTTGGCCGTACACTTGAACTTGGCCGTCTCGGCCCACCAAGCACCCACTCTGCTGCGCACCTTGTGCCAGCAGGCCCCAACGCGCTACAGCCAACAGTTGCACTATTGAAATCCAGGGCACTGCATACCTCACCGGCCCACCGGGGTGCCTGAACACAGGCAGCCTCCCCAAGATTCTACTCAGTCCATACGTTGTGGGTTAGGGCAGTAGAGTCCAGGACCGCCAGCAGGTCAGTCCCTCCTCACCACCTACCCTCTGCACCCGTGGAATCTCCCCCCTCCTGGGGTCCATTCAATGGCTGCACCTCCATTGTTGTGCATCCCCCTTTGTTGTTAACTGTCAGCGCTCCGTCTCCGCAAAGCCTTGCTCTTCTGCCGGGTGGGTGGGTCGTCGACGACGCTCCTGCAGCTAGGCTGAGGTCCGAGGGGACAAAGAGAACGAAACCCCTTGGGTGCCGCCTTAAATAACCTGCTAGGTTTCTCTGCGCCACCAGATGACGTCACCTCAGCCAGCCCTTCCTCATCCAGCCCCCCTTTCTGGGCCCCAGAGGAGGCTCAGCCCCATGGCGCTACTAAGGGCACCCTCTCCCTAGGCGCGGGGGCGCCTGCTCACTTTCTTAAAAACGCGGGTTTGAGAGCAGATGGGTTACAATTAATGTGGCTAAATTATATTGCACACATGGACATGCAAGGTTGTTCATGCTGTTCCAAGGGTATTCTAGTGAGCTTCTGTAAACTGTCCTGTTTAATTTGTGAGCCTTTGTGACAAATCAAATATTGGCATTCATATGTGTGGTAATGTAATTAAATTATTAAAGTAGGAAAACTGGCAAGAAACAAGTTCGCTATCAGCAAACTTTACAAGCCACAAAAATAAATGGCACAATTTTCCACCAGGTGGCATCAAAACCTAGGGTCAAAGTATGTTTTATTAGTGACAAAATTCAGTCTGTTTTTTTAGTCCTGCCTTAAACTATTGTGTGTTGTTAAAAACAAATTTTTCTCACATGCTGTATTCCGCGAAGTGATTTTTTTATGACCAAAATTAAGCATGTTCTATTTACTAATATCAGTTTGAAGGTCTCTTAATATTGAGATTTTAGAGACATCCATTTATGGGTCAAACGCAGACATATTTTTGCCATCTGAGACCCACTTCCTTCTATAATACGCCATATTGTTCCCCCTTCCTCATTCTGTAATTTCTCAATCACGCACAATTTATGAATTCATTTCCAAACGCACCTCTCCTTTGTTAAAAATACACTCAACATGTTTGCAAAGACTTGCGCCACGCCTTTCTTTTCCTTCTCATTTTGCTGTCACGCTTCACTGTTTCCAGTTCCATTCTTTGGATCTGAAAAAGCCTGTATTCAGTGTGTCTGCTCTGCTCCCAAGCAAATGTGTAATGTGGCCGAGGAATGACACTAGCAAGTGCATGCTGTCATATAAATGCATTTGAACATGATGGCCGAGTAGAAAAGTCAGCTGTTTAGGAAGTGCACTGTCCAGTGTTCGTTCAATGGCCATTGAAACTCAAGACTACTCACATTCAGGGATCCGTGGGGAGTATGTGAATTTAACAATTTGACCTTTCCAACTTCCCTGCAAAGTTATCTGTCATTTCAGAGCGATCACAAAGGAAAACCTACATCAATCACCATGCATTCAGTCACTTTCACCCTGCACTCAGACACTTACCAACCTTCATTCACCACCACTCACCCTGCACAAAGAGCACTCACACAATTCTCCCTGCACTCATACATTGCTCTCACACCTCTTATTATTAATCCCATAGGCGAAAGCTAATGCATTTACAAATGCTTGTTTGAACATGAAAGTATGTTTTGAAAACAGTACTACATAATACTGCTGCATGGTTTACAATATTATGATGCTTTCTAGACTTCTTCTTGATTGAACTATGTAATTTATAGTAGTACTGCTACTTATTGGAAATAATTCATAGGTATGACATAATTCCTGTGAAATATGAATATTCAAACCACTGTTGAATGCAGATTACAATTATGATTCAAAACTTATTATCACCGTTTCTGTTAAGCAATGGTACCAGATCAGCCTCATTCAATTCTTTATTTGTATCAGTTAATTAAAATCATTACAAAGAGATAAAAAAACTTTAAAAACTGCAAATTAACTCATACAAGTATATAAATACAGTTTATCCTGACATTGATTTCCGCGTCAACCACTTTAACAAATGTGTGTTCTATTTTATTTGGGGAAAATGGGTTATGTGATAGTAAGAAGCTCTTAAAAACTCAATAAAATTTTTGGGCAGCAATATAAAGTGCTAGAACATGCTATATTCGCTAGTTTCAGAAAAAGAATTAAAGTGCGTTAGGGCTTGCTAATTGTATGAGTTCTTAACTTGACGATTATTACAGTCCTTAAAAGGTGGCTCTAGTTGCCTAATGAGGACCTGCCTTTGGGATAACAGGGGGTGCCAACGCAAATTTACGCAAGGGCATTTCTAAGGCTCTTAAGTCTTTTCCTGGAGTATCAGGCGCAATAGGCGGGGTTATTTAACTCTTGTTTTCTTTGTATAGTAGTCCGTTATAAATTTCTGGACTTTGTGCCAGCGATGCAAGGGTTCAGTACGAGGGTATATAGTGCCACTAAGCCTTTTTACAAACCTCCTGCAACGAGCGAGGGTGGAAACATCAGATTGTGAAAAACATACTGCAGATGCCTATGACCCTTTGTCTCAAAAATATTTGCCTGAGTAGAACTCTCCTTTCTTTGATCATGGCAGGACAACAGCACAGAAGGTGCAGCCATGATTCGTGTTTATAGTTACATAGCCTGCAGGCACCTCCATTGTCCTAGTTGGCCCATGCCACTTTAAAGTCTACTATCGGTAGGCCCAGCAAACGCATGTACATGATCTCTCTCCTCGTTCTGAGATTGATGGCAACTGATAGGTAAGGCTGGGCTTCATCTGCCAAATGCGAAGAGTTTAGAAGGCGCAAGGCCTCTGTATTTTTTAAAGAGGCTTGGTCTTGCTGAAATGAGGCCAGTCGTACTTGTCTATTGATGGTCTTTTTCCATATTGTGTAGGAGATAGACTCCAATGCGAGTGAAGCTTGATTTATTGCAGTGGTTACTACTGCTCTCTGTAGTTGTTTATTCCACGGGGATCCTGGATTTTCGAAAATCACTCTGAGACAGCCCTTAAGAGAGTTCTCTGGTGCTTTTGATATGCGAATGTAAAATTTCAGAAAGTCCGCCTCAGTGATTTGGGATTGTTTCACCAGCCCGAGTTCCAGTCCAAGTCTCGCACTGTGGAGGTATTTCAGCATTTGGAAGGTTTTCTTATATTCCACACACTGAACATGTTCCAGGCATTCCGAGCATGCTCCAGGTAAGGCTTGGTGGCCGTATTGTAATGCTGGAAGGAGGGAGGCTTGAATGACTGTAATTATTCCCTCAGCAGAAGGGCTGTTTTGATTGTTGTTAAGCCTGGCTAGGCCATAGATGATTGCTGTTGATGCGCAATTATGGGCGGATGGTTGGGCGGATTCGGTGACCCACACCCCCAGGTAGTTGTATTTGAGACCTGAAGTGATGGTGATAGGTCCCATGGTACCTGAAAGCGTGTTTTGATTCTTATAGCGGCCAAATACTAATATTGTAGTCTTATCTGGGTTGATGGTGAGAAAATTCTTCACATTGTATGCATGGAGGCTAGTCAGTGCTCGCTGGAGCCCCACTTTTGTGTGGTCCATGATAACAATGTTGTCCGCGTATTGAATGATGTGAAGTGGTCTGTGGTCTAATCGAGAGGGAGCATGGTTGCTGTTTTCTAAGGCCTTTGAATATACCGGCTAGGAGACCATTGGGTCCTGGGGCTCTGTCGCCTTTCATGTCTTTAATGAGCTTTACAATTTGAGATGGTGAGGTTAATTCCTGTTGGTCTCCTAGTTGCTGCTGAGTGGGCCCCTCTTTGTCAGTTTCGTGGTGGGCGGAAAAAAGGCCGGTTACATGCCTCTCCCATCTGGTTTCAGAAACTCCATTTTCCCTTGTTGAGTAAGGTGTTTTTAGTTTATTCACGTAATTCCAGAAACGAGCAAGGGCTCTATCCTTAAGCATCCTATGTATCTTTAGCCATTCTTTTTCTTGTAGAGCTGTCTTAATTTCCCATATGATTTTTTTTGTGCTTTCCACAAGTCTTTGACTGCCTTTAAGTTTTTACTCGTGGGGTTGGTCTTGCATAGTAGGATACTTCTCCTTAGGTTCTTCCGTGATGAATTGATGCCACCGTTGTGCAGCTGTTTGTAGGGGTAGGATCATGGTGGATTTAAGGAGTGCAGATGACACCGGGTCGCCAAGATGGTGTCTAGCAGTTCTTTAGTCATTGTATCCCATTGAGTTAAACTGTCCCCCAGTTAAGTTGTTGTGGCTATTGGTTCTGCTGCTGTGCTATTTGGCCACCTGTGCAGAGTAAAATGGTCGCCATTTGATTCTCCTGACTAAGATCTTTGTTTCTGCTCCAGTTGAAGTACCTGCCCCATAAACTTTGTCTGCTATCGGATGCCCTAGGTCCAAGGTTTAGACTAGGGGATTATGATTACATCCTTCTCGGTTTGTTATTTCGAAGTTGAGACAGTGGTCTGCCAGGGGAAGGGACATGAAAATATAGTCAATTGTTGATATACCTTTAAATGTGGGACAAGGCATATTTGCAGGGCATGTCGTAACTTGATCTGCCGACTTTAAATTGATTGAGGCTAGTAGATCGTTAACATGTTCCTGTTCTTTGTTCATTTGTGCTGTCTTGGGGTCTTTGTCCAGAAACTTGGTGTTGAAATCCCCCGCAATCACTACTTCGTAGGAAGGATGGGTCACAAAAATTTCTTCTAAGCTTGTGCAGAGAGAAACCATTGCATGTGCTTTCGGGATTTTTTTGAGGATTGAAATAGCACTGAGCCTCAACCCTTTTATTGATACTGCTTGCAACCCCCAGTCGTTTTGGATGGATGGAGTTACTTCAATTTTTGCTGATTGCTTCATGAAGATTGAAAGGCGACCTGAGGGCCTGCTGAATAGGCTTGTACGTATGGCGGGCTTAAAGAACTCATGGAAACCGTATAATACTGTGGGGTTTAATGACCAGGTTTCCTTCAGACATATAATGTCACTGTTTTGAAGGTATTCTCAACCAGATTTGGATGTCAGGGTAGATTTAAGGCCTGCCACGCTCCATGAGGCGATTAAGAACTCATTCTTCTTTGATTGTTTTTCAACCTGGAGGTTAAGGGATCAGAGGTGAGGATTTTGCATAACGCTAGGTAAAGGATTGTCAAATGCTACTCTAAAAAAAGCCGGACAGCTGATTTCAACCCTCAAGATTCTGAGCTCTTGACTGGCATCTAACATTTCTTTGGTTGTTGTAGTAGAATACTACCAAGGAGTTTGATGCTTTTGAAGTACTTGGTAGACAGTTATGAGTTTCTGCCATGCGCCCTTCAGTACGCTTCCCCATTGAGCAGCTGAATACTCCAGAAGTAATACATGCAGGTATTTTGGCGGGTGTATCTTTTGAAGCTCGATACCCTATCCCTCAAAGGTCTGAGCTTCTCTTAAAATGGTGTCTCTAATGGCGGTAGATCCCCATTTAGTAATTGTGGTCTCTGATGTCCCTTTTCCAGGAGTTTGGGTGAATCTTACCAAAGCAAGATCAGCCGATGTTAGATTTTTCTGTAGTGGGGTGTGTTGTAATAGTCGCAACAGATTACCTCAATTTACTGTGTCCAGGGGGCCATTAGACATGAAATGAGGGATAAACGCCAAGCACAAGTCGATGTTGCACTATACTGTGGGTGTAGCTCCTGTAGTGGTCATTTTGACTAACTTCCCCCCGTTGCGGAATGGTAGATGTGTTGTTGGTCCGTCTTAGAGAATTGTTTGGCTGGATGTTTTTGAGAGAGCTGATAGGATGGAATTCACTTGAGTTATCATTGGGGGATTGTGTTGGTAAGGTCTTCTAAGATTCCCTCCAATTTTATTACCCCCAATCAGGAAGTGGGTCTGAGGTGATTTGGTCCTTGCTGCCCCACACTCTAGGCTAGAGCCATTTAGATTGTTACTTATGGAGTCACTGGTGTCCCCTTTAAGGTGGGCACGACTCAAGTTGCTGTGGGCCTGAGTGCTAAGATCCCCAAAAACTATGCTAGATTCCTGGCAGATGGGGACCTACTTGCTTTTGAGCCCTTGGCCCGGATCTGGTGGGCAAAGACGTATCCCCCATGTAGTGTTCTATGGTTTGATGTACCTTCCATTCTGTGTTGGAAGGGGGAATGTATACTGGGGTAGCTGGTGCTCTCTGGGCTAATGTGGCGCTTCCCTGATGTCCCTTGTTGCTTAAGGCAGCTTTTGGGCTGATTATGAGTCTTGCTTCATCTTCTGGGATGGTCCGGGATGAGGCTCTTGCATACGACATATGGCCGACTCAGAAGGTGCTTTTGCGGTTTCTTGGCCTTTGATGACTAACGAGATGGTTGATTTTGTTTCCTTTGGGTTACCTGTCTCAGGGACCTGTTGTGTGGTTTTCCGAGGTGGTTTCTCCAAACTGTGTTGTGCGGTTCTGTTTTCTGTGAACCCACTGTTTGGTTTAGTGCCACGGTTAAAAATCAGGAAGACCTTACCAGCGGTACCTTGTTGGAAAGTACTTGCTGTGGTGTGTGGCCCTGTTATCGGCAGTTTCCTTTTTATCAGGCGCTGTCTTTTAGAGAGTTTTTTCAATTTCTTTTTAGCTCTTCGCGAAAGATTGGGCACAGCCACAGGTCCATTTGGGAACTAAAGTTCAGGGCCATGTAGAGTTGCACTTTTGACCATCAGAGGATGGATGGCAGGCTTCTAATGTCTAGTGGGGGCGCCTATTTCTGAGGTTGTTAAAAGGTTGGCTTTTGGGTCGATTACTGGGAGTGACGCTAACTCCACTGTTGAGGTAGAATTGAGGTTTGTGGTTGCTTGTTTAGCTGGCTGTTTGTTCCCTGATGTTGGTTCCCAGCAGGGCTTTCCAGGTCTTTGTGTTGAGTTTTTAGCACTATCTTGGAGCGCTCAGAGAATTTCCGGCAATGTACTTATTTTGTCAATTAGTTGGGTACAGGAGCAAAAATGGCAGACTTCTATCTGGCCGAGTTTATGTTCTAAAGTTCTTAGCCTCGACCCTAAGTCTATTAGGCTTGAGGCAATAGACTGAATTAGATCAATTTGAAGCTCCTTTATTTGCGATTGCCAAAGAAGGGCTTTGGCTATTGTGTCTTGTTTAAAAGTGAGAGAAGCCAACGTTGATGTTACTGGGCTTGTGAAGCTGGCTGGCACACAATTGCTTCTATGGGTTTGGTGTGGGGAGTTGGAACTGTACACCATCCTAAGTACTGGTGTTTGTGCCAGCGATGCTTCCATTTGGGTCTCTATTTGTGCTTTTAGTGTAGCTAGAAACTGGTCTGATAAAGTACCATGCTTGGATTCAAATGTGCTGTGTCTCCTGGATTCCTTGGGTGGCGAGTATAATGTAGATAGCTCAGCCCTAGTTAGTGTCATGGCTTGTGTATCCATTTCCATGGTTGAGTGGCTAGTTAAAGGCAAGTGTGAGAGAAAACTGGAATTTGTGTGAATTTGAGCAGTTATCGCGTGTCTGTTTAAGGGAGGGCACACATCCTTGTGCTCAAGATATTGGCGTAGCACAGGGTGGGAATTTGATCAACTGAGTTTTTTTCCCATGGTTCTTGCATCCTCCGAGTCTACCCTGTGTAAGGACAAGGACCGCTTATTTTGTTCACTAGAGCTTTTTAACCATATGCAGAAGGAGAGGGTTTTTGTGGGATTTTTAGAAAATATCATTGGATCCAGCCACGAGTGGGAGGGGGGGTAAGTGTCTACATCCTAAGGTCTTTTCAAGGGATTGTTGGCCCCCTGGTGTTTCCTGTGATCGCTCTTAATTTGTGTTTGTGTGGGCCCAATAGGCTCAGGCCTCTTGCTCATATGACCCCCTTGTTCCCCACAGTCAAGCAAGAGACTCATGTCAGTCACAGCACTGGAAACCTGCCGGACAGTCTCTAGGGGCAAAGTGGGTCTGTCGTGTGGAGGGTCAGCCTGCTTTTTTTGTGCCGGGTTTCTCTTCTTCACCATGATGTATTATGGGAGACTGAGATCCGGTGAGTGAGCTCCTGCTGTCGGCACTATTGCTCTATGGGGGCTGCGGGATGCCCTTTAGTGTTCAAATCAAATTTCGGAGTTGGACAGTGTATTCGTAGGTGTTCAGGTGCCCCCGACAGCCTGATGGAGGAGGTGGGGGTGGAGCTGCCCGAGATGGGTGAGGGCCTAGGCGGGGGACCGCCTCTGCAGAGGGGGGGAGGGCTCACACTCTCCATGAGCGGTGTCCACTCCTGCTGCCTGTTGGTTGGATAGATGATGTCCAAAGCCTTGGGGTGCTCAGCGGTCCCACCCCGCACCCAGGAAGTCCAAAATGTCCAAAAAGAAATGCAACAGGAGGGTGACGGGGGAAGACCCGATCAGGAGCTCACGGGTCTGGAGCAAGCCACACCCAGACCTAGCTGGGCCGCTTCTGCGGGGGCCCGGCTCTCACTCTGTGGACGGCGTGTAACACCGTCGTGCTCAGGGCTCCTCATGGTTACTTCCTTACTGGTGCACTCCCTGGACCTGCTGCGGCCTGCTGGGCTGCTGGGCTGGTCGGCTCCACTCCTCCGTTCCACTCCTGGGGCGACTATGGAGTCGCGGACTGCGAGCCTTCGAGCCGTCGGGTTTCAGCGTGTTTCGGCATCAGTGTCCAGCGCCAGATCACCCCAAATTCACAGCTCCTGTATGTCACAAATATACCACTTTCACTGGTCATTGCTCGACCTTGCAGTTACTTGGCACAGGGCATGGACTACAACCATGTTCATTGATTAGTACTGTGGTCCTCCTCTTAAACATTAGGCAGAGCTTGTAGCTGTTCCAGCGGACACAGGGCATCGTCTGCACACAGTATCCTTCCTTGCAGTGCAGATCAAGTCTGAGAAAGGGCATGTCCAATGGACCTAATTCATTAGACATGTCAAAATTAGAAAAAAATCATTGTTTAAAATATAAGATCACCTGAAACCTTTCAGTGATATTTGCCTGCTCTCCAATAAACCCACTTGGCTAACCCATACTTCTTAAAGACTTTCCCGTAGCCAAAATCCTATATCCTGGCCAGTTACACACACTGTTAGACCTGGCTTTTTCAGCGGGTTTACCCCCAGACTTTATGCTTTTTGTCCTCCTGTTTTTGACCCTGTTTTGTTGGTTTTAGGACTCTGGGCACTTTACCACTGCTGATCAGTGCTAAAGCGCTTATGAATTGGTTTTTCCATGATTGGCTTGTTTGACTTACTAGGAAGTCCCTAGTACCGTGCACTGTGTGTGCCAAGGGCCAGTAAGTCAAATGCTGCTAGTGGGCCTGCAGCGCTGATTGTGCCACCCACACAAGCAGCCTTTCAAAGGCTTCTCAGACCTGCCACCGCAGTGCCTGCATGCAGTTTTTACTGCCATGTGGACCTGGCAAGTGCACCTACTTGCCCGTCCCTAACTTTCCCATTTATTACATATGAGTCACCCCTAAGGTAGGCCTAAGGCACCCCTGTGGGCAGGGTGCAGTGTATTTGAAAGGTAGGACATGTACTAATGTGTGTGACATGTCCTGATAAAAATACAGTGTATTTTGTTTTTCACTATTGAAAGGCTATCTGTCCCGTGGGATAGAATGGGAGCCTATTTATAACTTCTTATAGGCATAGCTTCCCAGTGGGACATGATAGAAAGATGGAGTTTAGTATGCTGAACTCAGAATATAAAAATGCATCTTTTAATAAAGATGATTTTTATATTCTGTGTTTGAAAATACCACTTTTAGAAAGTAGGTATTTTCTTGCTTAGCCTTCCTGTCTGCCTCTGCTGGTTTGTGGATTGACTGTCTGGCTTTGGAGTGACAGGGGCTGGGGATGTGCATTCACTGTAGACAGCCACTGGGAGAGTTGAGGTGTGTCCTGCCTTTCATGGATGAGTCAGGGCTGGGCTGAATAGACCTGGGCTGCATTTACAGTAGTGGGAGGAGATTTCCTTGCACCTGAATGGGCCTGGTCTGCCTTACACAATGCTGTCTCCACCTCCTGCCGGGAAGCCTATCCAGGGAGAACAGAACTGGTTTTGGCTGAGCACAGAGCCTCTCTGCCACCAGGGAACAAAGAAAAATGCTGTATAAATATTGGGGCTCAGGCCCCAGAACTTAAGATTACTTCTGGACTCAAGAGGAACCTTTGCCAAGGAGAAGAGCTGGGAAAGCTGAAGGAGAAGTACTGCCCCTTTGCTGTGTGCTGTCTGGGGTTGTCCTGTATTGGCTGTTTCTGCCAAAGAGAGGTCCAAGACTTTGCTGTGTGCTGTGTATCCTGCTTGAAGAAGATCTCCAAGGACTTGAAGTAGAGATTGCCTCCTGTTCTGAAGTCTCAGGGACACAAAGACTTCACCAGCAGCTCCCCTGAACTTCCTTGCTGTGAGTTCTATCCTGCCAAGAGGTGCCTGTTCCTGTGTTGGGCCTCTGGAGGTTGTTCCTGCTGCTGGGAGCTGGGAAAAGAAAAGCAACTAAAGATGAGTGACGCATCCGCACCAGTTTCGGATGCATTGCCACTGTGCCGCTGAAGAAACCGACGCAGTGCCTGCCCACGGCTGGAGAAATCGCCACATGCCGAATCTCGTGCACCGCTCTCTGAAGTCCGAGATCACCGCACTGATTCCCACGCAGGACTTGCTGTGCGACTGCAAGAACCAACGCATCATGGGACCGCGGCTGGAGAGATCAACGCAGCGCTGTTGCCACTGCCGCATCAAGAACCGACGCATCCCTGAATCCTCACGCATCGCACAGGCGCACCAAGCCTACAACAACGCTGGAGCCATAGAAAGAAACCGATGCATCACCTCCCTGCACAGTAAGAAACCAACGCATCACCTCCCCACACAGTAAGAACCCGAAGCATCACCTCCCCTTCAGTAAGGAACCGATGCATCACCTCCCCTGCGTGGCAGTAAGGAACTGGTGCATCACCTCCCCTAGAGTAAGGAACCGACGCATCACCTTCCCTGCGTGTAAGGAACCAACACATCACCTTCCCTATGGCTGTTTTTGTTTATGATTTTGGCGCATCCACGGTACTTTGTGTTGAAAGTGTCACATCTATAAGTTGCTATGGACAGAATTGTTTTTACCTTCTAAAAGTCATATTTTGGATTATTAAATGCTCGATTTTTGTCATTTTGGTCTTGTTTGGTTTAGATAAAGATTACTTATTTCTCTAAACTGGTGTGGTGTCCATTGGTATTGTTTTCACTGTATTACTGTATGTGTGCACAAATGCTTTACACACTGCCTCTGAGATAAGCCTGTCTGCACATGCCAAACTACCAAGTGAGTTAGCAGGGATTATTTTAGAAGTACATCACCTTACCCTGACGAGGAAGAAGGGTCCCTACTTGGACAAAGGTGCAAACCATTGCCAACTATGTACCCCCATTTTCTAACACACATACACATACCTGCTTCTCCTTAAATTTTACCTCATTGCTGAAGACTACACACACCACTTCAAATAATAATCACAATACTAGAAGTAGGACTGGAGATATGATTTTGTAAAATTTAAAGTGAAAAATAGCCCCAAAAGAACCAAGAACCAACTGCGGTTGTCTGGTCACACTAGATCGGTCAAAGTCAAAAGTTAAGGCAGACCGCGATGATATGGGAAACAGGTCTGTCTCAGTGCAAGGTTTACCTTCAGACTTAGAAAATTGTATGGATAAAAGTGGTTGCCCATGGGTCATCGCTGAGGCAGACTGCAAGCTGCACCCAAACCAAGGCTCGATGACATGGATTGCTAAAGAGTACAATACCAGTGTGCCGTCGACAAAGACGGGAAAGAACTGAGTGGGCAAAGTCTGAAGTCTATGCACAGTGTCCCATCGGTTCTTTGAAGGAAAAGATGGCAAAAATGTTTCTAAGACCCAGCTTTTGTGGATTAGACTGGAGGAGGGAACACTAACATCAGTCAAGGGTCCAGGAGCTGAGGGGCACTGCTTGGGGTTTAGGACTCACTCCAGTCTTCCTTCAGGATTCTGAGAACAGGGCAGTCCTTCTTCTGGCTGGCACAGGTCCAGGAGTGTTCTGAGAGGGCTACAGAGGATGCCACTTTTATGCCCACTGCCAGCTTGTGGCTGGGGAAACTCCTGGCCATTCACTAACCAAAAGGGTAAAAGTTCCAAGGAATGACTGTACTCACTTATATTGTACACTATCCCACAGTGCCCTTCTCTACCTAAATCCAACATGGGATAACCATTCTTTCATTGGTCAGAGCTTCATGTACCCACCTAGAAAATGGACAAACCCTCCCATCAGGTCACTCCAGACCCATTCAGGGACAGCTTTCTCCTCCCACTGGGTCTTGAGCCAAGCTAACTGGAAGGACAAAGAGAGACAGTGCTAGGTGCAGGCTACATCTGCCAGACAGGGTATGCACCTTTGAAGCTCAGGAAGAGGTTGTGCACAATCCCACAGGCCATCCGGGCCATCCTGGCCAAGGAATAAGAACAACTCACCACACCCAAGCCTTTTGTCCACTGTCTCGGAGCAGTACTCATAAAACCACAGGAGAGCCATTAACAGTCAGGTGACACTGGACTCTGGCAGAAAGGCACATTTGGCTAAGGGAGTGAAATGACAATGTTTTAAAAGTGTCATTTCTAAAAGAGCAATATAAAATCAGGCTTGACCGTTAAGTTGGATTTTAAATTACTATTAAAATGATTCCTTGAATCATGGTTATAGCTGTCCCCAAACTGAAGTTAAGCATCATAAATTGTAATTGAAAGAATACCACAGGAGCAGAGTCACCAATCTATCACAGTTCTCTTTTTCTAGTAAAAGAAACAATCATAGACAACAAATGTATTACAAATTTCTCAAGTTTTGTTCAAATAAATCAAAAGATAAATCACCAAAATGCCCCACCACCAGTATTTACTTTATAAATAAGTAGATGCCAGGACTTGGAAGCGTCAGTGCTTGATTAGTAAAATAATGTGCTGGCCCCCCAAAGTGTTTCTTAGATGCCCGCAGCCAGTGCTGACAAATGTCACAATTGCCAAATGTCAAGCCTGCATAGGCTTGTTTACACAGTATCCCTCTTTCTTCCATCAGCATACACTCCCTGCTCCCTTATTTCGCTCTTATAACTTCTTTTCATCCCTCCTTTCTCAATTAATTACTGTATTTTAGTCATTCTCTTCCTCCTCATCTACTTCTTTTGTGTTTTTCTCACTGTTGCTCTGGGTCAAAATCTGACAAGGAAGAGTAAGTGCTGGTCCTCTAAATGTGTGCTGGTGGGCCCCGCCTGCTCAAATGAACCACTGGTCGCTGTGACACACACCACCCACTGGTCTTGCTATCTCTGCCAAATGTCAGTTTCAGTGCTACATACTAATCATGACACTCAAAAAAATTTGACATTTGAACTATTCCTGGCTAACTCCCGCTGTAAGGATGGAGTAAACATGCTAGTTTCATTTTGTTTTTAAAATATATGGGATTGTGAAAACCTTCTGCTATGTAAAAAAAGAAAAAAAAAGAAGACAGACAATGCCACCAATTGATAGACTGTCTTAATTAAGTGCCAATGTTTAGAAATAAGTGCCAGTGTTGAGTACTAACAAACACCGGCACAAATTAAGCACTACTTACCCCTAAACGTATGTAAAGGTAAGGTAAATGTTTTTCTTTTTTGTTTTCTTTTATTTCCCCTCGTCGTCTGTCGACTTCACCCGCCCTGCCCCACCGCTCTTACCTGCACCGGCCACGACTCCTCTTATGTATTATGTGTCATGCTATGCAGGTTCTCACATGCCCTTCTTCCTTTCCTCAGAACAGTGCTAATTAGAAAGCGTCCTTGGCCTCTCTTTGGGTTCTGAAATTATTAATGATAATATTTTAATATTTTAAATTTTAATTACCCTGTGGGACCAGATGTAACAGTTATAAAAACACGAAATTCCCAATTCTGCAGGGTTAAATACATACATTTATAACCTGATTTGAGAAGTTTTTTTTTGTAACACCAAGTTACCTTTTTAAGATGTAGTGTGCTCTATAAGAACAATTAACATAACGTAACATAGCATAGTTTCATATGGACAAAGAAGATTTCTGTCTCTTCATCCTCCTCGTTCAATCAACTACCGTTGACACAATGAATCAGTCGACTCTCCTGAATATCCTGAAAGAGAGAATAGGGTTGAATGAACCAATCTCAGGTGTTTTTTCATACTAGGAAAACTGGTGTCAACGCATAGCTGAAACGTCAAATCTCTCACTCCCAGATAGGCCACAACAAGGAGAGGCATGATTTCAACTCAATCTACTAAAAAGTTCTAGATTTCAATCAAGTAGTTTAATACCTTTTGCTGCTGTACTCTGGTAACTCCTTACACTTAGAATCACCCAACGTACATCCAGCTCCCCTTAAAGCATCTATGCAGTTATCAAGCCTGCCACATGCAAACGAATGTTCAATCATATCTTGCCAATTTTGACCTAACTGAAATGGCTTCCTGTAGCGGCAAGGAATATATTCAAGACAGCAAGGATCACACACAAAAGATGCAACGTCCCTCTGCTGAAGCCTTTAATTGATTCGTGGCCGGAGGGATTCGTCGATTGTTCTTTTACCAAATCGACATGTGTCTCAATGTAAGTAGCAGGCTTAAAAGTAACAAGATCTGCATATATCAAACTTGTAAAATGTTATTATTTGGGCATTTGACTATCAATAGAATTCCTTTAAAAGTGTTACAGAGTTAAGAAAACATTTTCGGAATGCTACTAAAAGGTTCTCTAACCCAGTGATGTTTTAAAAACACCACAGAGTTCGCATTCGGGACACAGTTGTTGTTAACAAAATTTCGACAATATATAAAACTTACAGCTATGTTTCAGAAGATAAAAACATTCCAGCGTTGCCATTTTTGGTTCACAAAAATTGTGTGTGTTTTTTTAAACATTATCTTAGATGTAAGTTTTATGACATGAAATGTTATTATAACTTTTCAACCTCCCATAGACTGTCCTCAAATTTTACGTCATGGATGCATGTCCACTTTTGAGTCCCCCAAGAGGGCAGGCTTTTATTGCAATAGAGTAGGGGTATTTCTTACATTCTGGAAGCATTTGGATGCAACCATTTCGAAGGCCTCAGATTCACAAATTCTAATTTTTTTCAAAGCTTACAAGATTAAACTAGCCAGCTATCAAAGATTGGTTTTCAGAGGAGAAGTAGAGGGTATTAGAGGTCCTATGCATTCCTGCTACTGTTTAGTGCAGTGAAGGGGCCTTGCGAGTCTCAGTGGTAGTCCTATGCCCCCTCTTATGGCCCAACTGTCCATACCCACTAAAAGGCAAAATAACTCCCTCTGCACTCATCCCTGCCAAATACACTTCCCCATCAGCCATTGCTGGGAGTCCTGAGTGTACACAGATTTTCCCATCACCCATTAGCGCAAGAATCTCTAATCTCCGTCACTGAATCTCCGTCATCCACATACACAGGAAGTGACTTCACTACATTTCCCATAATCCATCTGGTCAGGAAGTGGCATTGCTAGTTTTCCCACCAAAAACGTCTGTAAAAAAAGAAGCCAAGCCAAAGGACTTTGTTTCCCTTCACCCACCAGCACAGGAGGTGACATCGCTAGAACTCCCATCATCCACCTACACAATCAATCAATCAATCAGGGGAATTGTAAGTGCGCTGCTCACCCGTGGGGTTCCCAAGGCGCTGGGGGGGGGGGGTCCGCTGGTTTGATTAGCCGAAGAGCCAGGTCTTGAGGGTCTTTCTGAAGGTGTTCAAGGAGGGGGCGCGTCTGAGGTCTGCCGGTAGCTCGTTCCATGTCTTGGGTGCAATGTGAGCGAAGGACCTTCCGCCTGCTCTGGCTCTGTAGATGCGCGGGGTTTCGGCCAGTGTGAGGTTGGAGGAACGGAGGTTTCTTTTGGGTACGTGGAAGTTGACTCTGTCATTGAGGTATTCTGGTCCGTTGTTGTGTAGGCATTTGTAGGCGTGGGTGAGGATTTTGAAGGTGATTCTTTTCTCTACGGGGAGCCAGTGGAGTCTTCGTAGGTGTTAGCTGATGTGTTCTAGTCGGGGGATGCCAAAGACGTGTCTGGCTGCGGTGTTCTGTATGGTCTGGAGTTTGTGAAGTAGGGAATTGTTGATGCTGGCGTAGAGTGCGTTTCCATAGTCCAATCTGCTGGTGATGAGTGCGTGGGTGGCTGCCTTTCTTGACTCGGGGGGGGGGGATCCATTTGAAGGTCTTACGGAGTATGCGGAGGGTGTTGAAACAGCTGGGTGTGACAGCGTTGACCTGTTGGTTCATAGTGAGTGAGGAGTCGAGGATGATACCCAGTTCTTGGCGTGGTCTGCAGGGGTAGGTGGGCTCCCGAGGGCGGTTGGCCACCAGGTGTTGTCCCATGCTGAAGGGGTGGTTCCAAGGACGAGGGCTGCTGAGTGTCCTTGATCCAGGAGGGTGCGGATGTCGTCTGTGGCGGTGAGTAGGGCAGTCTCCGTGCTGTGGTTGCTTCGGAATCCGGATTGGGACGGATCGAGGACGGAGTTCTGTTCAATGAACCGTTTCAGTTCTCTGTTGACCAGTTTCTCTGCGACTTTGGCTGTGAAGGGGAGGAGCGAGATGGGCCGGTAGTTTTTGAGGTCGGTGGGGTCCGCTGTTGGCTTCTTGAGTCGGGGCCTGACTTCTGCACGTTTCCAGACATCCGGGAAGGTGCCCGTTTCGAAGGTGGTGTTGATGGTGCGTTTCAGTTCGGGTGCGATGGCGGCCACGGCTCTGTGGTAGATGTGAGGAGGGCAGGGGTCAGTGGGAGCCCCTGAGTTTGTGCCTTTCATGGTTGAGGCGGTGTCTTCGGTCGTGAGGGGTGTCCAGCTGGAGATGGTTGGTTGGCTGTTATCCTTGTGGGGCGGGGGGGGAGGCTGTGGTGTCTGGAGGACAGTCCGTGAAGTTGTCGTAGAGGCTTTTGATCTTGTGGTGGAAGAGGTCTTGGGAAGGGGTGATGTCTGTGGCTTCGCTGCACGGGTTGGTGAATTCCTGGATGATGCTGAAGAGTTCCTTGGAATTGGTGGAGTTCGCGAGGATTTTGTTGTGGATGAAGTTCCTTTTGGTGGTTCTGATTTGGTTGTGGTAGTCCGTCATGGCGTCCTTGTAGGTGGTGTAGTTTTCGGCTGTCTTGGTGTTTCTCCAGTTCTTCTCCAGGCTTCTGCAGGTGCACCTGGTATCCTGGAGGGCAGTGGGGAACCAGGCGGCTTTCCTGGGGCGTTGCTTGTCGGGGTTGCGTAGTGGGGCGAGCTCGTCTGCGCAGTTGGAGATCCAGGTGTGCAGTTCTCTGGCTGCGCTGTTGGCGTCTGCAGTCCAGGTGTGGCTGTCCCAGGTGAGGGTGGAGTTAAGTTGCTCGTCGGTGACTTTGCTCCAGTTCCTTTGCAGTGGGCGTGGTGTAGGTTTGGGTGCCCTTGGTTTGTCGATGGTGAAGTGTACGCAGTGGTGGTCGGTACATGGTGGTTGCGTTGTGTGGCTGAACTAGATGCTGTTTCCTGTGGCGAAGATGGGGTCGAGGGTGTGTCCTGCTCGATGGGTCGGTGTGGTGACGAGTTGTTTGAGTCTGATGCTGGCAAGGTTGTCACAGAGGGTGGCGGAGTTGGGGTCGTTGGGGTTGTCGAGGTGGAAGTTCAGGTCTCCGATGAGTATGTAGTTTGTAGGTTAAAAAAATACACAGAGCAGAGACACGAGATACCGGATGAGGCAGAGAGCGGTCTTGAACCCTACCAGGGTGGGGCTCGCGGCGCAGCAGAGTACAGTGGAGCTGTTGGGGAGAGAGCAGGCCTCAGACTGAGGGTCTGGGGTCTAGCTCGTGGTCCCCGCAGCAGTCGCCATAAGTAGGGGAGGGGGGAGGGACGAGCAGCTGGGAGGTGGGAGCGGGGTGGGAAATGGCGGGAAAAGCAGAACGAGGGCACAGTAAGGGGCTGAGAGGGGAGATGGGCACAAGCGACGAGGAGAATAACCAACAATAATACACAGGAAGTGACATCAGTGAATTCCACATCACCCATCTGGACAGGAAGTGAAATTAGTATTTTTCCTGCCAAAGTCGTCTTTAAAAGAAGAAGCCAAGCAAGTGACATCCCTGAATCTCTCATTATCCATCTACACAGGAAGTGACATCACTGACTTTCCCATCATCCATCTGGACAGAAAGTGACATTACTGGTTTTCCCATTAAAACTGTCTTTAAAAGAAGAAGCCATGCAAGAGGACTTAACTTCTTATCACCCATCAGCACAGGAAGTGACATCACTGGATCTCCCAAAATCTACCTAGACAGGAAGTGACATCACTGAATTGACAATCACCCATCTGGACAAGAAGTGACATTACTGGTTTTCCTACCAAAACAGTTTTTAAAAGAAAAAGCCAAGCAAGAGGGACTCATTTTCCATCACTCACAGGAAGTGACATCACTGGATCTCCCATCATCCTCCTAAACAAGAAAATTAATCACTGATTTTCCTATTATCCAGCTGGGCAGGAAGTGACATTTCTGGTTTTCCTGCCACAACTGTCTGTAAATGAAGAAGCCAAGCAAGAGGACTTTATTTCCATCCCATCCCACCCAACACCACATGCCACAGCAAACCCACATGTCAACACCCACGTGCATGCATGCTTCTCAACACATGATCACTCAGCAAACACAGAACCGAAATATGGGACCTGCTGAGTATCGACGCACTCCACATCCTGTTTATCATGGAGACCTAGCTCAACCTCTCATCAGCTCCCGACATCGCAACGGCAATCCCAGCCAGCTACAAGATCGCTCAACAGGACAGACTTCACAAGCCATCCACAGAGAACACCACCCCCATTCTTGGAACAGTTGCACTTCAACCTGCAAATCTCCAAAAACTTCACCCTGAATAGAACCTTTGCCTACCGACCCCCAAGACTGCAAACCACCTTTACCAACCTCATGTGCAACTTTGTCGCTCCACTCACCATTAACTCCAGAACCTACATTCTACTCGATGACCTTAACTTTCACCTTGAAGGGTTAAAATTATAGCATTAGCAGCGTTGGCCATAGATGGCTGCACAGGTATAGGTTTCTCAATTAGTACCTTGAAATAATAGGCTCAAACCTTTCGTGACCCCACTGCTTAGAAGTCACAACAAAATTCAATTATTCATAAACACAAGGTGAAAAGGAGCATATGGTTATATTATATCCGATTGTAAAATTCAGTCAGTATCATAAATCCACATATATTGAACAGGGAGTCTTGTTTCATCTGTTTCCAATTTCACTTTATTGCAGTTTCAAAAACATGCGTACATCAGCCCAGCCAATGTGTTTCGTCCAACAGGACTTCCTCAGGGTTGGGTCAATTCCTCAAAGGTACAGGCGTGTTTTTCTTTATTCCAAATCTACTGGGTGCTAAGTATCCCCATAGGGTCCATATTCCCGTTACTCAGATAGACGACTCGACCTTTGGAACCCGACAGGAAACACGACAGATCACAAAAGAAGGCACTTAACCTTTTATCGTGCTGGAATATGGGCGCTATGGGGATACTGTTTGGACTTATGATACTGACTGTATTTTACAATCTGATATAATATAACCATATGCTCCTTTTCACCTTGTGTTTATGAATAATTTCACCTTGAAGGCTAAAACAACCCCTGCTCCACAACATTCATCTAAAGCTTGACCAACATCGTATTCACCCAACACATCCCAGAACCAATGCACACCACAAGACGCACACTGGACCCCATCTTCACCACAAGATGCAGTATCAAATACAACTACACCACACTGCTCACATGAACCGAACGTCTCCATCATTCACTTCCAAATAAGCACACCTCAAGTCAATACCCTTATCAGTTTCAGCATTCCAAGCTGCAGCTGGGACAAAATCACAGAAGCAGACTGACTCAGAGCCCTCAGCATGGATCAACTTAGCCCCAAAGACAACCTTTCAAGAACATCAACTTCAACAACTGATCACAAATTGTGTGGACTCCCTTTCTCCCATCAAGCCCAACAATCATGGTAGATCATCATATAAGCAGGCCTGCTGGTACACAGAGAACCTACGAGACACCAAACAACACTGTAAACAGCAAGAAAGGAAATGGAGAGCCATCCACGACACCACCGACGAGAACAACCAACAAGGCTGCACTAAAACACTATCACCAGCAAATAAGAGACACCAAGAAAAAAGCACTAGTGGACCGCATCAAAGGAAGCTCCAACATCGGCAAGAAGATCTTCTCGATCTTTAAGGATTTCGCCTCACCCTCAGCCACTGTCACCAACATTGCTGCCTGCCAACAACTCTGTGGCAATCTATCCAACTTCTTCCACAGCAAAATCGCAAACATCTACTGCAACTTTGCACACCAATCCAATCCCAGTGAACTCATTGCTAACCTACCCACTACCAAACAAGATGGCCACCTGACCAAATGGACAACCCTCACCAGAAACGACACAGTGGCAATCATGCTGACCCTCGACTCAGAGGCCCAACAGAACCAGGCCCCCACCACATCTACAACCTGGGAACATCACCAATCAGCACCACCCTGACCCACATATCAACACCTCAATCACATCCGCCACTTTCCCGGATGAATGGAAACTTGCAGAAATCAACGCCGTACTCAAAAATTTCACAGCTGATCCGAATCAACTGAACAGCTACCAACCAATCTCCCTGATTCCCTATCAAGCCAAAGTGATTGAGAAGGCTATCAACAAGAAATTCACAACCTGCCTCGAACCTCACCATCTTCTAGACAACACTCAATCAGTATTCAGAAAGAACCACAGCACTCATAGCAGCTGCAGATGACATTTGAATCATCCAGAACCATGGAGAAACAGTGGCCCTCATCCTTCTTGACCTCTCTGCGGCCTTCAACACTGTCTCCCATAACACCCTCGTCAGAAGACTCCACAAGATTGGAATACATGGATCAGCTCTGACATGGAGCTCTTCCTTGCTCAGGGGAAGTACCCAAAGGGTCAGGCTGCCACCCTTCACATCAGAGAAAAAGAAATTGATATGCTGAGTCCCACAAGGATTGTCCCTCAGCCCCACCATTTTCATCACATACATGACACTGCTCCCCAACATCACTTGATCACAAGACACCACCATCATCTCCTATGATAATGACACCTAACTCATACTCTCGCTAATAAACAAAGCAATCACTGCCAGAAATAGCTTCACTAACTGCATGACCATGGTAGAGGACTGGAAGCGAACCAACTGCCTGCAACTCAACTCTGAAAAGACGGAAGTACTCGTCTTTTGCAACAAGACCTGCCCATGGGACTCCACCTGGTGGCTGTCGGAGCTAGGACCAACACCCACAGACTATGCAAGAAATCTAGGGATCAACCTAGAAGAGAAGCTCATCATGACAGTACAAGTCAATGGATTGTGCACAATCTGCTTCCACATCCTATGCATGCTGCAAAAAATCTTAAAATAGTTTCCTCAGAATACCAAATGGAGCATCACGCAAGCACTCATTACCAGCAGTGTGGACTACGGCAACACACTCTATGCCAGAAACTCCAAACAGCTCCTACATAGACTCCAGACCATCCAGAACACCACTGCAAGACTCATACTCGACCTCTCTGGCTGCACCCACATCACATTGCACCTCACGAAGCTTCATTGGCTCCCCATTCACAAGCGTAGCCAATTCAAGCTTCTCATGCACACATACAAAGCCCTACAAAACACAGGACCAGAATACCTGAACAGCCGCATAAACTTTCACCAACCCACCAGACACCTACATTCTGCCTCACTTTTACTCGCACACATTCCCTGCATCCACAAATCAAAACTGGAGGTCACTCATTCTACATCGCCCCCAAGACATGGAACAACCTCCCTCAACACATCAGAGCCTTCTCCTCACTTCTTGTATTCCGCAAGAAGTTGAAGATCTGGCTCTTTGTATAAGCACCTTGGGGACCACAAACCTACACCACTGCCAAAGCACCTGGATACCCTCTCTGGTGATTAGTGCACTATACAAATCAACATAAAATAACATAGCATAACATAACAAAACATGGCATGGCATGGAGCCATGCCACTGAGTCTTTTACCACTTCGTTTGTGCCACCCTGCACATACCTGTCCAGGGACTGTATGCCAAAATATATTCCATAAAAAAACAAAGGTGAAAGTGATGTTACAGTTATGTGAAAATTCATCAACAATCTAACATTTTAAACACAAAAAACACTTGAATTCAACAGTTATAGTTATGTCATTGTAACTAGAACTCATGTCCTAAGATAACTATAACGTGTGCCCTCACGAAACAAGGGAAATAAAGGAAATTAAACTAGCCCTGGGTGGAGTTCACAGAGTTTTGCTACACAAAACTCCGTGAAGTGCACAAAAAAAACTCTGCCGCATTCCGCAGAGTTCCACAAGCGGCAGAGTGTGGTAAGTAATGCTGCTCACGATGTTTTTTAGTGCCGGGAGTTTGTCCCGTGCTGTGAAATCAGCGCAAATGGCACCACGTGCAGCGTAAGAGGGCTCTGCTTCTTTCTGCCACTCAAGTAGATGTTCTACTTCAGTGGCAGGTTCCTCAACATAAGTGGCAGGTTACTCAACGCGAGCGGTAGTGATATACCATAACCACCCGCGTTGAGAAATATCAACGGGAGGTGGTCTAGTGTATGATTTTCCTCGCTCGCCAACTTAACGTTGGTTGATGAGCCATGCGAGTGGAGAACCTCCACTTCGTGGATTTTTTCAGAATTCGGCACTCTATGCAGAGCACAGAGTGGGCAAAACTCCACGAACTCTGCCGGCGGAGAGAAGTTCACTGCCCACCCATTTATAAAACTATCCTGCAGGCAGCCAACTGCACGCCACATATGACCTTTGGCTGTGTGTACGTGGGTTCAGTCACCAGGCCCTTTGGAGCAGCCTTACTCCCTAAGCCACTTTAGGCCCTGGGAATCCCATCCCCTGGGGACTTTTTTATTCAGGGGGGCACACTACCCCCACCCAAGCCACTTCGGGCACTTGGGACCCCATCCCCCGGGGCCTTTTATTTTTTTGGAAGGGATGGGGCACACACCCCACCTCCTCCATGAGCTGCTTTGTGACTGGTGACCCCATCTCTGGGGTCTTTTTTTTTTTATTAAGGAGAGGGGGCATATGACTCCAATCATCAACCCATAAAAGGCCCCGGGGACCACATTCCTCAGGACCAAAAGATACTTTTTAAGAGGAGGGGGTGTACAGCCCCCCTCCTGGAGCCACAGGGGGCACTGTGGACCCCACCCACCGGGCCTTTAAAGGAAGGGGCCACGTGGCCCTTCCCAAAGCTAATATTGGCTACGGGACCCCGATTCCCCAGGGCCAAAACATAAATTTTAAAGGCGGGGGAGCAAACCCCCCCATCCCTGAGCCACTATGAGCCCTAGGACCCCGTCCACCAAACCTTCATTTTGATAAAAGGGAGGAGGGCATGCAGCCCCCCTCACCAAGTCTATTATGCCCCAGACATCTCATACCTCTGGGCCTCAGGTGTTCCTGGGTGGGTGCCCCAGTGCCACTCAGGGTTCCCAACAAACAGTACGTGAAGGCACGGGTTGAACCCCAGGGCCCCCGTGGCCCATCAGCTCCCTGCATTCACTCATCCTGGGTGCTTTGGGAGCTGGCATTGCTCCCATCTGGCCAAAGCAGCTGTTTATGCTAGCTCTCACCAGGCGGGAGCAATCCGAGTTTCACTGCCCGAAAGAGCTTGGACTGGGAGATAAAAGTCTGCTGAAACATACAAAAGGTGAAGGGAAGCTGTTTGCAATAAGTATAACCATTGGCAATAGCTGGGGGTACCACTCCAACCCATCGTTCTTTTACTCACCCTGCCACCTCAGTTTGGATCAAGTCATATGCAAATCAGTCTTGACCCTGCTCCTTATGGGAACAGTGCAACCCGAACTGCCAATCCAGGTCCTCACTGAACTGGAATGCAAGCAACCCAGGACCTCTTTCGCCCTAGTTATGGGCTCATCAGAAGGATACAGTGAGCAGGAGACCTACATCTGGGCATACTCATGCCACATAAGTTGGTACATAAAACACACAAAAGGTGATGTGAGGCTGCTTGAAATAAATCCAACCACTGGCAATAGCTCGGGGTAGCACTCCAACCCATTGTTCTTTGGCTCACCATGCCACTTCAGTTTGAACCCAGCTATATGTAATTCAGTCTTGACCCTGCTCCTCATGGGAACAGTCCAGCCCGAATTTCCAAGTCAGGTCTTCCCTGAACTGGAACAGACGCGACCCTGGGCCAATTTCGCCCTAGTTGTGGGCTTATCAGTCGAGTACAGCTTGGTTCCAGTGACACAGTGAGCACAGGGACACGAGTCTGGGCATACCCATGCCACTTAGAGTGGTACACAAAAGACACAAAAGGTGATGGAAGGCTGCTTGAAATACTTCTAACCACTGGCAGTAGCTTGGAGTAGCACTGCAACCCATCGCTGTTTTGCTCACTATGCTACCTCAGTTTGGACCCGGCCATATGCAAATCAGTCTTGACTCTGTTCCTCATGGGAACAGTCTAGCCCGAGTTGGCAAGCAAGGTCCTCCATGCGTACAACCCCCTCCTCCATGAGCCGCTTTGGGGTCATGAAACCCAACCCGGGGCATCTTTTTTTATTAAGGAGAGAGTGGCACATGACCCCCTTCCCCAAGCAACTAAGGGCCCCGGGTACCCGATTCCTCAAGAACAAAAGATATTTTTAAGGAGAAGGGGTACATGGCTCCCCTCCTCGAGCCACAGGGGGCCCTGTGTACCACACCCACTGGGCCTTTAAGGAGAGGGGGCACATTGCCCTTCCCCCTCAAGCTAATAGTGGCCTGGGGGACCCTGCCCCACAGAGTCACAGCATATATTTATAAAAAGGGGGTGGTAATGGGAAGTTGCTTGCAATAAGTCTATCCACTGATAATAGCTTGGGTTGGCACTCCAAACAATCATTCTTTTGCTCATCAGGCCACCTCACTTTGTACTCAGCCAAATGCAAATCTATCTTGACCCTGCTCCTCATTGGAACAGTACAGGTGGGGTGGGGTCCTTAGGGCATCAGTGAAGTTTGGAGAGGGGGGCCATGTGACTCCTCCCCTTCCTTTTTTTTGGCGGCCACTCGCCGCCATTTCAATTTTATTTTTTACAAAAGCCTGCTAGACTCCAACGGGATCACAGCATTTTTTTTAATGGTTTTTGGCCCCATTGAGGTCCCTCTGGGACCCCCCTCTCAGGGCCTATTGTCTAGGGGGGCAGGTTATCCATACCTTGCCCCCTTAAATACATTTTTATTTTTTACAATTAAACTCAGGTCAGGGGACTAAGTCCTGCAATGGCTGCCTGCAATATTTTTCTTCATGTTGCAGGCAGCCAATCAGAGTTCTCGCTCCTGCTGGAGCGTGTCTCCCATGGAAGCAAATTGGCCTAAGGGAAAAATAGCCCCTTCAGCCATTCAGATGCTTTTTTTTAAAAATTGGATTAGAGGGACTCTTTCAAGAGTCCCTTAAAACTCAATCATCCAGATATACAAATGTTCTTGTACCTTAATATCTCAAATACTACTGAACGGATTTGCACTAAATCTCAAAAAGCAAATGTTAGACCTGGCATCCTTGGTGTGGTTTCCCCCTGACTTTTTGCTTTCAGACCTCTTGTTTTTGCTATCCTAAAGATTCTGAACATTTTACCACTGCTAACCAGTGCTAAAGAGCGTATGCTCTTCCCCTAAACCATGGTACCATTGGCTCATACTCAATTGGCATATTTAATTTATTTGTAAGTCCATAGTAAAGTGTACTTGTTTTGCCAATAACTTTTGCGCCGTTTGACGAATCTTAACGACATTTCAGAAAACGTCCCATTTTTGGTTTAGCTGCTGTGTAGAAAGTTTCGGGGTGATCCGTCAAGCAGGGGCCGAGGAAAAATGGGGATCCCAAAACGCATTTTCCCCAGGTTATGTCTATGGAGAGCTCTCATCTTTTGAACCCGACTGCAGCCTGAACTGCTGAACGGAATTACACCAAAATTGGTAGACAGCTAGATGTTGGTCCAGAAAGCATGCTTTTTGTGATTTGGTTTAAATCCGTTCACTAGTTTCAGGAATATTAACGTTTAAAAAAAATAGATATCTGGGGACACAAGTCCTTCCAGTGGTTTCTCAGGTCCTACTAAAATTTGATTGGCTGCCAACACTTCAACCAGGAAGTGCTGGCAGCCATCTTGGGACTCGGAATCAGGGACTGTCCAGGACTATGTCGGGAACACAGTCAGAGACTTGGGCAAGGACTGGGAACTGGGTAGAAAACGTACACAGAAAGAGTAGTACAGCGCTGCCCAGGATCACACAGGAAGTCAGAGGAGAAAAAGGGATCCAAAGGGGAAGCCTGTACAAGTGAACAAATGGGTGAGACTCAGAAAGGACAGGCACTCATGAGGCGGCTCAGCATTCAGAATCACTACACCCAGGACGGATGTGCAATATACTTATATATAAAACAACATTAACAATAAAGGGAATGTGGGGTAAAGCACTCGGGAGCTCCACACGGTAAGACTGAAGCTCAGTAAGTTCCTCACCCACAATTGCTGTTACAGATACTGACTGCAAATACCCACATATAGGATATACATGCAAAGGCAGGGTCTGTGGAGCTGATACCAATGGTGATGTTATAAATGCAACTCAAAGACAATACTGACAGTGAACAAGACACACCACCTAGGCAGTCAGCTGTGCCCACGGATCCTGGCGATCAAACAGGAACACGCAAGGCAGTAACAGCAAGGCGGTAGAACTAAACACAAGCAGAATAGACAAGGAGCTAGCAAGGAGGAACGCTTAACAGGAAAGGAAAGAAATCACAGGGAACACTTGGCAGAAAGCAGGTAACAAACATACAAGGTAACAGAAGCAAGACAGCAGGAATATAAAGACAGCAAACTAGGAATTGGAACCAAGGAAATAGGAAGAAAGGCAGGGACTGGAAGGATATACAGTAGAGGAGGCTACAAGGGTATACTAGAAAAGTGCAGGTTCAGGAATCAAGAAAACAAAGTAGCATTGAAGGCAGTGCTGGGGCAGGAACAAGGATTGAGCTAAGGCTCAGGAGTCAAGGTAGCACTGCAGCCAGTGCTAGTTCAGGAACAGGGAATTACTAAAGCTCAGGAGTCAAGGTAGCACTGCAGGCAGTGCTAGTCCAGGAGAAGGGAAATAGGAAATAGCTACAGCTCAGGAAACAAGGAGTCAAGAGAGCACTGCAAGCAGTGCAAATCAGGAATAAGAAATAGCTGCAGCTCAGAAACAGGAACAAAGAATGCTAAGGCTCAGGAGACAAGGCAGCACTGCAGGCAGTGCTAATTCAGGAATAAGGAAAAACAGCAGGAGCACAGGAACAAGGAATAACTGAATCTCAGGAAACACTGGAAACAAGGATATCAAAAACTCAGGAAACACTGGAAACAAGGCTCGGTCTCACTGGTATACAGCTACAATGACCAACGCTGGACTGAAGAGAGCTGGGGCTTAAAAGAGTTCACAGTAATCACATGCATCAGGTGTGAGCAGGATAGCAGCAGCCAGCCACAGGAGAGCTGAATTCCTCCACCCATCCTTGGCCTGCAGGGGTGGAGACGAAGCAGTGAGCAGGGAATTCTAGGTAATGGAGTTTCCGGCATGAGCAGGCTGGCTTCCACAAAACCCGACATGGATTGGGAATGGATGGCCATTTCCAAGTAGAGTCCAAATGGCTGGAAGTCAGTATGTACATGAAGGGGAGGGTGTGGAAGCTTATTAGAACACTGGAGAGTCCCACAGTTCAGCCCCCTGGTGGTGGACATGAGAACGCAGGGAGCAAGTCGTGACACTCGGCTTGAAGCTGAGTCCAACAAAATAAGTAAACAATAATGAAAAGGGGGCAGGGTAGGAATACCCTGACTCCCAGATATGTTGGGGGTCCCATCGGGGCCCCACCAGGGGCTAAAAGTGCTTTTGTTTAATTTTGCAGCAGTTTCGCAGGTGGACCCATGGATCTATGGAATTTTTTTTTTTTAAAAGGTGTCGGGGGTCCCACGCATCTTTTTTATGAAGCCCCTTGGTGGGCAAAATCCCAGAGGCAGTTTATAATGATGCCAAGGGGTGCCCATGCGGCACCCTACATGCCCCAGGGACCTCCACCTCCCCGGGGCTATGTGAAAAACTAGTGCAGGGGAGGCCCATATACCTCCCCTGCTTCACTGTGGACTGCCACCTCCCTGGGGCTATGAACAAAATGAGTTTGGACGAGGCCTGTACTGCCTCCCTGCATCCCCGGGGACCGCCACCTCCCTGGGGCTTTATATTCAAGTATTGCGGGTATGCCGCATGGACTCCTGCAGCCCCGGGGACCGCCACCTCCCCAGGGTAGATGTATTAATGTTGTGCAGACCCCTCCTCATTCAAATGTGGTCTGGCCCCGGGGGATGGGGTCCCTGGGCCAAAATTATCCTGGCCATTTAATTATGGTGGGCCCAGGGCCCAAGTTCTAAAAAAGAAGTGGGGAGACTATTCAAGGAAGGCAGTATGCAAGTAACATCATGGTGCATGCCATCACAGCACATGATGTCAAATGCGTGACATCACAAATGGCATTACAAGAAGTGACCTCACTGGAAGTGACATCACAAGAAGTGACATCAGATATTAAGACCTCACACAAATGTTAATCATGGATATCATGATTACATTTAATTGCATTATGAGAGTTAACAAATACAATTTTGTGTCTGGGTTGTGCCAAACAAGTGGCACAACCCCAACACAAAATCTTGGCCTCAACTAATACATTTTTTTTTTTAAACCCTGCCTCAAAGAAATTGGCAACAAGGAGAAGAATGGTAGTAGATCTATTCTGCTTCATTGGTTGCAAAGTCTGCAAAATATTTTATGGGGTTAAGGCACCTGCTGAAGCAATCTTTTTGTGCCCAGTAAATCTCATGGAATAGTCATAATGGTAAGATAACTCTGGAGGTTAACGCTTTTGCTGGGAAGAGCTTTGTTTTATGTAGTCCCATATTTCAATCAAAGTAGTATAGAAGGTTAATGTGTCTCATGTAAAAAACATCATGTAACACAGAAATGACAGATTTTTATTTTATGATGATAAGTAAGTGGGCTACTGCTCTGAACACAGAGATCATTTGTTACTTGCAATTCATAAATTGTAATCCTTCTAATATAGCACAGTGAGCTATAAAAACGTGATTCCTACTCCTTGTAACCCTTGCTGACTTATGTAACACATCTTGTGCATTGATTTACACACTTACTTGATGTATTATCAATGTATAATGTGTATGTTATGTAAAGCGCTATGACACCCTGCATTGGGATGGGTAGCGCTATAAAATAAATTCAAGAGTGCTACTTGAATTGTTATTTTTGTAAATACTGGGAAAGACCAATACATCTGACATTCTTACAGTGCATACACTTATATACAGGGACTGAACAAAGTCAAAAGCATGCCTCTCTTAAGTACCTGTGAAGCAGACAATGTGCAGACGCTGCTGACCTTGTCCTGGAGGCTGAAAATTACACTGGGACACGTTCAGCATATTCCTGTGGTTCCCAGCTTCTTCACAGGGTGGATGGTGTCAACTCTGTAAAAATAGTAGGTAGATGCTGTGTACCAGCATGTACCCCCGACTTGTGCCCTGGGTGGGCCCTGGTGCATGTGGCTCCCGGTGCTGAACCATTGAAATTACGGCAGCCTCCCTCCCCCATTTTAGAGATAGAAAAAGAAAAGGAAAAAGGAAAAGTAAAAACAAAGGGCAGACAAAAGCAAGCAGAAAAGATAAAACAGACGGCAGAAAAAACTAGCAGAAAAGGCAAAACAGAGGGTTAGAAAATGAGAAGGAAAGGAAAAACAGAGCAGAAGAGAGAAAAACTGGGGGCAGAAGAATGAGCAGGAAAGGTAAGACAGAGGGCAGAAAAACAAGCAGGAAAGGCAAAACAGAGCAGAAGAGGGCAAAACAGAGAACATTCAGACACACACACCCATGCACAGACCTACTCAGAGACTCACAAACCCACTCACAGACCCAATGAGACACTCATACACCCACTCACAAACCCACTCAGACTCATGTACCCACTCACAGACCCACTTAGATACTCAAGCATCTACTCACAAACACACTCAGAGACTCATGCACCCACTCACCGACCCACTCAGACTCACACATTTACCCACAGACCTACTCATAGACTCATGCACTTACTCACAGACCCACTGAGAAACTCATGCACTCACTCAAAGACTCACTTCGTGACTCTTGTACCCACTCACAGACTGATTCACACACTCATGGATGCACTTGTAAACCCACTCAGACACTCTCACACCTACTCACAGACCACAGACCCACTGAGACACTGAGATACTCACTCAGGCACTCATGCACCCACTCAGACACCCACTCAGAGACTCACACACCGACTCACAGATCCACTCAGACACTCATTCACTCACTCACAGACTGACACACACAAATGGAGGTACTAGAAAACCCACCCAGACACTTTCACACCCACTCACAGACCCACTCAGATACTCACCCAGACACTAATGCACCCACTCAGACATTCACACAGACACTCATGCACCCGCTCACAGACCCACACAGGCACCCTCTCACCCACTCACACACCCAATAAGACAATTATGCAGTCATGCCCAGGCCCTCTCAGACACCCACACACCCACTCACACATCCATTGAGACACTCTCCACATACCCACTTAGACACTCATGCACTCACTCACACAATCACTTTCAAAGGTTACATGTTACAGTTAGGAAATAAAATTAAAAAACATTAAAAATTCACTTAACAAATCAAAGGTTACGGGGAGGTTATAATTAGGAAATGGAATTCATTTTTTTAGAAATTCGCTGAAAAAAACAAAGGTTACATGGACGTTATAATTAGCAAATAGAATTTAAAAAAACCTTAGAAATTTACTGAAAAAAACAAAGGTTACAGGGGTATAATATCTAGGCTCAGATTTCACTCATACAAAACCATAGAAATTCAGCAGTTATAGTTACTTAAGCTAGCTATAACTTATGCCCCCACAATGTACTGCTTATGACCTCACAAATTACATCACTCATGACATGGTCAGTAATATCACTGATGACATCTCAAATGACATCACTGATGACATCACTGATGACATTATCCACAGAACCGCTCACACATCCACTCACACCCCATATAACCTTTCATATACCCACTCCCACACAACCCTTTACATACCCATTCACAGACCCATACCAGTACTCAAACAACCTATCGCTCAACCATAGAACCACTCACACAACCACTCACTTATACTGCCATTCACACACCCACTATCTCACCCATACAGTCACTAAGGTACCCATTCACTCACCAATACAGCCACTCACACATCTGTCATACAGACATACAGACACTTACACACCCACTCATACACCCTTACAGCTACTCACACACCCACTCAATCACCTATACAGAAACTCACACAGCCACTCACTCACACTTTCAGGTACAGACACACTCAAACACTCACTCATATAGCCACTCATACTGCCACTCACTCACTAAAATAGCTACTCACACCTACTCACTTACCCATACAGCCACTCACTCACCCATACAACTATTCACATGCCCACTCACACACCCACATAACCACTTACATACCGATTGACACATCCATAAAACCACACACACACTCACTTACCCTTATAGCCACTCACACAGACATTAATTCTCTATAACAGCCACCTACACCCACTCACTTACCTATACTCACATTCAAACAACAGCTATTCACTCTCCCATACATCCACTCACACACCCATACAGCTACCCACATATCCACTAACACATCCATACAGTCACTCACCCACTCACACACCCATACAGCCACTCAGACATCCACTCACACACTGATACAGACAGTCACACAGCGACTCAGATGAGATATGTTAGAAATAGTATGGCTAATTACTAGTACAGAAAGAATAGTAATTTAACTTTTGCTGTAGTCTCAGAAAGTTTACGCAACACAGTCACAGGATGATTGTGATGTCATTTGGGATGTCATCAGTGATGTCTTTTGAGATGTCATCAGTAATGTGACTGACCATGTCATGATTGATGTAATATGTGATGTCATAAGCAGTGCATTGCGGCACTGCAAGTTATAGTTAGCTCAGGTAACTTAAACTGCTGAATTTCTATGGTTCTGGGTGTGTAAAATCTGAGCCTAACTATAACGTACAGTGCCGCAATGCACTGCTTATGACATCACAAATTACATCAAGACCAAAACCAAAACTTAAGACAAACTTAAGACAAAATCCTAACTTAAGTTTAACTTAAGTTAGGATTTTGTCTTAAGACCAAAACTTAAGACAAACTTAAGACAAAATCCTAACTTTACTACTCCTAAATGCCTTTTGTGAATACCGAAAGTCATAAAGTTAGGATTTTGTCTCAGATTACTTTTGTGAATCGGGCCCCACAGCTCCATCCTGTTTTTTTCACTTTCCTTCAAAACAACAGAGTTTTAAAGTCAGTATATCTTCTGGTGAAGAAAAAAGCAGAGGGGAAGAGCAGGGTGACGAAGAAGAAGTCTCATCATCTCCAAAGAAGTCCTAAGATGTTTGGTAATATTTCTGCACCCCTTCAGGAGAAAAGAAAGTTGTTCCAAAAATTGTCCAATGCAATATATGCAGCAAAAAACTGTCAAGAGGTATGAGAAAGAAGAATTCACATGACACATCCTCTATGCGGAAACATCTGAAAACCATACATACAAGGACGTATCACAGGATGATGGAGAGAGGAAAGGTGGTGCATCACCATCAGCAGCCGGACCATCTTGGGACCCTTTCCACCTGACCAGATGGTTACCATCCCTGTTGTTTCACCAAAACTGAAACACATAGTGACTCATTGTGGCAAATGCCATATGCCAGTTGCACTAGAAATGTCATCTGTTTCCCAGATTATGAATGTAGTCAACCAGCATAATTGTTAATTTTTTTTCAACTCTTCGTTTCATCTTCCATTCCTCTTTAAACACAAGTAGATATCTGAAAAGCAAATACAGAATACATTTAACTTTACATTACATACTATAAGCAAGTGAGTATCTACATAAGTGGTTATGTCAGTGTGCAAGAGGTTGTGTAAATGTCTGAGTATGGGTGTATAAATAGGTATATGAGTAGCTGTTCAGGTTGGTAACTGGGTGAGTGAGTGGCTGAGTAGATATATAAGTGAGTATATCAGTGTCTCTGTTGGTATGTCACTAGATGTCTAAGTAGCTGTGTGGGTATGCAACTGGATGCATTAGGGACTCTATGGGTGTCTAAATGAATGTCTTGTGTAACGAAACTTGTGCTCATGTAAAGTGCTGTGTAAAACTTGATGTCTCGGGTCTAGTTCGCGCTATATAAGAGTTTTAAAAAATGGGTTTGTAAGTAGCTGTATGGCTTGGTAACTGGCTGTGTTAGTGGGTGTTTTGGTGTGTAACTGTGTGTGGAAGTGGCTATGTTAGTGGTGGATACATAAGAGCTTTGTGGGTGTGTGAGTGGATGTGTAAGTGTCTCTGTCCCTGTCTGACTGGGTGTGTCAGTGGTTGTTCAGTTTTATAAATAGGTATGTGAGTGGATGTTTGAGTTGGTGACTGGGTGTATAACTGAGTGTATGGGTGTGTGTATAACTGACTGTCTGAGTGCTGGGTACATGAATATATGTATAGGTGTGTGAGTGGGTGTGACAGTTCCTGTATGGGTGTGTGAATGACTATGCAAGTGGATGTATAGATGAGTAAATGGGTGTGTGAATGGTTTTATGGGTGTGTGACTGAGTGTTGTCAGTCACTGGATGGCTATATGAGTGGTGGGTACATACATGCTTTTGTGGGTGTATAACTGGGTGTTTCAGTGCCTGCCTGCCCTGACTGTGTGAGTGACTGCAAATTACATAGTATTAAATTACACACTATAAGCAACCACTCACATATAATTTAAAGCACATTAATTCATACTAGCTTAACTATATATTCAGCATAGCAATTCCTCTTTCTCTTTTCCTGCTCATTATACTTTTAGTTAATGTTCCCATCTAACCTCCCTTCTATTTTCCCTTTCACTGCAGTGTCTAGAAGCTACACATTTTCTTTTAGCTTAAATTCATAGTTTTTTTAATATACTTTTTTAAAGTATAACTTAATTAACATACATGTAAAATCTCTTTGCTTTGTGTTGTTCAACTTTAATTTTGATGTCTGCTAACATCTGTTTTCCACTGCAAAACTTAAGTCATAAATATGGCAATCCTTCTCCATTCTCAGTTCAATAGTACAAATAATGGCTACCCTTCCCACTAGGCCCTCACTCATCCTCCTGTACTTAGCGAATCACATACTTCCTTTCATCCTATATTTTTGTTATACCACTTCTAAATGGTCACTTTTCTTAAACCTTTCCCTGCTTCCTGTAAAGAAGTCTAATTTGATTGGGCTTTTTGCGGATCAGCGGATCCACTGCAGGGCTCAATGCAGCCCCCGTGTAAATCCACGGCAGATCCGTGGATTAACACAAAAGCCCTTAAAAGCATTCAACAATCTGCTGTTAATGCTTCTCATCTATATTTTGAAATACATCGTCAGTTGCAAGACATACACTCCCTACTGAGCAATGTTTGTACAGTAGTGTGCTTTTCAGTTTCACACTGCAGTTTCTTCTATTCCCTTTCCCCACACTCTTTTAAGTCAGTTTCCATAGTAACTATGGGGCATATTAGCAAGACCCACGTTAAAATTATCGCCGTTTTAGCGGCAGGAAACTGCCGCTAAAACGGCGATAATGGGCTTGCTAATATGCGTTATGGAATTCCAATAGAAGCCCAGGTTAGATGTGCAGGACATCTAACCTGGGCTTCTATTGGAATTCTATAACGCATATTAGCAAGCCCATTATCGCCGTTTTAGCTGCAGTTTCCTGCCGCTAAAACGGCGATAATTTTAACGTGGGTCTTGCTAATATGCCCCTATGTTTCCAATAGTCTCTGCCTACCAGCAGGTCAAACGTTCACAAGACTTTCTCTAAACAGCATACTAGCTTCATAATAAGGGGCTGATTACAAGTACGGCAATCGAAAAACTGCTATACCGTCTGTAGTGGTCTGACCGCCTCCTCTTCGGAGGTCCAACCACCCGATTGCGACATGGTGGTTGGATTGTCACTAGACCACCGCCACTGCCAAGATCTTGGATCCGGCGGCAGTGGGGAAAACGGTGCGCCATGGAGTTTGTGCCAATGCCAGTACTGCTGTGCTGTGACCCGCAAGAGCCCATTCACAGCGCAGCCCTGACGCTAATATATTGACTTTCAACTCACTTTGCTGTGATTGCGGCCCACTTTTATTGTAACTCGCTATTCAGAGGGTACCCTCCTTGCCTCGGCAGCAAACAATGGGCCGCAGTGACCCCAAACAGCGTCCACTCAATTTTGATGGAGGGAAGACTCCTAGGCGGGAAGAAGCCAGTAACGCCGCTGAAGAGGACGCAAGTCAGCTGGAGGGCACTGCTGCCATAATGGCCAAACTCCAGGCTGGATTTCAATCCATTGATGCCCATTTGGACACACTAACTAGCCGGTTGGACGACATACATGGTCGTATGGAAGCGAAGGACACCCAGGATAAGCGGCACGGAACAACGAATTTCAGACCTCGAGGATGCACAGCCCTCGGTTCAGAGAAGACTGGAGAGGACGGAGAGTCTACTCAAGCAACTGGCCGCCAAAGCCATAGATTTAGAAGCGCGTTCGCGCAGAAGTAACATTCGCATTGCCGGTATTGCGGAAACCACGAATACAGGTCCCATGGCCAAATTTGTAGAATCCGTCCTTGTGGACCTGTTTGGGAGAGAAGCGTTTTCTGCGTCGTTTGCTGTGGAGCGGGCACACCAGAATTTGGGGCCCCCCTCGGTGCCAGGAGCACCCCCAAGGATAATAATCGCCAAAATCCTCAACTATAATGTCCGCAATGTGGCCCTCAGGCTCTCCAGGGAGTGAGGCATACTCAACTATCATGGCTCGAACATCTCCCTATTTCTGGACTTCACGCCATTAGTGCAAGACGCACGCCGCAAGTACATGGGTGTGAAACGAACCCTCCAAAAGGAGAATGTCAAATACGCCATGCTATACCCTGCCAGACTCCATATCCAGATTGGCAGTAAAACCCACATTTTCAATACTCCTGAAGAAGCTGAGCAATTTTGGAAAAAACAGAAGTCCGCGAATACGCCGCAGCAACTAGAAGACGATGCTGGCCCAGGATCCTGATAGCCTGCTAATGCCCCCTCCGCTGCTATATATCTGGGACATCTCTTGAAAACAGCGAACTGTTTGTAAACCGGGTAAACTCCGAAAGTGAAAGTCACCAGTCGCCATGAAATTGTCGTTCAGAGCTTTCTGCAATGTCCCTTCCAGTGAACAGAACTATGATTGCAAGGCGGACGCTGGTTGGGTGGACAATCCCTGGTATTGACTATTCTACATTCCGATGACTCCAATGGAGTGTTGCCATCCCCCTTAGGATGATTTCCTACTTCCCCCTATTTCCCTCTTCCCCTCCTCCTTCCCTTCCCCTAGGGGGCTGTTCCTTGGACGGGATTCACCGGGTGCCTTGTTTTTGTGTATCCGATGGGTGTGGGGGGAGGTGTGAGGATCTGGGGTTTTCTTTATATTATGGTTATAGTTATGTTTTTAGTTTGCCTGAAGCGTTTTTCTTCTTCACGGTACAGATTGCTGTTATCGCAGGTCCACAGCTAGTGATGATGGAACAAATGGTGGTTAGATGACCCTAGACAATGAGAGTAGCCCCGGCCTTCGCCTCAGGTGCCTCTCCTGGAATGTGAGGGGGTTAGCAAGCCCTAAAAAAAGCAGGCAAGTGTTATCTTACTTGGTTAGGCATTCGATACAGTTCGCCTTCCTGCAATAGACACATTACGCACCTCTCCCTACACATAGATTTGCGTCAACATGGGGTGAGAACCGCTACTTTTCCTGCTACAGTTCCTACTCCCGTGGGGTGTGCATATTGGTACACCGTTCCCTCCCCTTTCGGGCTGTGGAAGTGGAGACTGACCTGGAGGGAAGGTATGCTATGGTGAGGGGATTGTTGGGAGGTGAGCCTATACTGCTTATTAACATATATGCCCCAAACATCGACACCACTGAGTTCTTTCCCACAATAGCTGCGGGCATTGATCGAATGTGTACAGATATTATATGGATGGGAGGTGACTTTAATCTCACACTTGACCCTACGACTGATACCACCGGCCCAGGTCGCACCACAAAACCTCACGCCACACAGGAACTCCTGAGCCTCTCACAAGCTTCTTTGTTGGCTGACCCCTGGTGCACACACCACCCGGGGATCCGTAATTATTCATTTTACTCTGCCCCACATTGTTCATGGTCCTGAATAGATCACTAGTACCTCACGCCGCAATTACTTCGGGAAGTACGCAAAATTGATTATTTACCTCGTACGATATCTGACCACTCCCCCGCCCTCCTTGAATTGGATTTCCGAATGATCCCCAAACAGCATCCACTATGGCGGTTCCCCGCAGCTGCTCTATTAGACCAGGTATTCCGCAGTGAAGTGGGAGAAGCCATTAGAGAGTATTTTGAATTAAATGAGGGTACGGTGGATTCCCAGCTGGTACTTTGGGACGCCTTCAAGGCATTTATCTGCGGGGTCTGCATTTCGAAACACTCTGGCACACTCCGCTCTATTCGTGGAGAGTTAGGTAAAATAGAGCAGAAACTAAAGGATATTGACTCTGCCACGCTAACTGCGTCCTCGCCGGAATTGCTCCGGAATCGCTCAGCGTTAATGGCAGAATTTGTTGATGCAGCTGCCCGAGAAGTCAACTACCTCGGAAAATACGCCATGGCCCGAGTATATGGAGAGGGTGAGAGGCCCGGTAGGATGCTCGCCCGACTCCTCCGTCCAAAATACCAATCGGCATACATAACACATCTAGATACCGAAACGGGTGAGCCATTGACTAACAATGCAGACATCTCGACGACCCTGCTTGACTACTATACGCGACTGTACAAAACGCGTGACCCCCCGGGGGGCAAGCTCGAATGGACTATCTACAAGAAATAGCTATGGTTTGGCTAGAGGATGGGCAGCGCGAATTCCTGGCATCCCCGATAGATGCAGACGAGATTAAACAGGCGATAAAAGACCTAGCCGGCAGCCGAGCCCCTGGCTCGTATGGCCTAACTGGGGATTTTTATAAAGCATACCAAGAAGTGCTTGCCCCACGACTGTTGGAGGTCTACGCCGAGGCCCTAGAGAGCGGTTCCCTTTCCTCAACCATGCGAGAGGCCATAGTTACGCTTTTGCTCAAGCCAGGAAAGCCACCAAATCAATGTCAATTGTATAGGCCGCTGTCATTACTTAATCATGACTATAAAATTCTCGCCAAAATCTTAGCCACCCGCCTCTCACTATTAGTAGACACTACGTTATGCCCATTCCAAGCTGGATTTGTCCCCGGCAGATCCACGACACTCAATTTACGAGCGGTCTTCTCAGCAATGAATCAAATGGAACCGACCCTACCGGCTGCAGTGGTGTTACTGGATGCCGAGAAGGCCTTCGATTCTTTGGAGTGGCCCTTTTTATATGCGGTGATGCAAAAATTTGGCATACCCATTGGTTTTTTAAACCTTGTCCGTCTATTGTACTCCACCCGGTAGCTCGGCTGAAAATAAACGGAGTGGTGACGACTCAATTCTCTTTATCACGAGGCACCAGGCAGGGGTGCCCTCTGGCCCTCCTATTATTTATTGTAGCCATGGACCCACTTGTCCGCCACATACAAGAGTGTCACCTTCACCGTGGACTACAACTGCACACAGGCCCACTTGCCGCTTCCTTCTATGCGGATGATGTAATGCTGTTTGTGCGGGAGCCGGCCGAGAACTTACCCCCACTCTTAAGAGAGGTGGTTCGCTTTGGAGTGTACTCAGGATTAGTCATCAATTGGACCAAGTCAGAGATTTTTCCGCTGACCCCTGCAACTACCCAAGTTGATATTGAGTTCCCCTTAAAATGGTGTAAGGACCCCCCTAAATATCTTGGCATTTATTTACATTGCAGTGCTGCCTAAGTCATCAGCCTAAACTACGGTCCCGCGATTGACCAACTTACGACACAGATTGATAGATGGACGAAGCTTCCCCTTTCCAGAGTTGGTAGGATTGCCATAATAAAAATGGTGGTCTTACCACGACTTTTGTACCTATTTTTAAACATTCCAATTGCCTTGACCGAGAAATTCTTCGATACACTGCGCTCGCTACTGACGTGCCTGATATGGGCAGACAAACAGCATCGGCTGGGCCACCCTGATAATGCCATATTTGGAGTTCCTGATTTTTATTTATACTTCCTGGTGGCGCAGGTTCACTTTACCTACTACTGGTATCACCCTGATGCACGGATACAATATCTCAAACCGGAGCGATCTCAGGTACACCCGGGCTCACTCTTGACTGCCTTGACGCAGGGTCTACCGCGATGCCCCACCGAAATCCAGACAATGTCCACAGCTTGCTGGGCGTGGACCAAATTACGCATATATTTACATCATAGTCTCTTATATTCTTCACATATACCATTAGCGGACAATCCGTGGATACCCTCTACCACCGAAACTCTCACTAAAAAGACACTAGATAAATTTAGACTCTGTACAGTGGGAGACTTATTTAAAGACTCTCGACCATGTACGGTCACTTACTTCACATCCCGGGGTGCTGCCACATATATGGACAGATTCCTCCTTCATAGAATCCGGAGTGCTTTGTTGGAGGCTATACCAGATGTAACAACAGAGCAGGAAGAATTTCCCCCACTTTCACTCGTCATAAACTCACAAGATAGTACACACCTCGTCTCGCGACTGTATCACCTATCACAATCCCTCCGCCCCGCAGTGGGCACCAAAGCAAGGGCGTCCTGGGAGCGGGACCTGGGTGAAACACTGCCCGACAGTGTATGGCTATACTGCTGTGCACAGACACGGTATATCTCGAGTAACCATAGACACAAACTAATACATTTTAAATACCTTCACAGGGCTTATGTTACCCCGAAACTATTATCCAAAATGAACCCGACTGCAACGAATGCATGCGCCAGGTGCGCAGAGCCAGGGGCAGACTTTTCACATCCTGCATGGAACTGTGAACCTGTTAGGGCGTATTGGGAGGAGATATTTCATCATTTGTCCCTTATGGTCGAACACACTATAGGGCCCATACCACTGATGGCATTATTGGGCTATGTTAAGCCAGTTAAGAGAAGCATTAGGAGATTCTCCGCAATTGCCCTACTCATAGCAAAATGGCAAGTTTCTTTACATTGGGGCAGAGCACAAACGCCAACGATAAAAGACTGGCTTCGGGACCTTACTTATTGTAACACTACAAGCGATGTATATGCCACACTATTACCCATGGCCTGGCGCCCGTGTGATATCTGGCAACCTCTCAAGGATTATTTACAGACTCACCCAATAGGCGAAGCTTAAGGGTGAAGTGAATAGAACACGATGAGACATGTGGGAATGGCATGACTGATATAGACATAGACAGAGGACCTAGTGAAAAGCCACTACTACCATCGAAACGACCTTTAAGGAATTACTGACAATGTCATGACTACTGTGACTGAAATACTGTACTGTGATTGCTATTGAATACTTGATCGAAAAATGCTCTCTTGTTATAAGTTGTTATGTTCAGGAAATGGGAGTGAAACATAATCCGACATAATGTACTAAAGTCGAAATGCTCGACCTACTTGTATACACTCTCTGAATGTTTGTTATATTAAAAAATGCAATAAAATAAATAAAATTTTGAAAAAGTCACTACCTAATTTTAGTTCCCTGCACATCTCCACCATCCAATCAAATATGCTTTTTATATTTTACTTGCTGTCCTCTATTGTAACTGCCTTTCATCTTCAAAACTGCTTCATTATGCGGAGGCTTTTCCTTTCTGCTACTCTTGCTTGTCTCCAAAATGGTCAGATTCTGGATTGTGGGCCACAGTTTTGTGTTTTGGGCAATAGAGAGTGATAGAAAGAGTGACATTGACAAGGACCTAGGTTTACCCAATGTAAACATTACTTGGGTTGGCCAGAGAGCATTAAAGTGGCATCATTTGCTTCCTTTGGTTGAAAGCATTGCAGATTGCCGACATCCAGAGGATTGTGCACTGTGGTGGCAATGACATAGGCAACAACTTCGCTGGGTAGGGTTGGAAATCCTAATGAAGGATACCTTTAGTAAATTAATGTCACTTTTCCCACATACTACCTTGGTGTTCTCCAACATTTGCCAAGGACAGAAGTAACAGTGGTCAACCCAATTTTCTCCGCAGATAGAGAAACCCAAGAAACATGTCAATAAAGGTATTTCTGCATTTCTCCGAGATGACAACATGGGCTCTATATAGCATAAAAACTTACCCTTCAACATGGAAAGAATATATAGAAAGGACAGAGTCAATTTTGCGGACACAGGCAACAGAGTGTTCTTCAACAACTTAAAAGACTGCATCGTGTTCTATGTGTAATTGTCAACTGCACACCATAAACACAAAGGCTCTTTTCAGAGCCCACTCTTTTTCAAATCACTGGATCTTTTTGTTTTCAAATCCTTTTTTCTAATTTCTCACTTCAATCCATGGATCCACCATGGATCCACTGCGGAACCTCAGTTAAATAAGAGGTCTGCTGGCTGTGTTACAGGTGGATCTGTGATGGATCCACAGACCCATTAGCAACCAAAAGCACAAAATACAAAAACACAACAGATTTAATGCAAACATATCTATTGCAATTTTTATATCTATCACTGCCTGTGTGTGGGTGTGTGAGTAGATGTGTAAGTAACTGTGTGTGTGTATGAGGTGCTATATGGATATGTGAGTGGGTGTGTTAATGGCTGTGTGGGTGTGTAACTAGATTTGAGAGTGACTGAGTGGGTATGCGACTAGCTGTCTAGTGCCTGTGTGGGTGTGTGAGTGGTTTTCTGGATCTGTGAGTTGGTAAGTGACTGCATTTCTATGGGAGTAGGCGTGTGAGTATTTGTGTGGGTGTGTAAGTGTTTCTGTGAGTCTGTGACCTCTGTACCCCTCCTGTTACGTCCAGTAAGTCCCACACAGTGGGATTGCTGAGAGGTTTTCAGTGGCCGTGCCCCCTTTCTCCACCACTCTGCAAACGTGCCTCCTGGCACACTACTAGTTGGAGGCTGAAGTGCCCTTGGCTCTTGAGGATCCTTGGGGGCCAACTATCCCTCCAGTTACCTCCAATAATTCCCACACACTGGGACTGCTGAGAGGTTTTCGGTGGCCAGGCCCCCTTTCACCACCACTCTGCAACCACGCCTCTTGGTGCACTACTAGTTGGGGAATAAAGTACCCTTACCTCTTGAGGGTCCTTTGGGGCGATAGATCCCTCTTGTTACTTTCAGTCCCCCCCAGCTATATTTCTGAGAGGTCTTTGGAGACCGCTCCCCCTTTCTCCACCACTCTGCAAACACACCTCCTGGCACACTACTAGATGGGCCAATTTTGGCCCCAGGGAGTCCCCTCCCTGGGGCCCGGCCTTTTCTTTTTTTTATAGAATTGAAAGGGAGAGAGGCCGAGGGGCCCCCTCCTGGACCATTTTTGGCCCAGACACCACATACCTGGGGCCTGCCCCCCTTTTTAAATGTTTTAAAAACAGGGAGAGGGCTGCGCAGCCCCCCTCCTGGGCTGATTTTGGCCCCGGGAACCCCATCCCCTGCTGCCTGGACTGTAGTGTGGGTGGCCTGGTCCCACACAGGGACCCACTTACATTTGTTGTGGACCGCGGGGGAAGCCTGAAAGCTCCAGTGGTCCCTGGTTGCTCCTCACCTCCTGGGGAGCTTGCATTGCTTTTACACATAGGGTGCTGCTAACATGCAGTTCCCTATGTGTAAAAGCATTTCTGCTCCGCTTCTAGTAAGCAAGAGCATTTTCTGCTCTCGCTTACTAGAAGTGGAGCAGTGTTTGATATGGCTTAGCCATAGCTAACTTCAATGTCACTGGGGTGGGCATGCGAGGACATTGCTGGAGCAGGCACTGAGGGGTGGCGGTCCCCAGGGCCATCTATGGCTCAAGGAGGGGAGCTGTGCTGCCCCCTCCTTTCTTTCATGTAGCCTCAAGGAGGTGGTGGCCCCCGGGGTCCACAACGGACCCCTTTAATTATTGTGTTTGTGTCCCAGGGAGGTGGCGGTCCCTGGAGCTGCGGGGGAAGCCGTAGGGCCTCCTCCGCATTTAAAAAAAATAATGTATGTGCCCTGGGGAGGTGGCTGTTTCCAGGGCAGTGGGGGGAGGCAGAGCGGGTCCCCCACATTCCTATTGTTAGGTGCCCCGGGGATGTGGCGGTCCCCGGGGCAGCAGGGGAGGCATAGGGCCTCCCCCGCATTACTTTAAAAAAACATCAGAGTGGCCCGGGGAGGTGGCAGTCCCCAGGGCAGTGGGGGGAGACGAGCGGGGCCCCCCACATTCCTATTGTTAAGTGCCCCAGGGAGGTGGCGGTCTCTGGGGCAGCGGGGGAGGTGTAGGGCCTCCCCGCATTTCTTTAAAAGAAATCTGTATGCCTCGGGGAGGTGGTGGTCCCCAGGGCAGCCAGAGGGAGCCGAGCAGGCCCCTGCATTTTTTGTGTTTACTGCCCCGGGGTTTGGCCCATCCGGGGGCTTTAAAAAAATGATGCACAGGAGCCTGCACACCTTTTTTAAAATTGTTACTGCGGATCCACCCACGACTGTAGGAATATATTTAAAAAATGCTTTTATTCCTCAGCGAGCTCCCTATGGGAGCCCCCTCACTATATCTGGAAAGTCAGGGTATTCCTAACCTGCCCCCTTTTCTTTTTTTAACTTTTTTTGTGGGACTCGGCTTCAAGCCAAGTCCCAAGATGGCTGCGAACACTTCCTGGTTGAAGGTATATATGTACTTTTTACAGAACTAAGATTACCAGAATGCACTTTGTTTAACCCACCTGAGGCCAACTCAGGGCGGCATATTTATTCTTTGTGGTAATCCGCTATGTGTCAGTTTGTGATGCATGGCCTTTGAGCAAGAGCTGGGAAGCCCGAAATGCGTTAGGCCTGTCAAGATGGATTTTATGTCGATTTCTCTGTCTGCTGGAGCTCGTAATAAATTATAGGAGAATCTGCATGTGAGTGCCTTTCGTCTTGGGACAAACCTCTCTTTTGATAGATATACATACATATATATTAACGGTGGGTGGTGAACTCTGCTCCCGGAGTTTTTGGCACTCCGCACTTTGCTTGGAGTGGGAAGTTCGGTAAAAAACTCTGCCGAATTGCCGGAGGAGCGGAGTTTACCGACATGCGTGCTCACCTTAATTAAATAATGCAATTTTAAAATTTAATTCAACCGGGTGACACGCCCATCCATTTCATTATGTGAAGAGGGGGAACATTCAGGCCCTTTTCTACAGGTGCCACTCCAAAATGCTCCGGTGCAATAGGCAGCAGTTTTTAGGTCTCGCCTGAGCCAGTGCGCATGCGCTGCCCTGCGAGACATTTAGTAAAGGCTTTTCAGCTTCGAACACACGCTCGTGCGTGTGCTTTTTTAAAATTAACCCGCGATTGGCCTTTGCGTGCGTGTTTCTAAGAAAGACAGCATGCAATTGGCTCAAGGCGGGTGCATGTCCCGCCTTCTCTGGTCCTTGGCCTAGGGTCCATGGGAGCGAGCTTTAATCCCATCTGTTTCCAATTATCGCGTTGGCGGTAATTGGAAACAGATGGTGATCGCGTTTTTTAGGTCAAGCCGAGCGCGTGTGCACCACTCCCACTGCAGCTGCTTTTACTTTTGCCGCTCCAAACTCCATCGCCACCCGGCACAGGACGGTTATTCAACCGGACCTCTGCCTGTGCAGGCAAAGCCCATGGGATGGATCGCCAGTCACTGCTGGCCTGTGCCGCACTCCTGTGCGTGCTGTGTCAGGTAAGGAGCTGAAGTTTGTCATCTCTACCGTCTCCATGGTCGTGCGGGTGCAATGGGCTGGCACACGCAGGTTGTGTGCAGCTCCGTCAGGTCGCCAGTCACTGCTGGCCTGTGCCGCACTCCTGTGCGTGCTGTGTCAGGTAAGGAGCTGAAGTTTGTCATCTCTACCGACTCCATGGTCGTGCGGGTGCGAAGGGCTGGCGCGCGCAGGTTGTGTGCAGCTCCGTCAGGTCGTGCCGTCCAATACCTAGTTATAAAGCTCTCCCAGGCTGTCTGTGGGTACCTGCACACTCTGGACTTGCAGTTTGGTTGTTGTTGCTTGGCACCTGGTCTAGTTGCTACTGCTCTAATGCCCCATTGCTTCATCACAGGGTTATGGTGAGTTCCTTTCTGTTTAGGTTGATGAAAACATTGCATGCATACAGTTTTTCAATAGTGCAGCCTATGTTGGAGCATGTCTTTTGTGGTGAATATTGCGTTTGTATGACTCCACGCGGTTAGTTCCATTAGCATGCAAAGGCGTGTTGTCACGTTAGCTACGATTTTTCTGGAAACTATTGATATCCGCATATCACATGTTTGTTTTTTATTATTTAACGTGAGACGCGATTATTGGGATTGGGGGCCTCGGTCCCTCATTGAATACGTCTGTAGATGTCATTCCATTAGATACGATAGCGAATTGCTATTATCACCTTTGTAGGAAGTAGTTCACGTTGTTACATGTTCACTGCAGTGCTGTCCGCGTGCATTGGAAATGCACTTGGTGTACTTTGGGCGTATTTGGAGTGGGCGCTCTGTAAGTGATAGCGTTTGAAGTGCTGCTCTCTATGTATGTGTGAATTGGGAACATGCACTATTTATACACAATTGGCATGCAATATCTATCTACTCGTGTAACGCTTTCTGTACACACACTTGACACAGGCGTGTACAGTCTAGTGGTGTACTGGTTCGTTTTCCGTGTAGTATGTATTCTGGAAAGTGGTCTTACATTATTGGTGTTTGTGTGTTCCGCCTGCTACTTGCTGGCATCTGTTTGGCCTGCGTCCCTTCGTGTATTAAGATGTGCTCTGTATATGTATGTGTTGTCGCGTGTACTTTGTTACTATGAGGGTATTACTGCGATCTTTGTGTATTGATGTGTGTATACTCCACGCATATGATATGTACATTACACTTGCATCTCTTTCTTTAAGCTTCGTGGACTTTTAAAATGCATGTGAAAAACTTTAAGGCAGTTTGCATTTATATTTGACATCTTTGCTGTAGATCGCACGGGGCAGAGCGAACGAAGTCCCAGTAATGGAGTTGTAGCCCACCGCTGACATCTGCAGTAACCGGAAGGTCCGGGCTCATGAACCTAGTAAGGTAGATTTGGCCTTCTGTACTTTCCACACCAGGAGTGTGGTATGAAGCGCTATGCAACATTAATATTTTGAGGGAAAGGCTGGGGACTCAAAACGTGTGCTTTCCCATTTAAATCCCCACCTCTCCCCAAATAGAGAACCGTCTTTGTGAAAAAAGAAACTGGTGAACGTCATTGAACTTTCACCAAATGTCGGAGGGAACTCGTACTGTTAGTGGTGGCCTGGTTTTGGTACATTTTTGTTCAGTGGCTTTTGAGGAGAAATTCTATAATGATAGTTTACATGCACTGAAAATGGTAGAGGCATTTCAGCCTTGTAATTACTCCGTGAGCATCAGATAGGACTGCCATCAACTGCAACAGAGCTAGGCTTTCATTTGTCTTTTAAAGGTTATCCAAAGCAGCACCACAGTCTTGTGTGTATACAAGCTTATTAGGTAAACCAAAATTGGCCGCAGTTGTGAACGGACCTCGTCTATTATGCTCCTCCCTGTTGTGGTCTAAAATTTGTTTTCAATTTCGGAGCCTACTCTGTGCCCAAGAGACTCTGGAAGCGCCTATGTATACCATGAAACAGCCCCACAAAATAGTATTGTATATTATATATTCATTGCGTTAAGCAACCTCCTACGAAACTTGCTAAGATTAATGACGTCAGACCCTGAAAAGCATGCAAATGGGAATTCTTCCAAACTCCCCTCTTACACTCCTGCTGCTTCCAAACTCTGCTGTAGAAGCAAGAATAGCACATTTTATGATAATGAATTCTTGTCTTCACTTGCAGCACTCTCAAATATGTGCCAAAACTGATTGTGCCCTCGCCTGTCAGCAACTGGAGATATTAAAACCACCTCGGCAACATTTGCACCTCTCTAAAGCGGAGTAAGTACCAGTGATATTCATTAGTCGTACCTACTCTTTCTTTACGTAGTCCTCACTAGAGAGATGGCTCTCCTCACATCACTGGAGCCTTGGAGGCCAATAGGAGTCTTTCATTAATCTTTTCTTGCCCATCTTGTGTCTCACAGGGCTGGAGAGCCCATGCTCTCCTTGGACTTTTCAAAATATAAATACACTCCACATACCACTCAGTGCCACATAATTACACGCCACATAATTACACTCTACTCAATGCAACATAAGTACACTCCACATAATACCACTCAGTGCCACATAATTGCACTCTTCTTAATGCAAAATAAATACACTCCATATAATACCACTCAGTGCCACATAATTATATGCTACATAATTACACTGCACTCAATGCAACATACGCTCCAAATAATACCACTCAGTGCCACATAATTACATAATTACATGCCACATAATTACACTCTACTGAATGCAACATACACTCCACATAATACCACTCAGTGCCAAATAATTACACACCACATAATTACACTACACTCAATGCTACATAAATACACTCCACATAATACCACTCAGTGCCACATAATTATATGCTACATAATTACACTGCACTCAATGCAACATACACTCCAAATATTACCACTCAGTGCCACATAATTACACACCACATAATTACACTCTACTGAATGCAACATACACTCCACATAATACCACTCAGTGCCGCATAATTACATGCCACATAATTACACTCTACTCAATGCAACATAAGTACACCCCACATACCACTCAGTACCACATAATTACAAGCCACATAATTACACTCTACTCAATGCAACATAAATACACTACACATAATACCACTCAGTGCCACATAATTACACTCTACTTAATGCAACATAAATACACTCCATATAATACCACTCAGTGCCACATAATTACACGCCACATATTTACACTCTACTCAATGCAACATAAATACACTCAACATAATACCACTCAGTACCACATAATTACATGTCACATAATTACACTATTCAATGCAACATAAATACACTCCACATAATAACACTGTGCCACATAATTACACGCCACATAATTACACTCTACTCAATGCAACATAAATACACTCCACATAATACCACTCAGTGTGACATAGTTACACGCCACATAATTACACTCTACTCAATGCAACATAAATACACTCCACATAATACCACTCAGCGTGACATAGTTACACACCACATAATTACACTCTACTCAATGCAACATAAATACACCCCACATACCACTCAGTACCACATAATTACATGTCACATAATTACACTCTATTCATTGCAACATAAATACACTCCACATAATAACACTGTGCCACATAATTACACGCCACATAATTACACTCTACTCAATGCAACATAAATACACTCCACATAATACCACTCAGTGTGACATAGTTACACGCCACATAATTACACTCTACTCAATGCAACATAAATACACCCCACATACCACTCAGTACCACATAATTAAAAGCCACATAATTACACTCTACTCAATGCAACATAAATACACTCCACATAATACCACTCAGTGTGACATAGTTACACGCCACATAATTACACTCTACTCAATGCAACATAAATACACTCAACATAATACCACTCAGTGCCACATAATTACACCTCACATAATTACATTCTATTCAATGCAACAAATACACTCCACATAATACCACTGTGCCACATAAGTACAAAAAAACTAGAAGACATTTTTTATGTTAAAATCTTTTTTTAATCAGGTTGTTAAGTTGTATATAATGTCGTCTTGGTTTGTATAAAGGTAACAAAAATGCTTAACACTTTTTATTATAACTTTCCAACATGATGCACAGCAACCACAATGCTCTACAACATAGCCAAAAGTTCTGGCTAAACACATAAGGTCCCAAAGGCGAGACCTATTTTTTTTTTGGAGTTTGGGAGTGGGACTGGCATCGCTAATGTGTTGTGTCCACGGTGCAGCTGCAGGGTAGGAGCGAGCCAGGGCGGGGAGCAAGTCTGCTGGTCAACAGTAGCGGTAAGTAAGAGTCTGGATTCTGAGCCTGAGAGAGGGTCAGGGTCGGAGAGAGAATAAAGAGCGAGGAGGTAGGCAAGGGACAGCTGAGACCCCCTTGCCACACGGAGCCCTGTTCTGAGGAGGGGTGTGCCCTGCTGTGAGCTGCACTCACTGACTGGATTGGGCTCACACTCCTCCTGGGCCTCAGAGCCAAGGGATGGTCTTTGCAGGCCTCTGAGGGTTTCCAATGCTCTGCGGACACACATCACCAGCTACAGAGCCAAGCACCGAAGGAGAAGACGGGCGAGCTGCAAGGGACACCCTGCCCTCACTCCTGGGCCAAGGGGTGCTCTGTGCAGGCCTCTGAGGGCTTGCCCTTTGCGTTCATCATCACCAGATGCCATGCCAGGCCGAGCACCAGAAGAGAAGGTGAGTGAGCTGTGAGGGACACCCTGCTCTCTCCCTCTGTCCTGGGGTCACTCACACATTATCCTCTTTTCTCCCTCAAGCTCACTTGCACCACATCTTTCAATGCTATAATTTTTTTTAAATGTTGTTTTACTTTTGCAGTAAATGAAACTACAGAAAGTAGTGCATAGTGAGTTGCAGGTGCAGCCTCTGTAGATGGAAAGCATCACAGCAAACTTGAAGCGTTGCTGCCATCTTGTGGACTATAATGGTGGTACTACACAATAATTGTACTAGTAAGAAGCACAGGTGTAAAAATAAATGGGTTTTAAAGGTTATTTTGCGGAGTTTTCCAGTAGCTCCACGGAATTCCACGAAGTGGAACTCCGCGAGCTCCACCCAGGCTTGATATATATATATAAGCAAGCAGGGAATGCTGGGAGCAAACATTACTGTGACCTTCAGTGTTCGTCACCTATAATTAAGGGGCCTGGATGCTCCGAAATGCGTCAGGCAAAGGCAGAAAAGAAGAATGGAATGCCAGTTTCTTTTTCAATAAAAGGATTTTCACAATCACCTGCTGCGGAGTGCATCCTCATTCAAGGGCGAAAAATGGTAATATTTATCACGGCAGGTCCAGCAGTGGAGGACTGCACCACTTGGAGAAAGCAATGTGGGGCAGCACGATTTCAGAACTTTTCATATCCATCTAGTGGCGCAGCAGTGAATAAATTAAGAAACTGTGAACTGTGCAGTTCGTATTTTAAAGCCCAGTGGAGCCCACTGGAGGGCTTTTTATGAATATTAAAAGCACACTGAAAGTTCACAGAACCCACTGGAGGGTAATAATCGGCTCAAAACAAACCACAAGTTCCAGCATGCAAGTTAATTGGACTCAATGGAGAGGCACACCGGAGGCCTATAAAATGAAAAGCAAGCAGGAAATGCTGGGAGCAAACATTACTGTGACCTTAAGTGTTCATCACCTATGATTAAGGGGCCTGGCTGCTCCGAAATGCGTCAGGCAAAGGCAGAAAAGAAGAATGGAATGCGAGTTTCTTATTCAATAAAAAGGATTTCCACAATCACCTGCTGCGGAGTGCGTCCTCATTCAAGGGTGAAATATGGTAATATTTATCACGGCAGGTCCAGCCGTGGAGGACTGCACCACTTGGAGAAAGGAATGAGGGCCGCAGGATTTCAGAACTTTTCATATCCAGCAATTGGCGCAGCAGTGAGTAAATTAAGAAACTGTGCAGTACGCATTCTGGAGCCCATTGGAGGGATTATTATGAATATAAAAAGCACACCGAAAGTTCACAGAACCCACTGGAGGGTAATAATTGGCGCAAAACAAACCACAAGTTCCAGCATGCAAGTTAGTTGGACTCAATGGAGAGGCACACCCGAGGCCTATAAAATGAAAAGCATGCAGGGAATGCTGGGTGCAAACATTACTGTGACCTTCAGTGTTCATCACCTATAATTAAGGGGCCTGGATTCTCCAAAACCCGTCAGGCAAAGGCAAAAAAGAAGAATGGAATGCCAGTTTCTTTTTCAATAAAAGGATTTTCACAATCATCTGCTGCGGAGTGCGTCCCCATTCAAGGGTGAAATATGGTAATATTTATCACGGCAGGCAGGGGCGTAACACAGGCCCCCGCGGTGCGGGGGACCCCCAAGCTCCAGGGGGCCCCCTCAGCACAGCACTCTGGCTGCAGAGCTCCTGATTGAGCCCGGAGGGGGCCCCCCCACGTGCCTTGCAGGGAGGCCCCCTCAAGTTTCGTTACGCCAGTGACGGCAGGTCCAGCCGTGGGGTACTGCACCTTTTGGAGAAAGCAATGCTGGGCAGCAGGATTTCAGAACTTTTCATATCCAGCAAGCGGCGCAGCAGTGAATAAATTAAGAAATTGTGCAGTTCGCATTCTGGAGCCCGCTGGAGTGCTTTTTATGAATATTAAAAGAACACTGAAAGTTCACAGAACCCACTGGAGGGTATATTAATCGGCGCAAAACAAACCACAACTTCCAGCATGCAAGTTAATTGGACTCCATGGAGAGGCACACCGGAGGCCTATAAAATGAAAAGCATGCAGGGAATGCTGGGAGCAAACATTACTGTGACCTTCAGTGTTCGTCGCCTATGATTAAGGGGCCTGGATGCTCCAAAACTCGTCAGGCAAAGGAAGAAAAGAAGAATGGAATGCCAGTTTCTTTTTCAATAAAAGGATTTTCACAATCACCTGCTGCAGAGTGCGTCCTCATTCAAGGGCGAAATATGGTAATATTTATCACGGCAGGTCCAGGCGTGGAGGACTGCACCACTTGGAGAAAGCAAAGCGGGGACGCAGGATTTCAGAACTTTTCATATCCAGCAATTGGCGCAGCAGTGAGTAAATTAAGAAACTGTGCAGTTTGCATTCTTGAATCCACTGGAGGGCTTTTTATGAATATTAAAAGCACACCGAAAGTTCACAGAACCCACTGGAGGGTAATAATCGGCGCAAAACAAACCACAAGTTCCAGCATGCAAGTTAATTGGACTCAAAGGAGAGGCACACCGGAGGCCTATAAAATGAAAAGCATGCAGGGAATGCTGGGTGCAAACATTACTGTGACCTTCAGTGTTCGTTGCCTATGATTAAGGGGCCTGGATTCTCTGAAACGCATCAGGCAAAGGCAGAAAAGAAGAATGGAATGCCAGTTTCTTTTTCAATGAAAGGATTTTCACAATCACCTGCTGCGGTGTGCGTCCTCATTCAAGGGCGAAATATGGATATATATACATATATATATATATATATATATATATATATATATATATATATATATATATATATATATATATATATGTCTATATATACATACATACACACACACACACACACACAATATGCTGGCAGTATACAGTGCCGGACTTTATATCAGTACCTGCCTCAGAAAATCTGATGCCCTGGTACGTAAAAAAGTCTTGCATTCGTTGTACACTACTTTAAGCCCTGCGTCTTCCATAGGATAGATAGCATTGGAGCTCCCTTATTACATTTAAAAAGATGAAACTTCCAGCTGGGAGCAGGTGAACAATTCAAGTTTGGTGTCTAAAGAATTGTAATTAAAGGCCCTGTATAATGGTTGACTTTTTGATCGCAATTCTGAAAATGCCACTTTTAGAAAGTTGGAATGTTCTTGTTCTAATCCTTTGGTGCCTGCAGCCTGATCTTGGATCACATGAGTAGGCGTAGGTGGCATTTGATCTTTGTGTATTGCTCTCAGAAAGTGCGACAAAGTGGCGATAGGTGTTGGCAGTATGGGCCTCCCTGAGTTTTCACTGCACTTGGTTGATGTCAACTGCATTCAGAAAACTTTTATGCGATGACAGTGTGACAAAGGAAAATTAGGAATTTGTAGGATGGGCCTCTAGTGTTTTCACTACCCTTGGTTGACGTCAACTGCATTCAGATATCTGTGATGAGCTGATAGTTCCCAAATGCGCCTAACTATGGGTGTGTAGCTAAAACCATAACCCACTCCTACTAACACCTCACAGGAGTCGGCCTGGTCAAGAAATAAATGGGGCATGTATTTGATCAAACAAAGTGACAAGCTCTAAGACCTCTTCAGTTTCTACTGTAGAAAAGGTTGCAAAGTTTAGAGCAATTTCTGTTGATCATGTTAGAGATCTGAAATTGAACCAGTCCAGACGAGGTACCTTCTTAATGCTGATTGGTGAACGAACTTGCCAGGGTACACCTGTTCTCTTATTATGTAGGAAATGCAGTGGTTCTCTGAGTCTCAATAGGACTGATCATTTCTATAATTGCTCCCAGACTCTGGCTTCAGAAACAGTGGGACCTTGTGCTCCATCATTACAGATGTGGAGTCACCCTGCTGCCTGACCCGAGCGGCAAAAAGACCTTCATAGCATTGGAAGCCCTGAAGAGCAGTGTTTACTATATGTGTTGAAAAGCTTAAAGGAAGAAGTAGTGGGTGAATCCAAAAAGTCTCTTGGTTAGATCATTATAAATGTACCTCTAAGAACAGAGCCAGTGTCACAGGTGTTGTGTCTATGGTGCTGAAATCCAGCACCAAGTTAGGCGTTGTATTTCATTTCACAGACTCATCCCTGCTTCCATCAAGTTGGTTTTCTAAGTTCAGTCTAGTATTATACTGTGGTTTGCAGGCTGTAGAACACACATGAAAGTAATGTACTGTGCTGGCAAGTGGGAATATACTTATGGGAGACGTGCATGCTTTATTGACTAATATTTTCTCAATATATGTGTCACATTCTTTTCATAAGGTGGGCCCAATCTGTAAAAGCATTGTGTTTTTAGGCGATTCTATTAACTGAGGTATTGTTGGATTTGGCCCTTTCTGAAAGGTCATCCCCAGACTTTTTGCCTTCATCCACCTGTTTCCTGCACCAGTTTTTGTTAGCTTTTAGGACTCTGTGCACTTTACCACTGCTAACCAGTGCCAAAGTGATTGTGCTCACTCTTTTAAACATGGCAAAATAGGCTTACACCCAATTGGCACATTTAATTTACTTGTAAACACCTTGTAAAGGGGTACTACATGTACCCAGGGCCTGTAAATTAAATGCTACTAGTGGGCCTGTAGCACTGATTGTGCCACCCACTTCAGTAGCCCTTTAAACACGTCTCAGGCCTGCCATTGCAACCTGGTTGTGCAGATTAAACTGCCAGCAAACTAAATCCGTTGCTAGGTCCAAGCCTTCCTTTTTAAAACATATAAGCCATTGCTAGGGTAGGCCCTAAAAAGCCCACAGAATGGGGTGCAATGTATCTAAAAAGTAGGACATGTCCTAACCATTTGGTGTCTGCAGCCTGATCCTGGGTCAGATTACTAGGTGTAGTTGGTAGTTGATCTGTGTGTATTGCTCCTAGAATGTGAGCCAAAGGGAAGATAGGTGCTGGCAGGATGGGCCACTCTGAGTTCACAAGCGGGGGGGGAGCTGTCGCCTACCACACTAGCACATTACAAATACTCTGTCTGAGCAGCATCACAAAGGGTTCGTCACTAGTCTTTGGTGACCCCAGACAAGCTCGGGCCAGGGCAGCGAGGACAGGGATGTCTGACACATCAGTGGGACGGAAACCTCTAGAAGCGTCCTCTACTTCAAAGTGGGAAGCAGGTATAAAATGTTGGGCCAGTTGACCCAACTATTCAGTACATTTCTGGACCTGTAGACTCAACTAGAAAGAAGGACTGCTGTGCTGCTGGACTGCTGCCCTGCTGCCCTGATGTGCTGTCCTGCTGCTCTGCTGCCCTCTTCCCTGAGTGAGAAGGGCTAGACCTGCATCTCTAAACCCAGAACCCCAGAGTGACTCGAAGGGCTAGTTGGCTGGCCTCCTGATCAGAGGCCTCATGGAGAGAACAACCTTGAACCCAGCACCTGGACTCTGCCATCTGTGAGTCCTGCCCTCCCAAGTGGTGCCACCTCAGTCCTGGACCCTTGGAAGTGGGTATGAAGGAGCTCTGTCAGCCCATCTGTGGTTTCAGCAGAAGTGATGGATCTCCTGGATCACTGACAGAACATCGACAACACTAATATCGACCTACAGAAATATCGTGACATAAACTATGTTGTCAAAAATATCGACCTCCTATCTTCATAATGGTAAGTACAAAAATATCGGAAAAAAAATATCGTTGTTAAAAATATCGAAGTACAAAATATCGTTTTTTTATATGTATTATAAATAATGTAAAATAAACTGAATAATACATTTTAGTTTAAAAAAAATTTAGATTTGTAAATTTTAGCAATTATAAGTAATACATGTAATTTAAAAATAAATTAAACATACATATATAAAATGTAATATATATATATTTACTTAAACATAATTAATAAATAATCATTTTAATTAATTATAAAATGTTAGAAATATACTTTAAAAAAAATATAAATATATATATACATACACCTGTAACATAAAAATACAAAAAAATTATAATATAAATTAAAATATTAAAATATATAATATTTTTTAAACCTACATTTTAAACTACATTTAGTGCAACAGTAGGGAAAGTGTTGGATAGCGGAGGATAAAAAATTACTATTCCTACTCCAGCGAGTGCAACAGTAGGGAAAGTGTTGGATAACGGAGGGGAATAATTTACTATTCCCACTCCAGCGATTGCAACAGTAGGGAAAGTGTTGGATAGCGGAGGGGAATAATTTACTATTCCCACTCCAATGAGTGCAACAGTAGGGAAAGTGTTGGATAGCGGAGGGATAACAATTACTATTCCCACTCCAGCAAGTGCAACAGTAAGGAAAGTGTTGGATAGCGGAGGGGAATAATTTACTATTCCCACTCCAGCGAGTGCAGCAGTAGGGAAAGTGTTGGATAGCGGAGGGAAATAATTTACTATTCCCACTCCAGCAAGTGCAAGTGCAACAGTAGGGAAAGTGTTGGATAGCGGAAGGATAAAAATTACTATTCCCACTCCTGCAAGTGCAACAGTAGGGAAAGTGTTGGATAGCGGAAGGATAAAAATTACTATTCCCACTCCAGCAAGTGCAACAGTAGGGAAAGTGTTGGATAGCATAGGGATAAAAATGTTCCCATATACGCTGCTAACTGCAAATTACATCCTATATACTGTATTGCAACTGAAATGAGGACTAATGAATTGTATATATTTTTATTGATGCTTTGATGATTCTAAGAATCGAATAAAGATGCTTTAATATTAAAAAAAAAAAAAATTACTGTTCCCACTCCAGTGAGTGCAACAGTAGGGAAAGTGTTGGATAGCGGAGGGAAATACTTTACTATTCCCACTGCAGCAAGTGCAACAGTAGGGAAAGTGTTGGATAGCGGAGTGATAAAAATTACAATTCCCACTCCAGTGAGTGCAACAGTAGGGAAAGTGTTGGATAGCGGAGGGGTAAAAATTACTATTCCCACTCCAGCGAGTGCAACAGTAGGGAAAGTGTTGGATAGTGGAGGGGAATAATTTACTATTCCCACTCCAATGAGTGCAACAGTAGGGAAAGTGTTGGATAGTGCAGGGGAATAATTTACTATTCCCACTCCAATGAGTGCAACAGTAGGGAAAGTGTTGGATAGCGGAGGGCTACAAATTACTATTCCCACCCCAATGAGTGCAACAGTAGGGAAACTGTTGGATAGCAGAGGAAAATACTATTCCCACTCCTGCAAGTGCAACAGGAGGGAAAGTGTTGGATAGCGGAGGGGTAAAATTTACTATTCCCACAGAACAAAATTCAAATTTAAAAACAAACAAAATACCAACTACAATACAATATATAATAAAAAAACCAAAAACAAAACATATATCAAAATATAAAAATTAACAAAACATATACAAATATTTTAATGTAGCAAAAATCTAAAATTGACATAAAAATATATATTTTTTAAATTTAACAAGCAATTTACAAACAAATATTTTGTAATAGAAATTTATCTTAATCAAAAAATTTAAAATTACATGTGTAATATTTATTTTCCTACCCTATAACACCACACAATTTACAATACACATCTAAATTAAACAATAAAGTGTACCTCTATAATTAACACAATTAATTATCAATTTAACAAATATTAATAATTATAAAACACATTTAAAAATGTAAAAATTAATGTACAAACCAAACGTTACAGCTATTGAACCTAAATCCCCAAACAAAATAAAAACTAAACAACTACCAAAAATATTTATCAATTAATAAATGAATATTAATGATCAAGTAATGATTAATTAATTTAAACTAAATTACTTTCCACCCTCGGCCCCAAAAAACACCGAAACACACACCTAAAAATATTTACACAATTTCCATAACTAATTTTACATTAATCAATTAATATCAATTAACAACAAATCATTAATTAATTTAAAAAAAATTACTTCCCACCATTTACCACTATAAACCCCACGACTCACAACTCAAAATTATTACACAATTGGCATATTTAAAATTTAATTAATTAATTAGCATTAATTAACAAATAATTAATTTATTATAAATAAATTACCTCCCACCATATTACCCTATAAATACCACCACCAATTTCGTAAAACATGACACAATTAACATACTTAATTAATTAATAACAATTAACAAGCAAAATATCAATAATTATTAATAAATTAATTCACAATTAACACTATAAGATAAACCTTAATTAAATGTTATATTAAAAATATTAATAAAAGTATTAAAATGTAATTACTTCCCACCCTACTCCCCTATCAACCCACAACCCGCTCCTAAAAAAAACCCACAATTAACATAATTGCCAATTAATTAATAATAATTAACAACCAATTAATAATTAATTAATAATAAATTAATTCCCACAATTAACAATATAAAATATAAAATAAATCAATATTAATTAATAAAAAATATTAATAAAGTAATTATAATTCAATTACTTCCCACCCTATTCCCCTATTAACCCACAACCCGCTTCTAAAAAAATGACACAATTAACATATTTACCAATGGATTAATCAATAAAAATTAACAGGCAATTATTCATTAATTAATTATACATTAATTCCCACAATTAGCACTATAAAATCAAAAATAAATAAATACTAATAAATAAAAATGAATATTCAATTTATTATAATTAAATTACTTCCCACCCTATTCCACTATAAACCCACAACCCGCTACGGAACTAAAACGCAAAATGTAATTAAAATAAAATGAATAACTTCTCAAAATTTAACACATATATTAAAAAACAAATGCAATACTTAGACAAAAAAATAGAGCACATACATTTAAAATACATACTAAAATACATAACACTAACTAAAAAAACGATATGTTTTACAACTATATTTTTGCAAACGATATTAATTACTTCGATATTTTAGAAAACGATATTTCTTACCTGAAACTCGATATTCTTGACCACGATATACTTGCAGTCGACATTTATGTATCTCGATATTTTGCACTCGATATTAGTGCAAGTCGACATTTCCTACTCGATATTCTGACTCTTTACCGGATCTCCTCCGCTGTGAGGCTCATCTCCGACAGAACCGGGGCATCACCTCTGCTGCCCAATGCATCACTGTAAGAACAGATGCATCGCCTCTGCTATGTGGACTTCCCCAACGCAAGGATCCTGCATCACCTACAGCAGCCCATCTGACCTGCCGCTCTGCACAAGGACATCGCCTCGTCCAACGCAGCCCATCGGGACTGCCACTGAGCAAAGCATCTCCACGCAAGCACATTGCACTTTGTAGCTTCCCAGAACCACTGCTGCCTGACACATCTCCTTGCCTGGACCTCGCATTGCCTCTGCTGTGTGACACATTCTTGACACAGGACTCCACATCTCTTTGCAACCAGGATTAGGGTACTGTGTTCAGCGGGCCTAAGCATGTCACTGTAGCTGGCTGCACCATCTCGGTCGGCCTGAACTTGTGACTTTGTCCCAGTCTAGAGCGACCAGATAGCCACTGTTGGCGCTAATTGCTTTTTGATGCTATTTTAACTGAACTCTTTAAACTTGTATATCTTCAGTTCTACTGATATGATTTTTGTCATTTTTGTCTTGATTTATTTATTAGATTTTACCCTTTTGTTTTCTAAATTGGTGTGGGATTCAACTTGTGTTGTGCATTTACTTTATTATTGTTTGAAGTGCAGCATAAATAGTTTACACATTGCCTCTAAGGTAACTAAGGTAAACCTGACTGCTTTCATGACAAGGTACCAGAGGGTTGAGCACAGGTTAATTTGGGGTTTGCTTGTGACTTCACCCTGACAAGGATTGTGGTTGCTGCTTGAGTGGGGTTTCACCCCCCTCAACCAGTAACCCAATTTCTTACAGGTATTGTGTTGAGATTTCAATTAATGGTACCACACTATAGGTGCCACTTTGAGTTCTTAGAGTGGGCTCTAGCTGTGAAGGTGTTGTGTCCTGTTGTGAGCCCTGAATGTGGATGGGTTGTTATTTAAAATGGCTCTCTATGTGATGTTGTGTTGTTGGATGTGCTCTATATGTGGAGGTTGTTGCCTATTGATGGAAGCTGTATCTGTTATGGTGTTGTTTAAAGTCAAGGTAACAGTATTTCATAATAGGAGTTCTGTTGAGCTCTCTTCACTGAGATATGATACTCTTAACTGGTATGATACTCTTAACTAGAGAAGAATATATATTTTTTTCTTGGCAATTGGTCTATTCTTTGAAGTATTGTAGTAAGCTTTTGTAAACGTTTATCTTTGAAGTGTTGTTCTCTTCGCCTAAGCTACAACCAAGGCGATGTTGTGTTTTGTTTGGGGAGTTGTGCTTTGCCTGTGATTGCGTTTGTTGTGCTTTGCTGAGCACATAAATTAGTCTTTACCGATTAAGGTGATGTGTTAAAATATTGAGGAAGGGCACTGATCTATGTGGGGATTGTGTCATTTTGCTGGTTTTGACAGGAGAGGTTGCTTTGAGTCTTTGAGTTTGCCTCTACTTGTTTATGTTCTACAGTATGGGTCAATTGACTGATGTCTGTTTGAAGTCATATGATAAGTTCATACAGTACGTATTGGCACTGGACGTGCTGTGCTTAATTCTTACTCTGGATACATTCATTGGCATTTCCTGTTGTGTTCTGCATTGTGCCTTGTGTGTGGGTGGTTTTGTTTAGAATCCTGGTTAGGCTCTATCCATGGTGATAGTGTTTGCGTACGTAGGTGTTGTTTTTCCCATCAATGTGCTTGTTTTTGAGTAATTTTTCTTCTGCTGCCTGCAGGTGCAGTCTCTGACAGTGCACATTTGTCAGATTCGTATTAGGACGTCACTGTGACATCTGCTTTAACTGCCCATTTTCTGCCCCAGGACACAGAGCAGGAATGGCTGCATTTTCTCTTAAAGAATTCCGCCTCCACATCGGTAAGAGCGGCAATGTAAAGAAACCCTATTGTACACTCTGGCTAACCTGTGATCACAGAGGTGCAACTTCAGTGTGTTCTCTAATTTATGATAAATAATAATAATTATTCACTGGAGTGAGAGAGATGCAGTCACGCACAAATATTTGAGGTAAAACCTACAGGACAGGCAGTTGTACTTAATTTGAGCAGGTGGTTGCCAAAGGGGGGGTACTGACACTTATTTTTGGGGACTGCAGTTATTTTTCTGCATCATTTTTTTACAGAGTGCAGGAGAGGGAAGTGACACAGATCAGAAAGAGGGAGGAAGAGAAAGATGACAAAACCGTTACAAAAGGAGAAATCAGGAACCTGCAAGAGTGAGATAAAGGGAGTATCTGGTAGTGGATTAAAGAGGTATGAGGTGGTTTTAAAACTCCCAGTCTTGGCCAGTGTTTAATTTATAAGTGCCAGGACTCTGGTCAGGAGGCCACTGCAGCTTGCACCACACATTGCCCTTGCCATGCTCGAATGATAGTAGTAACAAAACTACTAACCATCACACTTCTACAAGTGTGACAATTCGGACTATTTCAGACTCCCAAAGCTATAACAATGGCTTTGGAGGCAGGTAATACTAGTCTTCAAAGTCTAGGGGGCCGATTCCGATTCGGGCCGGAAATCTCACCGACCGAGTCGGATTCGGAGAGATTTCCGACCGAACCAGACTCTGGCAGTCCGACCGAACGAGTACAATGCGGACGCATGCTATCGGACTCGATTCGGTCGGACTCCCATTGAAGTCAATGGGAGCCGGTCGTACGACGCGTACACGGGCTCCCATTGACTCAATGGGTGCGTCGCGAACAAGGGCACCCCCTACAGCGGGTACGCGTCGGTGCGACTCGCGCCGTACATGCATTTGTAGGGGGACCCATGGGTCCCCCTGTGTGCGACTCGCGCGGCTACGCGTACAGGGGGGTCTGACACGGACCCCCGAAGTCCGGCTCCGACTGCTCTTTCGAGCCGGACGGCGCGAGTCGGTCGGACTGCTCGAGGCGCGCATCGTACTTGCCCGGTCGGGGAATGTCTCCATTGTGTGGTGCGAGTCGAGTCCGTACGAGTCGATCGGAGCGGTTCGGAGCCGGGAACGAGTCGGTCTGGGATTTCGCGTACGCTCGCATCGTACTTGCTCGCGTGGACGGGTGTTCGCATCGGTCGGAAACAGGGCGTCCGAATCGGATCTGGTAAAGCCGAATCCGATTCGGTGCCCTACCGGCCGAGATCGGAATCGGCCCCTAGGTGTCTTCAGTGCAACTGAAACTTTCCCGATAGGTATTCCCATTATTTCGACCATTGCTCAGTTATGCTAATTCCACATCTGGATTATCCAATGACCACCAAGTTAAATAATGGACTCGGGATGCGAAATATTACAAGTCAAAGTCTGGGGCTCCCTGCCATCCCAATGGTTGTCAGTTGTAATTTATTAAGTAAGCATCTCTGTCTCTTTCCGTCTCAAATGAGATCCACCAGTAGAATCTTGAATTCAAAATTTGCTGAAGAGACTTCTTGCCAGTCTAAGAGGGGCAGTCACAGAGTAATATAACCACCTCGACAGTAGGGCTATTCTGGCCAGTGTTGAAAGAGATAGCCTCTACAAAAAACTGAAGGCTCTCGGACATCCGTCAATGACCTGGAGATGTTTCCAGCTGTGACTTCTGCATCTGCGTGATATAAGCTGCAGGGGAATTTTCAAGTTTGTTTTCTTCAAGTCTATACAGGATTTGGCACAATTTACCAATGCTTCCTGCTTCCCCAGACTGTTTTCGTTTTCACGCTACTTGACTTATATCACCTGGGTCTTATGCAGGTACAATAGGTTATCATCCTCATATATGAAAATCATAGATGTGCATTTTCCTATATCAATTCCACATTGCTCGCTCATCAGTCACAATGTTGCTGCCAGATGTTCAATAGCCAGGGTGAACAGGAGCACAGCGAGTGGGCAACCTTGTTTTCTGCCTCACTGTATGAGCCACGTCTATGAAAGAGTTTTTCCCGTTCTAACCCTGGCAGTCAGTTGAGTGTATAGCAATCCTATCCATCTTAAGGTAGTTTTTCCAAACCCCATTGCCTTGAGGGTCCCCAATAGATAGTTTCACTGCAAGGTGTCAAAGGTCTTTTCCCTGTCTATAGATATCAGAACTGGTGTGTGGTGAGTTCCACACCCCCCCTTAACATGAAAAATGTGTCTAATATTCATGGCTGTGATTCTAATGGATGTAAAACCTGTTTGACCTGAGTAGGTCAATATCTCCATTTATAAGGACAATTCTATTAGTTAGGATGTTCTCTTCTACCTTGAAGTACAAGTTTAGCAAGGATAGCAGCCAATAAGAAATGACGACTAGAGGATCTTGGTGAGGCTTTAGACTTGACACCATTATTTTTTTTTGCAGTACTTCCTGGGAGCCTACCCACATTTTTTAGCCGTGATGCCAGTGCCAAAGCATATGCTGCATAAAACTCAGTGTTGAGCCTGTCACTGCACACTGTGTTCTACCTGGCACTTGCCAGATTTCCACTGTCTCAATTGGGGCACCAAGGTCCTCCCTCTATTTCGGGTTTATTTTCTCCAACCCAACAATTTGTACATATCTAACCAGTTGTTCATCAATGCCTGACTCTGGTTTTCTCTACAGTGTACAGTAGATTTTCGACATTTCCTTGTTTATTTGTTCTTGATCAATTTCCACCAGACTGCACCCTCAGCTGTTGATAGCTGCCTTTGATTTTTCTCATTGGGTAACAACCAATCCAAGACATGACCAAATTTATCTCCCTCTGTGTGCTCTTTTGCTTTCTGATCTCTGCGGTTCTCCTGGCACCTAGCTACCTGGTTTTCTGCACTTTTCATTTCTTCTTTCAGCTTTGTTAGCTCTCTCTAGTGCTGTTTTTACTCCTTATTCTGTTGTGATGCGTTTGCCCCACATGCATTCATCTCACATATCCGCTGTTGACTGTCCATCAGAGTCACAATATTGGCCTACTTGGGTCCCGATCATTTCAAGGAATATCCTACCTTTTAGAGCTGCAATTTACAGTCAGTATGTTGGGACAAATGGTCGACAGCGTCCCCAGTTTAGGCTCGCTGTCAGTAGGCTGCATTATTAGATTTTATTGTGTGTACTTTTATGGTTTTAATTAACCGAATAAAGTATTTTGACTGACTGACTGGCAGTGGGCTGCAATGCCAGGAATTCTGAGCATTTGTATCTTTTAATTGGATTCCCCAGCTCTCTTATGTTCCACATTAAAAACCTGAATTTGTTATTAGCCATCATTCTGGAAGTGAAACATGTATTTGTAAGTTAGGTAAAGTTTGATTGACCTATGCTCTTTCACATACTGTTTGGGCCCTCATTGGTTTCTCTTAGAAGGTTGTTGTGCATGCAACATAAAATGTGTAGCTCATTTACTGCCTGTCCATTAAAAAATACCACAATCTGTGCATAATAAAAATTGCCTAACTGTTTTTAAACATCCATTTTGTGCAAGATTTGGAACTAGCATCATAGAGTAAACAAGGAAAAACATGTGAAAGCCATTCTTATACTTTATCTGGGCGAGAAGCGCATCATGAGTGCTGACAAGATGGCTGCCAGTCTTTGAACCTCCCAGTCAGCTCTGGTGCTTATTTGGAGGCTCAGCGCTGTGACAGTATACACCAGCATCCTGCGCCCAGAATATGTCGTAAGAAGGTTGGGTCCACATTTCTGGCTTATTTTCATGAAGTTTACGCATCGTGTTGGCATGTTTTTCTTCATGCAGCGCGGGTCACGTTATGAGGTGGCACCATCTTGTGCATCCCAGCGTGCTTGTGAGGGTACAATTTGAGGAGACAAGCATCTGAACACCACCTCCTTGCACCAGTCTGGATCTTGTATACACTTGACCTTCCCTGAAGCCCCATTTATTACTGAAGGTACTTTGTGGCATTTTATATATTTATTCACTTTTTTCACCTCTGGATTTCAGGCTGTGTTGTGCAGCGGGAGGGACTTTCAACTTCTAAATGTATATCAAGACTGGTAGTGCTTCTTAGCTATGCTGGCTGATCCTTAGTGATCCTTAGTGCCTCTTTTTTGTTGCATACTTTTTGGAGCCACATCTGATGAAGTTTGGGGCCTTCATGGACTCTTTTGTGCAATGCACTCATCTTTAAGTGATTTTATTTGTGTGCAGTCCTAATTTTGTGGCTAGGCTTTTACAATCCTCTTAGGCAGGCATATTTCTTGGGGACTGTAACAGGACTCCTACCCACCTCTTCTTCTCACTGCCTGTTTGAGCATCATTGATTTCTGTGCTAACAACGCCTCATTGCGCTCTTTCAGGGAAGTCTCAGCCTATCAACCAGCACATCCTTATTAATAGGAAGTATTTATTCTTGGTCTCTGCATACACCCTCCTTTTACGGTGGTACTTCGAAGCAGCTGGATAAGGCTTCATCATTGCCATCCTCTACAAAGCTCATTACTCATTCTAAAATTCGTCAGAAGAACCTGGTCCCTACAAGTCTCTCGGTTCTTATGGAGCGTTCTGGGCACCTTACATTGGGGTGTTCTGCTTCAGCGTCGGGCACTATGCATAAAAAGCTGTCCACTTCTGTTAAGAGACCAAAGAAGGATTCCAACTCTCCATCCAAAATGCTTGCTCCTTTTACCCTAGAGGATATCATGAAGGAAATTAGAGCTTTGAAATCCTTTGTTGTGGAGACTAATGCTTCCCTGATATGCCTAGAGAAGAAATGGTTCACCCCGGAACTCCTAGCATCCAAGCGTACCTGCCGGAAACTAGAGATGAAATGGCACAGTGAAAAGACACCGGACAGCCACGCAGCCCACAAAGACGCCATCCGCAACCACCATCACCTCATCAGGGCCGCCAAGAGGATCTCCTTCAAAGACCGCCTCGACAAGAACGCACACAACAGCAAGGAGCTCTTCAACATCGTGAAGGAACTCTCCAACCCCAGCTCCAACACCAACGACATCCCGCCGTCGCAAGCCCTGTGCGATTCCCTCGCCACCTTCTTCCACCGCAAGATCACCGACATCCATGACAGCTTCAACACCCAGACAGCCCCAACAGACACCGACACACCAGACTCACCACACACCATCGACCAAGACCCCTTGCCAGCCTGGGCCAACGTGAACATCGATGACACCATCAAGACCATGAGCACAATCCACTCTGGCTCCCCGTCAGACCCTTTTCCGCACCACATCTTCAACAAAGCCAGCAGTTCCATCGCACCCCACCTGCGCAACGTCATCAACCTCTCCTTCGAGACCGCGACCTTCCCAGAGAGCTGGAAACACGCCGAGATCAACACCCTGCTCAAAAAACCCAAGGCGGACCCGAGAGACCTCAAGAACTTCCGGCCCATCTCCCTGCTTCCTTTCCCAGCCAAGGTCATCGAGAAGATCGTCAACAGACAGCTAACCCGATACCTCGAAGAAAACAGCATCCTGGACCCATCCCATTCAGGGTTCCGCAGCAACCACAGCACCGAGACTGCCCTCATCGCCGCCACTGACGACATCAGGACCCTGCTGGACAATGCTGAGACTGCAGCCCTCATCCTGCTGGACCTCTCCGCCGCCTTCGATACTGTCTGCCACCTCACTCTACGCGCACGCCTCCACGACGCAGGGATCCGAGACAAGGCCCTGGAATGGACCACCTCCTTCCTCTCTGGCAGAACCCAGAGCGTCCGCCTCCCCCCGTTCCGTTCCGAAGCCTCCGAGATCATCTGCGGCGTACCCCAGGGATCATCCCTCAGCCCGACACTGTTCAACATCTACATGGCCCCGCTCGCACGCATCGCCCGACAGCACAACCTCAACATAATCTCCTACGCCGACGACACTCAACTAATCCTTTCCCTCACCAAGGACCCCCTCACTGCCAAATCCAACCTCCACGAAGGAATGAAGGCCGTCGCCGATTGGATGAAGAGCAGCCGACTAAAGATGAACACGGACAAGACGGAGGTCCTCATCCTCGGCTCCAACCCTTCAGCCTAGGACGACTCCTGGTGGCCTACGACACTGGGGGCAGCCCCGACACCCACCGACCACGCACGCAAACCTGGGAGTCATCCTCGACTCAACGCTCTCCATGGCCAAGCAAGTCAACGCAGTCTCCTCCTCCTGCTTCAACACCCTCCGCATGCTCCGCAAGATCTACAGGTGGATCCCGACAGATACAAAAAGAACAGTCACCCAGGCCCTCGTCAGTAGCAGACTCGACTATGGAAACGCCCTCTACGCGGGAGCCCCGGCCAAGCTCATCAAACGACTGCAACGCATTCAAAACGCCTCGGCACGCCTGATCCTCGACGTACCACGCCACAGCCACATCATCCCCACCTGAGAAACCTGCACTGGCTCCCCGTCGACAGGAGAATCTCCTTTAAACTCCTCATCCACGCACACAAGGCACTCCACAAGACCGGCCCAGCCTACCTCAACAGACAGCTCTTCTTCTACGTCCCCAGCCGCCAGCTCCGCTCCGCCGACCTCTCCCTCGCCACCGTCCCCCGCATCCGAAGAACCACCTCCGGCGGCAGATCCTTCTCCCACCTCGCCGCCAAGACCTGGAACACCCTTCCACTCAGCCTACGACAGACCCAAGACCTGCTGACCTTCAGGAGGCTACTCAAGACCTGGCTGTTCGACCAGTAGCGGCACCCCCCCCTTTTTCCCTTCTTCCCCAGCACCTTGAGACCCTCGCGGGTAAGTAGTACGCTCTACAAATTCCGTGATTGATTGATTGATTGATCAACATATCACTGCTGTTGAGAAAAGGATTAGTGTAATAGAGGTTTTGTTCCCAGAAGTTTCTAGGTTGACAAAGGAAGTGGAGATGCTCAAGCGGACTACCAAAAACTTGGAGATCAGAAATAGGAGAAACAACTTATGTCTTTACGGAATCCCTGAGAATTCTGAAGGGCACAAAATGATTTCCTTTCTGCTAAAGGCTATCCAATCCATTGTTCATTTACCTGACCGCAGCTTACTTATCACTCTAAGAGCCCACCACCTTTGCCCCAAACCACCCGTTACATCTTCCCATAAGAGACCCAGAGGTATTATCATTCTTTTTTTGAAGTGCACTGATTTAATGAATATCCTGTCTGCTGCCAAACAGGAGGGGCTAATCCCATGGTCTGGGAACAAGGTATGCTTTGCGTATGACATTTTTTAAAATTACTTACAAAGAGAACTCTTACACTTTTGAGGACCCAGCAAAACTACAGGACTTTCTTCAACAGCACCGACTTGAAGACATGGAAATAGGTGCTACAGCAAAGATTTGATTGTTAATTTTGGCTGTTATTTCTTATGGTCTATAATGCTCTCTTTTATTTAGATACTGTTGACTTTAGAGTTGTGCAATACACATAACTTATAACTTTTCCATTGTCTTTCAGCCCCAGTGTAACGTTTGGCGTTTGGGTTCTGTTGAGTGTGTCCTGCCCCCATATTGTGCGTGCTGTTTCCATATCATTTCATCTATGTAATATATGGTAAGTTTATCATTATGTTTGCGCTTCCTTCTATACTCACCATGTTATACAGTATTGAACATCATACAGCCCTAGTCTGTATCTGTCTTACTCTGTGTTGTTATCAATGTCATCTCTCGTTTCTGGAGTACACTGTGTTTCATCCCTTCTGTGCCGGAGCCAAGTCTGGCTCCATCTTCTTTAAGCGTTCCACACTCTTCTCATCCCTAGGGATGCATTTATTTATTTCTTAAGTAGCGTATTTTTTGCAACTAGTGTTGTTTCATCCTGTGTTGCCTTGATGTGCCTTCTGTCTTTTAGGGGGTCCTTTAACCCCCTCTCCATGTTTCTATTTCTTCTCCTTCTCAATTTCCTTTTTGCTCTATTTCTTCTTTTTTCTTCGTAGCTGTTTCTTGTGTTCCTCATTCACATGCCTATTTCCTCCCTTAATGTCTATCCATGAATTTGCCTTATATACCGCTTAGAGACACAACCTGGAATGTTAAAGGGTTAAGGAATTCCATTAAACATCAGCGTGTTTTATCTCACTTATCTAGACTGCACTGTTAGCTTAAACTTATTCAAGAAACACACTTTAATGAAACAGACGTTACCAAGCTCAAAAAACAATGGGCCAGTGAGCTTTTCTTTTCACCTTCTACACAACAGAAAAATTGAGTGCCCATTCTCTGTCATAAATGCTCAAATATATCCCTGGTTTCCTAGGAACAACTCATGGAAGGTAGATGGATCCTGGTACGCCTTCATATTGATGGAATTATTTTCACGATTCTCAATGTCTATGGTCTAACCAACCCTGACCCTCTTATTTGTAAGCTCATTTCACAACTAGTCACTCAAAATTTTACTAAAAATGTCATATTAGGGAGACATTGTCACCAAATTATGGATACCTTTCTAGATTGCCACTCATATACGAGAATCCTCCCTCGCCAAATTCACCAATCATTTAAGCACACTATCAGTCTTTCCACTCTGCCCCTCATAAAATGCAAACTAGGATAGATTACATGTTCCTTAGCAAAAACTTCTTCCAGCATCTAGTAAATTCTGAGATAGACTAAATTTTAATTTCAGACAATACCCCTGTCTACTGTTTTCGAGGTTCTTCGCAACCCTTTAAGGTTTAATAATCACTTAGGCCCTGATGATGTCTGGCTGTCCGCGGACCGCCAGACTTGCATGGGCGCAGCAGTGGCGGTCTCCATATCGGCCTGTTATGAGTTGGATGGTGGGACTGCCAAAGCCCCGCCAAAGCTGCCAGGGAACCACTCTTCCCTGGCGGTGTTGCAGTGGTGAGGAGGCAGTAATATGCTTGGGGAGACTGCCGCAGTCCTGCCAAGCATATTACAAGCTTTCTCTCTGCCACGGTTTTCATGGCAGTTCCACCGCCATAAAAACCATGTCAGAGAGGAAACAAAGGGGGCCCTACAGGGTGCCCTGGTGCCTCATGCCCTGTGGATGCACACAGGGGGGCACAACATGTGACCCCATGTGTTCATGCACTCCAGTTCCTCACAGCATGGATTTTACAGTGCTACTGGGTGGACCCGGCGTCGCACCGCCAAAGTCGTAATTGGGCCCTTACTTCCTGATAAGGATTTAATTTCCTCTGAGACTTTTGTTGATGAATTTGAAGATTAAAGGTACAGTAGAGTCATCTTTCCACTTTGTTTGGGATGCGTTCAAAGCCACCTCCAGAGGACTCAAAATCAGATTGGTATCTAGTCGACTGAAATTTATGGAGGGAAAATCAGCTGTCATTCTTAGTGAAATTAAGAGATTAGTACATAAATATTTTACCTCTAAAATCAATAAAACTGATCTGGATGAGTATTTACAGCTAAAATCCAATTTAATAAAACTACCACGGGAATGGCATATTGCACACATCTCAAGATTAATGCTATTATGGAGGATGCAACAGAACGGACACTCTGCTAGCTAACTATCTTAAGTGCAGGAAAGAAAAACCCTCTATTGCTTCTATTACTACTCAATCTGGTAGTAAACTATTTCGGGATTAGGCTATTGCTAGCTGTTTTGTTAACTATTATCAAACACTATCCACACCCCCAAAGCCACGCCTTCTGATGACTCCCTTTCCTCATTATTCTCTCATTGTTCCATGGGCAAACCTTCGAAAATTGATCTGACTCCACTTGAGGATCTTCTTCGAGTGGACGAACTGTTTCCTGCTGTCAATCGTCTTCCAAATGGTAAAGCGCCTTGACCAGAAGGATTCACGGTTGAGTTCTATCTTTAATTTTCAAAATGAATTTTTCCTAAACTTTTTTAATTAATTACCCATTTCCTCTCACTGAATAAATCCTCTGGTTCTTTTACGGAAGCTATGATTTGTTTTATTCACAAAAAAGACAGGGATCCCTCTCAGTGTTGAATTACCACCCCATATCACTGATAAATACAGATTGTAGAATGTTTGCCAAGACACTGGCCCTTCACTTTAATTACTTTATGCCTCAACAAATGCCTCAGCATTTTCAATGCTTTATCAAAAATAGAAACATAATGGATAATTTGCAAGTCTTTTTAAACATTCTTAAAAAGCAGCAAAACATAACCATTCACTGGCAGCGGTGACCCTAGATTCTGAAAAGGCGTTTGATTAAGCAGATTGGTAATATCTAATGCATGCTCTCCATTGGCATGGATTCGGCCCTCGTTTTCTTCAGTTAATTTCCTTGCTCTATTCCTCCCCCTGCTCTTTGGTTTCAGTCAATGACATACAAAGCTCCTACTTCCTCCTCTATAGAGGCAATCAGCAGGGTTGCCCTCTTTCTCCCATGCTTTTTATTCTTGCACTTGAACCCTTTTTATTTATGTTAAAAAATTCTGATACCTTTACTGGCTTTCAGACAAATAAGGTTTACATTAAATTTACAGCATACATGGACGATATCCTTCTCTATATTTACAAACCAGAATCATCACTTCCTCACTTTTGTTAAGTGATGCATACATATTTGGATATATTGGGGTATAAACTTAACATTGAAAAATCTGAAGTAATGCCTCTTAACAAGTTCTGCTTCAAAGTGCCTTCTGCTGGGACAGGACTTGCATGGAATCCTGATAAGATTAAATGTCTTGGTATCTCTTACCGTAAAAACCTCAGAGATATTTTGCAAAAGAATATGGAAGCATGTTTAGCAACATTTTTGAAAATAGCACAAGGATGGTCTCCTTTATTCTTGTTTTGGTGGGGTAATTTAGACACTATTAAAATGATAATACTCCCAATTATTAATTTTCACCTCATGATGCTGACTATTAAAATCCCAGTGAAATATTTTACTGCCATTGACAGACTCTATTCTAAATTCTTATGGAGTGGAAAACCTTCTTGTATTTGTTTACACCACTTGAAATTGCCAAAGTCATCTGAAGGGGTCAATTTCCCTAACTTCTCTACTTATCACAAATTGTTTGGTATTAACCAATGTCAAAGTTATTTCCTTCACTCCTTGGACCCTTCATCCAAGCTATGGGCTCACCTGGAACTAGCCTTTATCTCTCCATTCTCTCACAATCATATTTTACATGTCCCTACATACTGTTTACCTGCAAATACATCACACTCTTGAACTCTGTTCAAGCTGTACTTGGTAAATCATCTCCACTTGCCTAACCAATTCCTTCAGACTCCTATTTGGAATAATAAAAGGACACTTGTAAATGGTAAACCATTGTTTTGGCGGTCTTGTTTAAATAAGGGTATATTCACAGTTTCTCAATTGATTCAATTAAATAATTCCACCATTCCGTTCACATCTCTCTCCTCTTTCTTTAATCTTTCTCAGAAATTTCTCAAACAGTATCATACCTTAGAATCTCTGTTTAGACCCTAATTGCAGTCCCTTCCTTCCCCTTTCAATCAGGGAAATCCTCCTCCCTCTCCATATAGACAATTACTTCTCACCTACAAGTCTTCATTACTAAATAGATCATTGATAACTCCTCCTCTTGATAGGCCTGAATCTAAATTGGAGCTTCTCTGGGAATCGGATTTACACTTTAGTCGGCCCATTTCACAATGACAGAAAATTTGGGACAAAAGTCACTCCACAGCACGTCCTGCCAGTCTGGTCTAAACAGTTAATTATTTCTACAACAGGTTGTATCATACACTGGAACGCTTATTTAAACTTAAACTTCTTGAGAGTGATGTATGCTGGTGGAGCAATTTGGATCCTGGTATTTACATTCACATATTTTTTCTATGTCCTAAGCTGTCATTGTTTTGAGAGCAGTTATGGATAAGAATAGGACATATCACTGAAGTTCACTCCTCATTTTCCATTGACATTTTATTTCTAGGCGGCTGAAGTGGTATTTGGCCTCAGAATAAATTACCAATTGGAAATCTGTAGATAATACCACACTGCTTCAGTGGTGGAATTTGGTTTGTCATAATCACCGTTTAGATCGTTATAATTTACCTTCTTCATCTTTATCAGCAAAGCGGGACAATCTTTGGGAACCATTTTCTAAGTATTTGTCCGTACATATTCGTAATAGAACCTAATTACCTCTCGTAATTTCTGCCTCTGTATTGTAGGTTGTTGATAATGCATTTTTCTCTTATTAATATTGTTTTTGTTTATTAAATAATGTACTACCTTTACGATTTTTTATGAAGTTTTTCTTCACAAGTATACTGTATTTTCACCTATATTCTTCCTTCCCTCTCTCTTTTCCCTTCTTTTTCTTTTTCTTTTTCTCTATTCTCTTTATCTTTCTTGCTCCTTCTTTCCTATTTTTTCTTCCTAATATTAAATATTATCCGGATGTTTACTGAATGCTGTCATTTGTCTTTCTGAGGTAGATAAGAATTGTATACTCCGTTTTATATTCTACTACATGGTTCTATAAGTTTGGTTTGCTGGATTCTCTGTATATCTCTCATTTCTTCAATAAAAATTACTAAACTTAAAAAATACTTCATTTGGTCCCATAAATGCATGGCTGTAACCCATGGCCTATAGTATTGAACTCCTGTTTGCTCAATCAGCTTATGGCAGACCGGTCACTGAATTTATAATAGTTGGCATCCATATCATCAGGTATTAGTGGTGTGATGCTGTCTCCATGCATTCATTCTCTCAGGTACTTCACAGAACTGGACCACCCCCACAGAACAGTTACACTTACCTACTTTGTGAGAAATATCAATACATCTATAACATTAAAGAGTTTAAACAAAGTGAAAATAGGAGAAGCCTTTGATAATTTCATTTCAGTTGAATTAGATATTAGTAGCACCGGCTATCCTGTAAGCTACAGATGGAAGTTCATAAATTGTTAGGATTAAAATAAAATAAACACACAAATAAGGGGCAGATGTATCAAGCATTTTTGTGTTTGCAAACGGGCTGATTCGCAGAATCTGCCCGTTTGCGAACGCAAAAATTGCTTTTCCTATGCAGCATACCTAATTTTGCGATTCGGTAACCTATTACCGAATCGCAAAATAGGTTTGCGATTCTGTATTAGGAAGGGGTGTGTATAGGGCGTCCCTTCCTAATACTGAATCGCATCGGTATGTATGAATGTTTTGTGACCGCAATTTCGGTCACAAAACATTCGCATTTTACCACCTTCTTCAAGTAGGTGGTAACCTATTCGCAAATGGGAAGGGGTCCCTTTGGGACCCCTTTGTGAATGGTTGTAAAACCATTTTTAAGAGCAGGCAGTGGTCCTATGGACCACTGCCTGCTCTTAAAAAATGAAAAGAAAGCTTTTCATTTTTATTTTTGTAAAGAATCTCGTTTTCCTTTAAAGAAAACGGGCTGCTTTACAAAAAAAAAAGATTGCTTTATTGACAAGCAATCACTGACATGGTGGTCTGCTGATCTCAGCAGGCCACCATCCCCGTGATTTTTGCAATTCCTAGGGGGTTGCAAATTGCGACCTATCTCATTAATATTCATGAGGTAGGTCATTTGCGACCTCCTAGGAATCGCAAAAGGTGTACTATACACCTTCATACATTGCATTTTGCGATTCCCTAATTGTGAATCCTTGTGATTCGCAATTAGGGAATCGCAAAATGCTATCTTGATACATCTGGCCCTAAGTGTCTATCAAGGGCAGTATCATGAACAACTGCTGTCAGGATTAAGAAAGGTCACAGTCACAAAGACACTCGCTGGGTTGGGAAAGCCTGGAAAGTTTGGAAGACAGAGCAGTGGAAACTAGATTCATGCACCCACTACACCTCTTGAGTTTGCAACTTTGTACTTATCATTGCACTTTTGATGTTTTCTTCCTTTCTGGTTCTCTACATTTAATATTTCCCTTTTGTTCCCTTTACGATCCTTCAGTCCTTCTATTTGGCTCCTTGTGCTTTGCTTCTTGCTATTTTGATCCTCAGCATGCGAGCTGACTGCCTTTTGGCTTCCTGAGTAGTCTACCTTGTATCTCGGTCTGAAGGACCTTGTTACAGAACATTCTTCATTAACGACAGGTTGACTTCATTCCATCTATCTGGCTAGTCTTTCTGGTCTCTTCAGTCTATCATACTCCAGACTCCAGACTGTTTTATTCTGCTTACCCTAAAACTGACCCGTAATCCCTTGAAGTCTCTATGGTTACCTGATAGAAGTCAACAGACGACACCACTAATTGAGACAAAACCACATTGGGTGCAAAGGCATTCCTGGATTTCTCTTACCCTTTTGTCCCCGTTATCACTGGATTCCTTCGACTGACATATCAGATATCTTATACCTCAGTGCAGGAAATCAGGGACGTCAGGGGTTCCCTGTTGGTCTGAGTCCACAGAACCTGTGCAGAGCTTAGTAGTGTCTAAAGTGCATGCATTTAATTTGGAATTTTTCTCAATTAGTGAATGAACTGCAGAAAACACTGTTTGGAACCAATGAGCTTTCAGCACCTTCTGTGTTTCCTACCTTTGTCCTTTGTTGTCTGCAGCTCAGGCTTTGATTCTAGTTAAAATATATGCTCTTTAGACACAACAAATGCAAAAACACGTGCTCAGCACCACTCTGACTCTACGCAGCTGTTCATGATATGGCCTCATAAGGCTTTGTTGAGTCAAGATCAGCACAAAGGCTGGATCACCTGAGGAGAAGTGAGTGAGCAGTAGGCTAGACCACGGACGAATACTATGTTGGGGTATTCTCTTTTATTGAATGAAACTAATGGACAGATGTTCTAATAACTGGTTGAAAAATACTGGTTGCAAGTTATGACCAGTATTTTAGTGACCAGTCAAGAATTGTATTACCCCCATGTCCCTCTTGTCTTCATTCCATTAATTACTTTTGAGATATATCTATCTTGCAGACAGAAAAAAGAACAAAAGTGATATTGGAACCCCTACTTCACCCCCTCCCACCAGGAGTACTGAAGGTGTATTTACCCAGCATTCCTTCCGTAATTTTTTTCTGTCTACTGACAGAATAGGATGAGGAATACGAGGACTGTGCCTGCGGGACTGGAGTGGCATCTGCTGTTGCTGTGGGCCATCTTCACAGCGGGGCAGAGGTGACGGCAGACAGTGAGCATGTCTCCCTGACTGCCGGGCTGGCAGGGCAACATGCATGCGGGAATGCGCAGTTATTCTGGGATCATACTTCTGGGTCACATCGCGGCTCACTGGAGCATGGTCTCCCTGGCTGCTGGGCTGATGTAGAGATGTGCGTCCAGGCCTATGAGTGGAGCATGGTCCAGGGAGTGTGAGGCGGTGAGCACTTCCTGGGTGGACTGTTATCCACGTGGGGCACAGGCACGCTGGGGGCTGTGTGTGCTACTGTGCATCCAGTTGTCGACGTCTTCCTGATTGTAGGAGAAAGAGGCCTGCAGCTACTGGTCCTGGGATAAGTGTTGCATAGTGGTCTGGTTTACTGCCTTGAAGTAATTTAAGTATTAGACCCTTAGGGGGATATTCTCAAGAACGTGCGATAATCATCGCCAAAATAGGTTAACGCAATTTTTCATATCGCCGTCTATCGTGGGAAAATAACTCCGTGTTAACGTGGCATTCTCAACACGGCGATAACATGCGATAGTACCCTGATAACACTGCAAATGTCCGCAATAACACTACCGGGACAGCGATAAAAATCTCAACCCGAACGTGAAAAAAGTTGCGATGTGCCCAACCGTGATAAAAAATCCAGCGATAAGCAGCGCCAGGCCTGCAAGTCCCACAATTCAGGTTGCAAAAAGCACAATAAAAGAGGCAACACAAACACAAACAAACACAAACAACTGCGAAGCACCATGGAGCTAGCCGGAGCAAGCACAGAGGACAACCAGAACCCCACAAGCCCCACGGAGGACCAGCCTGGGACCTCGAGGTCAGGGAAGGGCAAGGAGAAGAAGAAGAGGAAGACGCGGTTCAGTCCGCAGGAAAACAGGATCCTGATCACAGAGGTGATAGAACACCATCAACAACTGTTCGTCACCTCCACTGTGTCATTGGCAACAAAAAATGGAATATGGAAGTCCATCCTGGACAAGGCGAATGCAGTCGGAATGCTGAGGAGGACAATGGACGAGGTCAAGAGGCGCTGGAATGATGTGCAGCGCAAGACCAAGCAGAAACTCGCAGACATCCAGAAGGCAGCAATGCAGACTGGAGGTGGGAGTCCAGCGCCACAGGAGGAGCTGGATGAGATGGAGGAAATGGTGACCACAGTAATCAGTGTGGAGATGGTGGCAGGAGTTGGGGGACCGGACACTGCTCAACATGACCCGACACAACAGCAACAGGGTGAGTAACCACCAGGGACTGGGGGGATGGGGGGAGATGGGCACAATGGCACACACCAACCAAGAGCCCAATTTACCCAAGTCTGCAACATCACAGCACTGCATAAGCACAGAAGTGAAAGCCACACCGCCTGAAAGGGATAAGGGCCAGCCAAATCAGAGCAGAAGGGGCAACTCACCTACAATGCAGCACACACACATAAGATCCAGAGCACCGCAACATGTACAACAATGTTGAACAAACAGCAACACCAGCACAACAGAAAAGAGGACACAACTGCTGCCGCTTGTGTGTGGAAAATGGCCATTCGCATGTGGGATAGCAGGAAACTGTGAGATGATAATGTACTAGTACAACCCCACATCCCTGATGGTGTAGTAATGCATAGATGGCCGTGACCCAGATAGGCAGTGAGACACACATTGTCATACAAATCAACACTCATCACAGTTGAATACAAGTGAAGGTGCGTAGACTTTATTAGCATATGCGTGTCAGTACGGCCAAGATAAGTGCCACAACATGCAGACCGATGCAGCAGTATGTCAGAACGTGGAACGTTGCCAAGCGCCGCTGTCCACTCCGGGGGAGTGCTGCACCATTCACAGGTGTGTGTTTACCCGCGTTGTCGTTCGCTCATG
>CAWUFW010019175.1:0-195388 GCA_963921515.1 Calotriton arnoldi
GAAGGGCCTTCTCTAGCATGGTTATTTTCTTACAGGAAGAGCTTATTCAGTCCGGCTTCCTTTCTGTGTCCCAAAAAATTCGGTTAGCTTGTTGTGTGCATCAGGGCTCTGCACTGAGCCCCACCCTATTTAGTACATATGTGGCTCCTTTAGCCAAACTTATTCAGGGTTTTGGCTTTGAGGTATCATCCTATGCAGATGATACCGAATTGTTTTCCTTGGAGATGATGATCTTAAAAGACACAATGTTAGACTATGCTTTCCATCTGTAGCCTCATGGATGAATACAAATTATTTTAAGCTTAATTCTTATACATCCTGGGCTGCTAAACACATATTTGGAATAGTGACTGGTGGCAATGTGTGCTAGGTCTTCCTCCTCTTCAAGTAGTATGTAATCTGAGTAAAATTAGATTCTCATCCATCATCCTACAAGTTCAAAATGTCACGGCTACTGGCTTTTGTATTACAAAAAAACGTATTTAAGGTTCTCCAATTTCTGCCTTTTACAGCTAGGAACACGGTAATCCATGCTTTAATCACCTCCAGGCTCGACTGTTCTAATGCTCTGTATTTTGGGGTGCCAAAACTATGTTGGCAGACTCCAGCGTACACAAAATGCAGCAGTGAGGCTGCTAATTAACATTCCGAGACACTGTTTGGGGGCAAATAGTTAAAAAGATCTCCATTGACTGCCGGTAGCAAAATGAATCCAATTTAAAATTGCATCCCACTTTCATAGAGCATTCTTCAAGCAAGGCCCTGTTTAACATCATGGTAGAGGCGACTTTTCGTCCGCCGTATTTGGTGCCAAGCTTTGGAACAACTTACCTCTATCTCTTCGGGCATCTTAGAGTTCCTTTTTTTTTTTTTTAAACATCTGAAAAGTTGGATATTCACTTATGGCTGTCTTTCTTTCCTGGATTTCTACAGTGGAGCTAGGGTTTAAGTACCTTGAAGCTCTTTTCTGAGTAGGTGTTGTGCTTTATAAATTTATTTACATCTGATATATCAATATATATCTCTCTCCATCTGTATCTGTTTATCTCTATATCACTGTTGATGTCATTTGAGATGTCATCAGTGATGTCATCAGTGATGTCACTGACCATGTCATGAGTGATGTAATATGTGACGTCATCAGCAGTGCATTGCGGAGCGCGAGTTATAGTTACCTGAACTAACTATAACGGGGGAATTTCTATGGTTTTGTACGAGTGAAATGTCCAACTAACTATAACTGTCCCTAAAACCTATGGTTTTTTCAGTGAATTTCAAAGGTTTTTAAATGCTAATTTCTAACTATAACGTGTCTGAAACCTATGGTTTTTTCAGTGAATTTCAAAGGTTTTTAAAATGCTAATTCCTAACTATAACGTGTCTGAAACCTACGGTTTTTTCAGTGAATTTCAAAGGTTTTGTAAATGACAATTTTTAAATGTATTAATTGTTATATTAATTTTTTTCATACTGATTTACTACATTTTTAGAAACAATTATTTTTTACATATTTTATTTTTTAAATTACATTGTAATTACATTATACATTACATTACAAAAAATACTTTCTCAGAATGAATTACTTTAGTTAAAATACTTTGCACATAGGCAATAGACTTTTAAGTACAGTAGTTACAGTTGTTGCAATGGGCAACACATTTTCAAACACAATGCAACATTCAGCTCAATGTGAATTTCTAGTTAAATGCAATTAGTTACTTTATGGATTACTTTTCTAACCACAGGACTGGATCCTAGATTCAGTCCTGGTACATCTCCTGTAAACAGTTGAGTAAAAGCGTTTTGGTTACAGTCGTGATTTTTAAGGAATATTATTGTATTTTAAAAGTTGACAGAAACTTTTTCTCATAGAATCACCAATGTTATCCTATGGAAGGAAATTCACTTAGCAGGTAAAAACTGTTATCGTTACTTTTTCTTACTCAGTGTTGGATCCTGGATCCAGCACTGGTGCATCTCCTGTAAACAGTTGAAAGAATACGTTTAAGTCATACAGGCGATTTTTAAGGAATATTTGTAGTTTGTGAAAATCGACACTTTGAAACTTTTCTGCTGAAAACCAGACAATGGATTCCTATGGAAGAAAATATAAGTTACTGGTAAGTACGGTTAAAATTACTTTTCAGGACCAGTACTGGGCTGAAAGATACAGCACTGAGGTCTCTCCTTATAACAGGTGAGTAAATCGGAATTCGTATTTCGGCTGATTTTAGAGGAATATTTGTATGTTTCAAAAATCAACACTTAGACACTTTTTCAGCAAAAAGCAGGCAATGATATCCTATGGAAGGAAATTCAAGTTACTGGTAAGTACGGTTAAAATTACTTTTGAGGATCAGTACTGGGCTGAAAGATGCAGCACTGAGGTCTCTCCTGATAACAGGTGAGTAAATCGGAATTCGTATTTCGGCTGATTTTAGAGGAATATTTTAAAGTTCCAAAAATCCACACTTAGAAGAATTTCCAAGTGAAACCAGTCAATGTTAGCCTATGGAAGGAAATTCAAGTTACTGGTAAGTACGGTTAAAATTACTTTTCAGGACCAGTACTGGGCTGAAAGATACAGCACTGAGGTCTCTCCTGATAACAGGTGAGTAAATCGGAATTCGTAGTTCGGCAGATTTTAGAGGAATATTTGCACAATGGTGAAGGGAGGGCGGGGCCTGAGGTGACATCTGTGCAAACGCGCCCCGTGGCGCGTTTTAAGTTGGGGGATTAAGTCCCCTTGAATCATGAGGGTCCCTACGGGCCAACTAGCCCACCAGGAACCTCCAGTATGCGCCAGGGGGCTGCGTTGCAGAGATGTGTAGAGAGGCCACACCCCTTTTACACCTCTCTGCAACGCAGCTCTGTGGCGCTTTCTGGATGTACCTGTTGGGCTAGTTGGCCCCAGGGACCCTCAGGATTGAAGGGGATTTAATTCCCCATCTTAAAACGCGCCACGGGGCCTGTTTGCACACATGTCACCTGAAGCCCCGCCCCTCCCTTCACCACTGTGCAAACGCGCCCCGTGGCGCGTTTTAAGTCGGGGATTAACTCCCTTGAATCCTGAGGGTCCCTGGGGTGCAAGTAGCCCACCAGCTACCTCCATTAAGCGCCACAGAGCTGCGTTGCAGAGAGGTGTAAAAGGGGCGTGGCCTCTGTACACCTCTCTGCAAGGCAGCCCCTGGCGCATACTGGAGGTTCCTGGTGGGCTAGTTGGCCCCCAGGGACCCCCAGTATTGAAGGGGAATTACTTCCCATCTGCAAACGCGCCAGGGGCGCGTTTGCAGAGTGGTGAAGGAAGGGGCGGGGCCTGCGGGCCCGATCGTTTTTTTTTTTTGGTTTGTTTTTCCCCCCTGAAGGGGGGCTGTGTAACCCCCTTCCTTTTTCCTATCTTTACCCCTTTTTTTTTAATTAAAATTTAAAAAAAACGGGAAGGGGACCGCGTGGCCCCCTTCCCTGGGCCTGTATTGGCCCCGGGGACCCCATCCCCGGGGCATGGCCTCGATTTTTATATTTTTATTTGGAGGGGGCTGCGTGGCCCCCTCCTCAGGCCATTTAAGGCCCCGGGGACCCCATCCCCGGGGCCGGCCTTGCCCTTATTTTCTCTTTTTTTTTAACTTTGGGGAGGGGGCTGCGTGGCCCCCTCCCGGGCCACTTATGGCCCCGGGGACCCCATCCCCGGGGCCTGGCCTCACGTTGGAGACTGTGGGGGTCCCCAATCCCCCCACAGTCCCAGCCGGCTCCCCGCCTCCTGCGGGAGCCGGCATTCCTTTCCACATGGGGAGCAGCTAACATGCTGCTCCCCGTGTGGAAAAGCAATTGGTTTGCATTTTGAAAGAGAGAGCAGGTTTCCTGCTCTCTCTTTCAAAATGCAAACCAAGTTTACTATGAAAGGACGGGAGCCGCGAGGCTCCCGTCCTGTCATAGCAAACAGCAGTGTCCCGGGGTAGGCACCCCGGGACACTGCAGGAGCCGGCCCTGGGGGTGGCGGTCCCCAGGGCCATCAAGGGCTCCAGGAGGAGGGCCGCGCGGCCCCCTCCCTACATTTTGAAAGCCCCGGGAGGTGGTGGTCCCCGGGGCTTGGAGGACAAAACGGACCCCCATTTTAATTTTTCTTAGTGCCCCGGGAGGTGGTGGTCCCCGGGCGTGTGGGGCTGGAGCCCCCCACACAGGTTTTTAATTTAAAAGAAGCCCCGGGAGGTGGTGGTCCCGGGGCTGCGGGAGGGCTCAGAGCCCTCCCACACCATTTGAAAAATAAAGCCCCGGGGGTGGCGGTCCCCGAGGCTTAGGGGCCCTTTGAGGCCCCCATACATAAATTGAACACCCCCACCATGCCCCCGGGACTTGGGCCACCCGGGGGCAAAATGCAATCGAAGCGCGGAGACCGCGCTTCGATTTTCCGGCAGGATCCGCGCACCCTGAGCGCATCCTGCCGATTTTTAAAAAAAAAATGCTTTTTCTGCCCAGGGGGTCCTTATGGGACCCCCTGAGCAGACCTAGGGGTCAGGGTGTTTCTACCCTGCCCCCTTTGTGCGCTTTGCGCACTTGTTTCTGTCCCTCGGTTCTACCGAGGGACAAATAACTGCCAACATTTCCTGAATCGGAATGTTGACAGCCAGCTGACAACCAATTAACATGCAGCTCGTGATCGGGACGGTGCGCGCAGGGTGCGCTCAGGGTGTGCGAATCCTCCGTGCCCATAGATATATATGTACTTTTACTTTTGATTTTCTCAGCAACTACTGAACGGATTTACACCATTTAACAAAAAGGGTTCTTTCTGAACCAAGAACTACCTCTTTGCCAAATTTGGTGTAATTCCGTTCAGCAGTTCGGGCTGTAGCCGTGTCTAAAGTTTCCTATGGAAAAATGAATGGGGAAAACGCGTTTTGGGACCCCCATTTTTCCTCGGCCCCCGCTTGACGAATCCCCCCCGAGACTTTCAGGGTAGGAGCGGACCGGAGCGCCCCACAAAGTTTGAAAATTTTGCGAAGATACGTCAACCGGCAAGAGAGTTATTTCAAATAGAATGTCGCGGATTTCCTATGGAAAATAGGTTCTAACTATAACTATCTACTGGCGACCGCCAGTAGATAATATATATATATCAGGATTTCTCTCACCCCTGGTTCCGCGGTGAAGGATTACGAGCCACGCCGGTAGCAGTTTTTCAATTTGCATTTATTCAGTGGGCACAAAAAAGACGCGTTTCGACTCTAGCCGGAGTCTTGGTCACATATATATATATTTCTTTTTTTCAAACGCCCAATCAGCAAAAAGGAAGCGCACTCACGGAGGGTGGTTTCGTACAACTTTATTCGAACTCAAACAGCAAAAACAGACGCGTTTCGGCGAGTGCAGTCGATGAAACGCGTCTGTTTACGAACTCACCCCCGTGAGTGCGCTTCCTTTTTGCTGATTGGGCGTTTGGAAAGAAGAAGCATTCATTTGGAACACGGTGACACCCCCGTGTTTAGGTGCACCCGCCCGTGAGTGCATGGATTTGGGTGAGCTTCAATATATATATATATAAAAACCTCCATTTTAACTGTTTTTCCTTTGCAAAAGTACCTCATTCAGCTCCAGCCTTCTCCTGACTATTATTGCTCCTTCACTTCAAAATGCTTAGACTATGGATTGTGGGCTATATCTATTGGGCTAAAGAGGCTGCAAAAAAGAGAGGTATTGACAGGGACTTGGGTTTGCCAAATGTGCAGAGTACATTGGTTTGGCCAGAGAGGGTTAAAGTTTCATCGGTTGCAGGCTTTGGTTCAATCCATTGTGGATTCCCAAGCTCCTCACCTCATGATTGCGCACCGTGGTGGCAATGACCTAGGCACATTGACTGGGGTCGGCTGGAAATCCTAATGAAAGAACCTTTGCTGAACTGGTGTCATTTTTCCCTCACACTGTCTTGGTGTACTCTAATATATGCCAAAGAAGGAAATTAAAGCAGTCAAATCAATTCTGTTCACAGATTGACAAACCCAGGAAACATGTTAATAAAACAGTTTCTGCATTCCTCAGAGACCATCGCATGGGCTATATCTATAACAACAATCTGAGTTTTGATATGCATGGAATTTATAGAAATGATGGAGTGCACTTTACAGATGAAGGCAACAGGGTGCTTCTAAGTAACCTGAAGCTCTGCGTCCGGTCTTATGTGTAGCTGTCATATACACACAACCAACTCAACGGCTCTTCTCAGAGCCACCCTAGTACCCGAAATATTGTGATGTTTTTTTGTAAAGGGTTTTTTTTCTTTTGTTTTTGAGGATCTTCGTGACGACGTTGCGATCCCCGCGGACACGTCGCGAAAGCAGAAAACAAAAGCAGACATTCAATGACCACCAACACATCCAAAAATAATATCTGAAAAAAATATATTCTGAACAGTGCACTACACATATTACTATATACATACTTCTTTCAAAGCAAGTTTAAACTCATATTTTTGTACTAAATTTCTTTAAAAACCATCTTTCAGACCTATTTTCCATTTTCGCGATTATTCAGGAAGTCGCAATGACGTCGTTAACCGCGACGATTTTGCCTTTTCCAGAAAGTCTAAAACACATATATCCACACATACTACAGTATTTTACACACTAGGGGTTTCTTACAGTATTCTCTACAGTCATGTTTTTGTAGAGAGTTTCTATAAAAACCATCCATAAAACCTATTTTATCTTTTCGCGGCGACTCCGGAGGTCACGTTGTCGGCAGTAATCGCGACGGACACGTCGTGAAAGCAGAAAACAAAAGTAGACATTCAATGGCCACCAACACATTAAAATATAATATGTAAAAAAATACATCCTGACCATTGCACTACACATATTACTATATACGTACTTTAATCAAAGCATGTTTAAACTCATATTTTTTCACTAAGTTTCTTTAAAAACCATCTTTCAGACCTATTTTCTGTTTTTGCAGTTATTCGGGATGTCGCGACGTCGCCGTTAACTGCGATGGTCACGACTTTTCCATAAAGTGAAACCAAATATATGCACTCATATTACAGTATTTTACACAATAGGGGTTTATTACTGTACACTTCAAACTCATGTTTTTCTAGTGTATTTCTAAAACAACCATCTCTAAAACCTATTTTCCGTTTTCTCGGTGAGGCCGGAGATCGCGATGACGTTGATCGTCGCGAACCCCGCGGTTACGTCGTGAAAGCGGAAAGCAAAAGCAAGAATTCAATAGCCACCACCACATTCAAAAATTATAACTATATAATTAATTCTAACCATCACAGTAGATAACTCACCATATAAATAACTCTATAAAGATATTTATCAAAATCTCAATATCTCTATCTATCAATATCTCCATAACAATGTGTATTAATGATTCACTGATATATTTTTTTATATTTCCACCAATAGTTGGTACACGGGAGGCTGCGCTGGCGGTCGCAAAGTTGTCGCAAATATAGCGCAAGATTTAAAAATCCATTTTGGACACATAACTTGTGTCACTAACATCCCCATTTCTCAACCATGGGGTCAGAGTATTGCCACCCTGACCCCTTATGTGGGCTTTCACACAAATTTTCAGCCCCGGGAACCATTCCTGATAGATAAAATGGTGGCCGCTACTTTCTGTTCTGGTTGCGTCCAGCCAATCAGAGCATTCCCGTTGGTGCTTGAATTTGCGATTAATTGCAAAATGGCCAGAGATATCAATATAATTTTAAACTTAAATTTCTCAACAACTCTGGCTGGACGGCATGTGAGGGGCCGAACTGCGGAGATCAGGCGAGGACCGCGTGAGTACGCCTTGGGCCCCGGGGTGCTACTGGCTTGGGAGTGGGAAGGCAGGCCTCCTTCCCATCTGGGGCGCCACCTATCCGTCTTCCCCTTGTGACTGGGAGGGCCCGTTGGCTGGCGGCTGAGGCGGGGGTCCGGGAGGCTCAGAGGTGAGGCACGCGGTGGGAGGCGGAATGGTGTTGGTACGGGTGGGAGGCGGCACGGAGCACCCGGCACCCAGGCAGTCCGGCACCGCTGACTAGACTGGGGTCCGGAGAGCGACCGCATGGCACTTCCCAGCCTGGCGCTGAACGCTAGCCTGCTGCTCTCCTCAATGCCCTAAAATCCAATGGGTAATTTGCCTGCCGGGGCTTGCCAACACTCTAGTGAGCCACCCCATCAAACCATCATACGCTGAGGTTCTACCGTTAAAACCACCGCCGAGGCGTGCCCTTAGTGAAAGGTAAGTCAACTCAGTACTGGCTCCAGGTACCCCCAGTCATCATAACCATGGGGAAAAATGACCCCAAACAGTCCAAATTCCCCTTCGAGAACAAGCGCCTCACTCGCACCACAGAAACTTGCTCAGAATCAGAAACAGAAATCAACAATGGGGGAGACAAATCGGAGGACGACCTGCGCATGATCATGCTTGAGGTCCTCACTAACCTAAAATCCATAGACACCAAATTAGATGCTCTCACCTCCAGACTAGACACGGTAAAACACCAAGTTGATTCCCACGAGACCCGCCTGGATGTGCTTGAAAATCGCGCCTCGGAGGCGCATGACTACCAAGTGGAATCCAAGGAACACCTCCTTAACATGGAAAAGATCCTTACGGTAATTAAAGCAAAGAATGAAGGTTTAGAAGCGCGCTCCCGGCGCAACAGTCTAAGAATAGCCAGAATAACAGAGACTACAGCCATACCTAAAATGGAACCATATATTTAATCACTACTGCGCGATTTGTTTCCAGCGGAACTTTCCCCTGTGTTTGTGGTAGAACGTGCGCACAGATCATTAGGGCCAAAACCATCAGTTGGAGGCACGCCTAGGCCTATAATTGTGTGCCTACTGAACTACCGAGACCGGGACTCAGTATTAAAAGCGGCCAGAGATCGTAGCCCTATAAACCACCAAGGCAACAACATATCCTTTTTCCCAGACTTTACCCCACTGGTACAGGCTGCATGCAAAGAATTCCTTCCCACTAAGCATCTCCTGCAACGAGCTGAAATCCCATATGCCATGCTGTACCCGGCAAAACTAAAAGTCTCACATGGTGGACAATCCCACTTCTTCACCAACGCCAAATCAGCCCTCAAGTTCACTAAACATGTCAGCTCCAAGAAACAATCACACCGCTCCTCCCAGAAGACTGGAACTGATCAGGGGCTCAGTGATAATGATTGAGTGGACCACGACCTGCTGACGCTGATGGAAACAGCACCTGTTACACGCTACCTTAATTAATACACGCTAGACACGCAGCAGGGCAATAGGCCTTGCTATTACTGTTAAGAACTGCGCTCACTAACCTTTCACATTACGTGAACCCCGAACTGGAAACAAGACCACTGTGCCACCCTGCCACTGGTGTAGGGCAGTATGCCGGCGACCCATGCCCCCATAAGGGAGAACTCCCACGTTTAAATATGTTTGCTTTTTCTTATGGGACTTCGGGGAGGGGGGAGGTGAGGAAATCACAACCTATTTGGGGGGTTGGTGTGGGTGGGAAGGCCAGAATAGACAGCAAAGTTGGTGGGGGGTTAAGGGTTCGAAGTTGTACATTTATCAACTCTGTAGGCAGACACAAAGGCAGAACACACAGCTCGATAAAGGCATTTTGTCAACGCAAGGGTACTCAACACTTGACAATGGACACGCGCGCAACAGAACATCACATGCATATCTTCCATACTACAGATCTAAGTAGATGTAGGCAATCAAGTTCCTAACATGGAACATACGTGGATTAAATAACTGCAGGAAGGCCAGGCTGGTGCACTCCTATTTGATCAGACATAGGATTGACATTTGCTTTCTGCAGGAAACACACCTCAGGAGCACTACAGACCCCAAACTCCATAATAGATACTGGGGGGAGACACACTCAGCAGCGTATTCTAATTACACGCGGGGATAGCAATACTGATCAGGCGTGACGCTGGCTGGACTACCACTCGCAAAGTACTTGACCCTGAGGGCCGGTACATTATATTAAGGGGCATATTACAAACTACCCCAGTGACACTGGTTGCCGTCTACAGCCCTAACATAGATGACTCTGTATTCTTCGACACTATCTGGTCCTAGATCACGCTGTTGGGCAGTGACACGGTAGTGTGGGGGGGAGACTTTAATGCCATTATGCAAGACTCACTAGATCGCGCAGGGTCATCCTGCCAACTGCACCCCAAAGCCAATCACACGATTAACTCCATAACCCAAGAGAAGGGACTGATAGACATATGGCGAGCCTAGCACCCCGGCTCACAGGAGAGTACATGCATCTCCTCATGCCATAACGCATGGTCTAGGCTGGGCTTCTGACTGGTCACTGGCGATATAGTGACTTGGACCACAGACATTCGGCACATGCCACGCACTCTATCCGACCATGCCCCAGTCATGCTTAGCTGGAACATACCACAGTCCATACCGCGGGCCTTCAGCTGGCGCCTGCCACCAGGTGCCCTAAGAGACGCAGCATTCAGGCAGGAGATACGCTCAGAACTTCTACAATATTTTTCAATAAAGGAAAAGTCAGTGGACTCCCCCTCCACACTATGGGAGGCCTTTAAGGCTGTGCTAAGGGGAACTTGCATAGCTAAACAATCTGGGGTATTAAAGTCAATCAGAACGACACTGGAGAGAATAGAAAAAGACATCCGCCAGGCGGAACTCCTATATTATCAGAGTGGCACACCCATACACCTTGCAACCATTTGTGAGAAAATCACTGAGTATGATGAAGAGGCAGTTAGGGAGACACAATTCTTGGGGAGGCAAGCCCGAGCCCACAGATATGGAGAGGGAAACCGCCCGGGCAGAGCCCTAGCCAATACACTTAAGCAATCACGCACCTCATCTTATATCACTGCACTATTAGATAACGACTCCAACCCAATAAGAGGACAGACCGCCACATTAGAAAGACTAACTGACTTCTACGCCTCACTTTACACTGCCACACAAGATAGCCCGAGCCCCGAGCTAAACTCTTATCTAGACTCCATTGAGCTGGTGTGGTTGAGCGATACACATCGAGCCTATCTAGATGAGCCCTTCACCGCGGAAGACATCACCCAGGTTCTCAATGGCATGCCGGGAGACAAAGCCCCGGGACTAGACGGACTGCCGGCTTCATTTTATAAAGCTTATGAGGCTGAACTCGCCCCCACCTACTGGGAGTATATGAGGAATCGCTTGAGCGAGGCTCTCTCCCTCCGACAATGCGCGAAGTCGTGATCATTTTGATCCTGAAGCCAGACAAACCAGCTAACAAATGCGACTCCTACCGCCCAGTCTCACTTATTAATATCGACGCCAAGATTCTTGCCAAGTTGATCGCTGCTAGATTGCAACCACTCCTCCCGGTCATCGCCAGGCCTGACCAGTCAGGATTTATCCCGGGCAGATCCATGACGCATAATTTACGTACCTTTTTCTCCATACTACATCAACTGCACCCGAAACTGCCAGCTCTCTCGGCCTTCCTGGACGCAACCAAGGCGTTCGACTCAGTAGAATGGCCATATCTATTTACCATACTGCCCAGAAAGGGTATTAGTCCCAAATGTCTGCAGCTCATTCAGTTGCTTTACACCTGACCCACAGCCAGACTTAGGGCGAACGGCTTGGTGTCTGACTCATTCTAGATAACGCGCGGCACTAGACAGGGGTGTCCCTTTTCACCCCTGCTATTTGCAATAGCCATGGATGCGCCAGCACCATACGGCTAGAGGGCTGGGTCTCTCGGATAGAGGGTTAATAACGCTGACGACATTACTCTATATATACGTGAGCCCGAGAGGAATCTCAACCCCGCGCTGCGCGAAATACTCCAATTTGGAGGCATATCTGGCATACAAGTCAATTGGGCCAAATCGATGCTCCTTCCCGTGTCGTCAGCCCCAATCAAGCTGGATCTGGACTTCCCACTGACCTGGGCCGAGGGTGGGGTTAAATATTTGGGTATATGGCTCAGCAGGGACGTGCAAGAGATTTGGCGCAAGAATTATGCCCGACTGATGGAGTGGCTGGAGAGCAAAATAGCTTCTTGGTGCAGATTACCCCTATCCTTGGCTGGTAGAATAGCCATCGCAAAAATGGTAGTATTACCTAAGTTCCTATACCTGTTTGCAAATATACCGCTACCACTCACACAAGCCTTTTTCAAGAAATTAAGATCCCTACTAGTGACCCACACGTGGGCAGGTAAACAACCACGAATTACCTGGGAAACGTTGACACTACCACTCTCGCAGGGAGGGATGTGGGCACCGGACTTTGAACTATACGCACAAAGTGCACAGGCTCAATACCTCCACTACTGGACCCACCCAATCCCATTCCAACCCCATGTGGCGGTAGAAAAAGACGTTGCTTCGCCTGCTCCGTTGCAGGTCACCATATACCACACTTTCAAAAGACCGAATGAGGAGATAAACACAGTAGAGACCTTGCGGTGGGCATGGGAGGGTCTAAGATGACGTGCAAACATCCTCTTACTGTATGCACCTTCAACGCTGCTAGCATACCACCCGCATATTCCCCCTTTACATGATAAAGGATCCATACAGCGAGCGCACCAAATGGGTCTAGCCACCTTCGGAGATCTTTACCCCGGGAATGTATTCCTAGCCCGCCCACAAAGCCCTGATGGTCCCCAGAAACCCATCCTAGAGCTACTCTTATATTATCAACTCAGAGCCAACTGCAGACAAATACACGCTTCCTTCCCCTCTGCACCGCTGGCACTGTTGGCACTGGAGAACATATTAGTCAACCCATTGCCCAAGAAACTAATCACACGCCTATACAATATCACGCAAACGGCCTCGCCGGTCACGACGACTAAAGCGCTAGAGCAATGGTGCGCGGAAATAGACCCACCCCCTACAGAGGAACAATGGGCCTTCTGCTGCTCCCAGCTTAAATACCTCTCCCCCAATTACAGACTGAGACTCATACACTTCAAATATCTACACCGATTATATCGCACACCAATACAAATACACAAAATGGGACTGAGACCGGATGCGAACTGCTGGAGATGCACCTACGCACAAGCATCATTCCTCCACCTGGCGTTGGTTTGTCCACCCATCTCGCAGTTTTGGAACAAAGTGTTTGATATAATACACAAAGTAAGGGGATCCCGCCTAGACCGAACACCATTAGTAGCCCTATTAGGATACATTAAAGAATACCCCCCTGGCATAAGCCGTCTGTCGGCCATGATGCTACTCTTGGCCAAACGCTGAATTGCGATGCACTGGGGATCAACCAGGACACCTACAGTTGACACTTGGATTCATTACATTACCTACTGCCAGGAACAGCTTACGGCGTACTGGGACCTAATGCCTACAGCATCCAGGCCCAAAGATATTTGGGCCCCATTTGTGACGTGGGCCAACACACGTAAATTAAAGGTAGTACCCAGACCCTCCGAGGAAACAGGCACACAGCCCCCTGCCGCAGCGCCGCCTGAATCCAGAGCCTAATCACAATATGAGGGTTCCTGAGAGTCGAGAAGCGCGTCCATATCACGCACCACACCTATGCGAGGAGTTAGTCTAGTGCAAGCTCGCCAAATCAGGGAAACCGGCATGCCTACCTGTGTAATATTGCATTAGCTGCTACATTAGATCAACTACAGTGATCTGAAATAATGAATACCCTACATAGATAACTGATGGCATATGATGCAACCTGTTGAAGTGATGTGAAATGCCCGTCTGATGTGCTTGCTAATTCCGCTGTGTTAAATCTCATTACTGCAATGTACAGATTTATGTTTCAAAATCAATAAATAAAAAAAATTAAAAAAATTCTCAACAATTACTGAACAGATTAACACCAAATAAGCAAAAGGCGCTTCCTTGAACTAACATCTACCACCCTGCCAAATTTGGTGTAAGTCCATTCAGCGGTTCGGGCTGTAGGTGTGGCTAAAGGTGCCTATGGGAATTAACATTACAAACGCAACCTTATTTCACGCCCCAAATTCTCATTCCCCACTGCACAGACCTTGACACCTTTTTTCGGAAAATTTCATGAAGATTGGTCAAATGACACCAAAGTTATAGGCAAGTCAAAAAATGCTTTTCTTATGGAAACTAGGTCCTAACTATAACTACCTACTGGCAACCGACAGTTTAATCTATTAAATTTAGAATATTACTCATGTGATGTATAACATATATGTAAACGATTTCAAATGTTTGTTAATATATGAAGTAAAGTGCAAGGTACCCTGTACCTAGGATATAACATATGGTTTTATGTACATAAATAGTAACATATGTAGTTAGAGGTTTAAGTGACCTATATACACACTTATAGGTCTAAATGGTCAGTTGTACATCCACTCTCCAATCTTGATTTGAATCTGATATAAGTAGATGCAAAAGGAGAGAGCCACTAATACAGCCCCTAACAGAGTGTCAGGAGCATCTAAACACACATAGAGCCAACTGCTATCTATGTAGTACCAATGGAGGCGGTTGCACACTACGTTAAATAACCTAATAGTAACTAACAGATCCAGAAGAGAATCCATGCCGCCTGTTACATATATATTTACAGAACTTTACTGTAACAAAGAAATCAAGTTTTGTTCCATAAAAGTTAGTCACAAATGGAAACACATCCCCACATAGGGAATGAGACACTTATTTATTTATTTATTTATTTATTTATAAAGCTTTATATACTGCAAACATGATCAGTGAGGGTATCAGAGCGCTTTACAGGGGGGAGGAGTAAGAAGCAGGTAAAGACACAAGTATAATCTCAAATACAAGATAAATACAATCAGAGAAGAATAACAAATTGAGAAATATGACCTCGATAGGGGATCAGCAGGATAGTAGTCATTATCAGCATTATCAGCAAATGAAAAATATACAAGGGTAAGATCAAGCGACAGAGGGTATGATCTTAGGCCAACCATTTGCTCATCAGAAATGTCACTTCTTTTTTTAAAGAGGCGGTAGACAGAATCGGACAGATTTCCTTCGGCAAAGAATTCAAAATTTTCAGGGTGATACCCGAGAAGGCATGTTTTCTTTTTGTGCAAAATCTGTGGTTTCTGCAGCAGGGAGCTTGTACTTCGCGATGATCAACATCTGCCTGATAATTCTAGATTTTGTGCCAAGCACCTGGGAGTATTGAAATGTGAGGCTTTATGAGTCATGCACGCAATTTCTTGTTGAATTCTTGCCTCATAAGGGAGCAGTTCAGGGATTTCAGATCAGAGGAGATATGTTTGTTTCTTTTTGTTCCGGTGACAAGTCTGGCAGCAGCATTAAGAGAGGCTCGTAGAGGGGCAAGCTTGTATCTGGGCAGGCCACTGAGTGTAGCACTTCCATAATCGAGCCTGGGAATGACTAGGGCATTTTTTAAAGGCTGCCTCGCGATCACTAACTTCGATGCACTGATGAGATATGTTGTTGCATTTTGGTACTGTATGAGATATTCTATCCTCCTAGCTGAGGCATTTTACATATTGGTTAAATCTTAATTTAAAATGTTATGATGTATAATGTTTTTGTCATTTTATCATTTTCTGTTCGTGAATAACTTTTATGGCTGCCACAATGCTGCTGAATAAAGTTTTGAATTGAATTGAATTGATTGGCTAGGGCTTGGCCCACAAATTTAAGGTCGTCCTGCGTGAGGACGGGTTTTAATTTCCTCAGGATGCTCATCTGATAGTTCGCTCCTTTGGTGGCAGTACTGATGTGGTTCTGCATGTGCAGGTGTTTGTCTAGTGTAATTCCCAGAGATCTCACAGAATCTATAATGTGAGGTGTCCAATTGAGGGCAGCTAGATGCTTCATACATAGGTTGATCTTGAGATTGTGTTTAGGTAGAGTAATGAGGAGGAATTCCATTTTAGGCGATGGTTGCGGGTAAGCCAATTCTTTGTATGTTGTAGAGTAGTGTTCAGGGTTGTGATGTCATTTGGGGAGGTTATTTTCAGGTACAATTGGGTGTCATCAGCATGCATGTGATAATTAGGAAGGAATTATAAAAGCCAAAGCGGAATTCTATGCTAATGCCATTTTAGCTGCCTCCAATGGTACTAAGAATGTGTTAGACAGTCTGGGTTGTACATTTCGCTCATAATGTCAGAGTCAGGCTATAGTGCCTTCACAAGTCCTTTGTGACAACCTAGCAGTATTTTTTGAGAAAAGATCAACAGAATCCTAGATGGTATCAATTCCTCGAACATGGGACATATTCCCTTGGAAGTTCAGAAATATAGTCCAAATCCATCAATACCAGGTGATGTGTCTGAGATAGTCTTATGCAAATTTAGCAACTTTGAGCCCCTCTCTGATGAATGTTTTCATGCTTTGGCCATGGCCACTCCATCGGGCTCAACATTGGATCCACTGCCAGTTAAAATCTGGAAAAAACAGGCAGAAGTATTGTTTACCATAGTCAGGCAAATATTTTGTCAATCTTTGCAATCAGGCGTGGTGCCGCTTGTCTGGAAAAAAGCGATCATAACCCCTATTTTGAAAAAGCCGTCCCTGGACCCATCCAATCCTTTTCCTGCCCTATCCAGTTACAATTTTGGAACATCATGTGAGCAAGTTATTAGCTCAATATTTGGAAAATAACAATTGTTTGGAGGGGGAGCAATTTGGATTTCGGTCTGGTCACAGGACCGAATCGGCCTTGATTACAGCAATGGATGAGTTAAGAATGCAGGTCGATGAGGGGCAATCGGCCATGCTGATTTTATTGAACCTCTCGGCTGCTTTCAATATGGTCTGTCATACCACACTTTAGGCCCGGTTAGCGGCTATTTGGGTTGTCAGAACAATCTTGGACTGGTTCTGTTCATAGCTATTGGATAGACGTCAGGCAGTTGCTCTCCCTCCATTCCGTTCCCAGTTCAGGGCTATTAAGCAGGGAGTGCCACAGGGCTAATCTATTAGCCTGATTTTGTTCAACATCTATCTGGCCCCTTTGATCACACTTATTAAATCCCATAAGGTGACCTTGGTTGACTATGCTGCCGACACTTAGCGTATTCTTTCGTTGGCATGCAATCAGCAATCTTCCATCTTTCAGGTTTGCATGAGGGACATTATCCAGTGGCTCAGCCTAAATTCCCTAAAGTTTATTGGGAATAAGACTGAGCTGTTATGTTGCTCAGCCAATTCTGTCCCGATTGTACTTCCTGCTAATTTCTGGCCAGGGCCTTTTGACGGGCCAGTTGTCCCTTTTAGGTCAGTCCAGAATTTAGGATTCCTTTTTGATGACAAACTTAGTATGGAGAGTCACATGAATAAAACCGCAGGCATTTGCTTCGCGCTCCAGAGAACTTTGCAGAAGATTCTGCCGGTGCTACTCCATTCCACCAGAGCCTTGGTAGTTTGTAGTGATATTGTTAGTCGCCTGGACTACTGTAATGCTCTTTTGTTGGGCACACCGGAGTATTTATTACATCGCCTGTCGAGGGTTCAGGTTGCAGAAGCCAAATTTGCCCTGAACAGACATAGGAGAGCTTCTGCTTCCTTGCCATTGAAGGATTTACATTGGCTAATGCTAAAGCAAAGAATTCTGTTTAAATCACTTTGCATCGTGTTTAAAGCCCTTCAGGGGCGGGGTCCTGCTCCCCTGCAAAAGAGGTTGAGAAGATACAATCCTAGTAGATCTCTTCGGTCTTCGTCAGCCAATTTGGTATGTGTGACCAAGTTTAGGAAAGCCAGGCAAGATGGTCGGACCTTTATGGTCAGTGCAACCAAGTTATGGAATTCTCTTCCTCTTTCATTAAGGTCCCTAAGCGATCTGTTGCAATTCAGGAAAGCTCTTAAGACCTGGCTCTTTCTTAAGTAATTGTGAGTCTAGGCTTTGTTATCAACCTTTTGATGCACTAATTTAGACTATTTTTGTTCTCTCTGTCGTGGGTTTTGACATCCTCCGTGCTCTTGTTATCTTAATCCTTTTAGAGGCTAGCGCCAAGATACCAGTTACTGACAGAGCGCTTTATAAATTCAATAAATAAAATAAAAATAAAATAATGAACGTTAGTGGATGTCAAAGGAGTCGGCAAGAGGTTCCATGAATAAGTTGAAGAGAATAGTTGAGAGGGCAGATCCCTGTGTGACCCCCAGGGTGATCATAGTGGGCTTGGACAGAGATTGGTTGACCTTGACTCTTTGGGTTCTGTTATGTTGGAATGAAGTAAACCATTGTAGGACGGTCCCTGATAACCCTATCCACCTTTTATGGTTTAGTTGATTGTCGTGTTTCACAGTATCGAACGTAGACAATAAGTCAAAGAGGATAAGAAGACACGCTTTATTCTGACCCAACATTGTTAATATGTCATCCACTATGTGTGTGAGTGCTGATTCTGTGCTGTGACCTTGACAGAAGCCTGACTGGTGTAGGTCAAGGATTTGGTAATGTTCTATGTGGTTGCAGAGCTGGATCTGGCACATTTTTTCAATAAGCTTCACCAGAGTGGTAATGTTGGAGATTGTGTGGAAATTGTTGAAGTCTGAACAATCTGCAGTTGGTTTTTTTAAGATGAGGGTTACCTGCCCTACTTTTAGGCAGTCAGGGATAGTGCCTTGATGGAGCGAAGCATTTACGATCTTGGTCCATAAAGGGAGGATAGATGATTTGAACTCCTTAAAAATAACGGGTTGATGAAGTGGTTGGAAGGTTTCAAACTGTAAGCATGTAGTGAATGTCGCTTTCCTTGAGGGGAGTGAATGTGTGCCAGGAGGCATTCTTTTTGGGGGAATGCCCAGGGTGACCGACAGGAGCAAGAGACTGTGAGGGATGAGGAATGGTGAGTAAGATAGTCAGCAGGAGCTCCCTCACTGTCTGCAGCTCATTTTCAATAATTTCCGTTTTTCCAAGAAGAAGGAGGCAAAATCCTCACAATCTGGGAGCATTTTGGACCCAGCACCGGGAAAGTTAAAATGGTTGTTGGATTGTTGCTTGACAATTTAAAAAAGTTTTTTATGTCTATTTCTGGCTTGGTCTAGTTGAGTTCTAAATAAGTTAACTTTTGAAATCCTGATTCTTTTGTTATAAGTGTTCCTCACTGATCTTAACCTTTTCAGGTGCTCCATGGATTTTGAGGATCTCCAGGCTATTTCCACTAGTCTCAAATTGCATCTTCAGTATTAAGGTTTTCACTGAACCAAGGTTTAGAGACTTTGGCGGATATGTTTTTTAGTTGTAGGAGGGCGATCGACACAAGGATGTTCAAGATGGAAATATTGTGGTGCTCTGTAAGGTCGTGAACATCAACCATGTCCACCTGGGGAGTCAGGGAATTGTTACTGAAGACAGATAAGTCATTTAGGTTTACATTCTGCAAACGTGTTTTCCAATGTTTTGGTTTCTTTAGTTGAGCTCTTTATGGGATCAAAACCACATTGATGAGGAAGGTGATACCGTAGTGGTATGTCCAATCGCAGGGCAAATAGACTCCATTGTAGTGTTGCCCTATTTTGCATTGATTAAGTCCAAGGTCTTTGCTTTGTTGTGAGTAGGGCTGTCACAAATTTGGGTCAATTCGAGGTCTGACAAAAAGGCTTTAAAGGTGTTCCCTGCATGGTCATTCAAATCATTCCACCAAAGGTTGAAGTCTCCAAAGAAGATCTGGGTAGCTTGCTGATCAGCATTGGTTGAGATGACTTCCATGACTTGTTGAATGATAGCTAAGTTGTCTCCAGGAGGGTGGTAGATCACATGAAGTTTGCATATGAATCTATTGTTGCTAACAATATCGATGCAAAGATATTCTTTAGAAGGTAGCGCATCAGTTACTGATTCACAGAGAAGGTGTTATGTTAAATGCGGGCTACTACCCCACCAGGTCTGTTAGCTTTGTCCAATTTAATGATGTTGTGACTGGGGGGTACTAGTAAGTCCAGAATAGGAGCAGATGAGTTGTTAAACCAGGCTTCTGCAAGGATAACAAGATCAAACTCATGTGAGAGGATGAGGTCATAAATATCAGACGCATGACTAACAGCAGATCTGCAATTGATGAGCATGCATTTCAGGTGAGTATTGGAGTAGACTGTGACAGACGAGTGAGGTAGATAGACTTGAGATTGGCATAGTCTACCCCTCTAGGGTTGTAACTAGGTTCTCTGTAAGGATCAGCCAGGATGGTTTGGATTTGTCCCAGACAGACCTTGTTGGTGTCTTTGTTGGGGGTGTAAGAAAGGAGGAGGGCATGGATGTCACTGTCTGAAAAACAGTTGGTCGATCTCCTGAGTTGAAAGGGGAAATAAGGGACAGGTGTGGCTTTCCTATTAAAATGAGGGGTGTGAAGGTTGTGGGCAGGGAAGGAGATGGTATGGGAACCAATTTGATTCCTCTGGGAACTGTCAAGCCTTTGATTGGTCAACATCTCTGTGGTTATGGATGAACGTCTTTTCATCCTTGATATGGAGCAGGTTAAGTGAGCTCTCGTCAAGGTGAGATTCTAAAGAGGCATGGAGGCGGGTGGTCATGGGTTGGGGGGTGAGGCCAGGTTGGTAGGGAAAGTCAATAATGGAGGAAGGAAGAATTTGTAGGTCAGGGTTGTCTTGTGCAGGGACTGACAGTGCGGAGGTGGAAATAGCCTGAAGGTGGGAGGGGGGAATGTGTGCTGAGTGAGAGACCTAAGAGGCGTGCGGTTTGTCATGTTAGGGGATATGTAATCAGATGTACTCGATGTCTGGGTACAGAATGGGGATGTGGGAGCGCAGGAAGGACCACATAGGGATAGTTGGGGAGATGGGGGTGAGGTCGCAGGAGAGGAAATAGGACCTGGACAGAGGGATTCAATGCTTGCTGTTGTAAGGGCATCTGATGCATGTGGACTAGATAGGCGAATTAAATGGAGAGTCTCAGCCCAGGTATGATATATAGAGTCTAAGATAGGGATGGGAGGAGAGAGGGAGGGACAGCATGGGCTAGCGATAAGGAATGGGCTGGGTGATGTTGGTGTAAGAGTGAGCGTACGTAGGGGTGCAGGAGCGATGTCAGGGGAGCTATGGTTTCTTTGGTTGGAGGCCGAGGTCTTATTGTTCACAGCCCTTTTGACGATGGGGAAGATCTCGTCCAATAGTGTTAGATTAGTAGAGTGAATTGGAAGGGCAAAGGGGAACTCGATAGTCTAAGCCCCTGTGGTGTTTTCCTGGAGTTGGTGATTCGGAGCAAGGAGTAAAGGGAAGTTCTCCATTGTGCACATCTTTTTGTGTAGAAGATGAGGTCACTAATTAATGTACTCTTACTCAAGCAGAAGTATGGGTCAGAGATGAGGGTTTCAGGGTGGGATTCGAAGAGTCTGTGTTTGAGGCTTTTTGCTGCATTTTTAGAGATATTGGGAGGGTCATTAATTGTGTAGGCATTAAAGCCTGTTGCTTTTAATTGTATATCCATTGCTCAAGGAGAAATATGGCCCATGCTTAATGATCAGGAAACTCCTACCAGGAAAAAAGGGATACAGACCCAGAGGAGGGTTCCAGAGGGGTCCCCGAACACTCTCCTATGTCATAGTGAGAGGGAAGAATTTGGAAACAGTATCATGTGGATAGGTCGGGTACATCAAGAGAGAACTGGAGGAGAGGGACGGTTGCCAGAGATACCAATAAAATGAACTATAAGATAAAAATAATGCTTCATTGTTTGTGGTTCTTTTTAGGGATACCCAGAGAGAGCTCATAGTGAGGGGCCATGAGTCAGAGATTGTAGTAGCCAATGGATGGTAGAGCAAGTATGAAAAGATAACATGAGGCAGTTATAGTAAGGCGTTAGAACCAGCAATCATTCAAAGATGGCCACCCCAATTTAAGATTGAGGTTCCAAGAAGGCAGGAGAGAGCCTTAGTTCTTTTTCATTTACCATAGAACTCCATTTGGTTAGTGTCCTATGCACATTTTCCTTCCAGTGGAGGGGCTGCCATCTTAAAGATGAAGAAGCAAATCGGTAGCATGGGGCACTCATCGGGTTTCCACTGCAGCACTGACCACCCACAACTAAGCCACCCAAGTGCCGGCTCTTTCTGACTTGCTAGTCGAGATGGCAGGCCAGAGAGCTGGTCAGCCAGTGGGTAGAGGCAGCCTGCCTCGGTCAGTGCAGACGAACCACAATCAATCGGGTAGACATCCGGGGCCAAGGTTCTCTCTCGGCAAAGTCAGTGAGGCAATAGTTTGGCCGATACCGGCAAAGAGGGGTGAACACTGACTGCATCTAACAGGTGATTGGAACAGGGCAGCTGCAGTGCTAGGGCACAGCAATGCAGGAAACAGCTCTTGCGTAGCAATCCGATCAGCAGGAGTTCGTCAAATGCAGTGCAAATGTAATCCTTGTTTCGGTAAATATAATCCTCATTTCAGTGAAGTGCATTAAGGTGTTGGATGGCAGGGTTAAACCAGGGATGTGCACAGATAGGTGATCCCTAACCAGGAGCTGCCATTGTGACCTCCTCCTCGGTGGCCATCTTAGATATCTATTTAAGAACTGACACTACCAAGTCACTCATCTAGAAAAATATCCATTTAAACAAGTGTGAGGCAAGGTATACTTGAGAGTATGTACTAGTTCTACTGCTAGGGCAACATGGCATTTACTTCACCTACTATTCTACCACATATAACCCACCCCTATGGTAGCTTATAGCCAGGCTATAAGGTGTGTATAAAAGCTAACACATGTTGCTAGAAGTTTCAGTGAGCTAGATGCACAGTTACAGGCTGAGTTATACACCAGATCTTTCACCCTGATTTGAATCTCATGTAAGCACACACAAAAGGGGACAGCCACTAACACACATCCTTAGACAGTCTCACAAGCATCTAAACTTTCACGCACATGAACAGACACAAGTCCTATGTCTCTAGCACTAATAGAAGCAGTGACACACTGACTTAAATAATCCAATAGTAACTAACACACCCAAGAGTCAGTCCATGCCGCCCCTTACATATACATTTACAGAGTCATACAGTCACAGAGTCAGCGATGTACCAACAAACTTACTTATATGTTGAAGCACACCCCCATATAGGGACTGAGACACTCATTCAGATGTCTAGTAAAGAACTGACACTCATTCAGATATCTAGTAAAGAACTGACACTACCAAGTCACCCATCCAGAGATATGGGGGCACATGCATCAAGGTAGGCTTTTGCGATTCCTTAATTGCGATTATTAAGGAATCGCAATTAAGGAATCGCAAAAGCCTATGCATGTAGGAATCGCTATAAAAATAGCGATTCCTAAACATTCCTTAATTGCGACTCGCTAATTGCGAGTCGCAATTAAGGAATACCTCCCCATTAATTCCTATGGGCCTAGAGGCCCATAGGAATGAATGGGAAGACATTCTCAATTAGCGATTCGCAATTAGAGAATCGCAAATTGAGAATGCAATTTCAAGGGTGCCAGGGTGTCAAAATGACACCCTGTTGCACCCCTGAAATTGTGATGTGCACCCATGTTGCGCACACACATGCCCCAAGGGCATGTGTGTGTGTAACCTAAAACTTAAAAAATGCATTTTAGAGCATTTTTCGAAGGTTTTGCAAATTACAGACAAGTTTGATTTGTCTGTAATTTGCGGTCCCAAATAGCGAAATCGCTATTTGAAAGTGCTTCTAGCATTGCATTTAAGGAATCGCAAATTGCGATTCCTTAAATGCAATCGTAATTTAGGAATTCGCAATTAATTGCGAATTCTTAAATTGCGCATAGGAAACACTTTCATGCATCTCCAAAGGCCAATTTGCGATCGCAAACGGCCGATTTTTGCGATTCGCACCGTTTGCGATCGCAAAAACCTTTGATGCATGTGCCCCATAGCCCTTTAAACAAGTCTCAGGTCTGGTACACTTGGGGCTGTGCATCTAGTTCTACTACTAGGCTGACTGGCATTTAAAACCCCTTGATAAGCCTTAACCTTCTGTTCTACAACATAAAACATACCCCCACTGTAGCCTGTAGCTAGTGTGAGAAGTTGGCCTGGCATATGCTGTCCACTAATTATAGTGGGCACCTTGCACCAGTCCAAATCGACTCTTATGGTAGGTAGGTTAAAGACAACCTTATTGAAATCTATCCTAGTGGTAGCTGTGGAGAGCAGCCTTCAGGCTAAGTCTTGAAGGAATGTAAAGCAGCTTGTTTTACCAGTCTATAATCTCTTGAGTGACCAAATGAAAGAGCACCACACCAGGTATATATTCAAAATATATGTATTTATTACTAAACACACCCCTCTAGTCTCTTTATGAGGCTAGAGTTCGAAGTACATAGGTTATAAGATCTTAAATCACAGTAATAGCACAAATACACGTTTGGGCCCTAGGGGCGTACCAAACCATATACCAATAAAGTGGTATGCGAACCACGACTGAACTAGACACTAGGCCTAGAGCCTCTAGAAGTGCTTGGACCACAAGGAACCACCCAAGGTAGTGACACAGGGGACCCACGGGAGACGCGTGCAGTGTAAATACACAACCGCGATACGCCGTTAACTTCTATGGAGAAAGTCGGGATCGGGAAAATAGAGGAAAGGGACACTTTAAAGAGGACTAGGACAAAACCCTTTGAGATCTAGGACTTTGAAGAGTCTCTACCCACGGGAGCACCGGAGTACTCGTGTTACCTCACCCAGGGAAGCCGGGTGCATAGGTGCCTTTCGGGGTCGGGTTTCGTCGTCGTTTCTTATGGCGATCTGCTGCAAAGTGCTGCTGGCGACCAGGAGAAAAGTGTCCGGGTGGATCCAAGAGTGGATCGGAGTTCTGAAGAACCTGAAAGCAGAGGGGACAGAGTCTGGGTCACTAGCCAGTGACCAGGAGGGCGATGGACAGATGCCCACCGATGTCGAGTGCTTCAAGTTCGTTGACGGTCGTCTTGACTCTTCAGCCACGAGGTCCGGGAGGCGTTGTCGGCGACCAGGAGCAGGATTCGGGCTGTTGCTCGATGTCTGTCGAGTGCAGAGGTGTCGGCGACCAGATTGGACCCAACAGGCCTTGGCAACGGCAAGTCTCGAGTAAGATGTAGATCGTCGATGATGCAGACCAGCAAGGTCTGGGGAACTCACCCAGCAAGGGTAAGTGAGGGCAGGCCTGGAGCAACCAGACTGCCAAGTAAAGAAAAGATTGGCCTTCGGTAAGGGCTACTAGCCAACGGGCTAGCGACCGCGAAGGAGCCTCGTGACGCCGCACGTGGAGCTGGCTTACAGGACACTCGTGGAGTGGGGGCCAGTGATCTTCGGTGCAGGTGGTGCTGGAGGCTAGGGCTACTCGGAGCCCAAAGCACGACTTCTTGGGAGACCCAGAAGATGGTGCACTTGCAAGTGTGCTCGGTGTCCAGGGGTCACGGTCTCAAGTCACCCACGATAGCCACGGGCCTCAGCTTTGCTGGGGACTCAGGGTAGCCTCGGGGAAGTCTGAGAATCCACCTCTGGTGATGCGATGACTTCGGCGTCCGACGGGAGCTTCAGTAATGCGAACCGGACAGATGCTTCTTTGGTGCCTGCCAAGCAGGGGAGTCACTCCTTGACCCCAAGGGAGATTCTTCAGTCCTCTAATCGTGAGTAGAGCGTCGAAGGTCCAGGATTCTGTTTCAGAGTTTCGTCCAGGTATAATCTAAAGTCCTAAGGACTGGGTTCCTACCTTTATTCCAAAAATAGGGGATGGACTACTCTGTGGCCCCACCTATGGGTGGGTCAGGGCAGAGGGGTGGCTACACCCCTTTCCCTTTGTCCAGTTCGCGCCAAAGCAGGGGCTGCAAGCCCCTGATCCGGTTTGAACTGGGGTATGCACAGGGACACCAAATGTGCCCCCAGTGCAGGACTTCAAAGCACCCGAAAGTGCTCCCGCCCAGCCCCAATACACATTGTCCTGTCTGGGGAGGTGGTCACACCTCCCTGGGACAGGAAACCTATTGTCCAGGCCTCCCCTGCCGGAGTTTCGTCCAGCAGCAGGAGGCCAGACTCGTGTCTGTGGCAGCAGCATCCATTTTGTGATGCCAGGGCTCTGGAAAGAAGTTACCGGACTCGTCAGAGTTAACATGCCTTTCCCTCTAGAAGGGTGGAATGCTACCCCCGCCGCCAGGATTGGCGGGGGGTAGTATTCCAAGATGTTTGACACCAAACACGACATGTTTAGGTGCAGCCATTCCATAGTTAGCATTTTACCGCGAGGATATAATGCGTTTAAGAGTATATGGTCAGGCTGCACTACAAACAGCATCAGAGATGGTCTCCGAACGCTGCAGAGGGGCCCTGCTCATGCAGGGGCACCCTCTCACATAGGAACCATGCACTCTGCCTTTAGGATTGATAAGGCCTGCCTTAGGAGTGACTTATAGGTTTATATGTGTGTATGCTTTTAGTGATATAGGTAACCTATACCACAGCAAGGGGTGCATGCACCACCTTACCCAGGCTGCAGTAGCAGACCTGTGGTGTCAGTTTGGATGGCCTACCAGGGGTGGCATAATACATGCTGCAGCCCCTGGCAGGCCTCTGAGGTACCTATGCCCTTGGTACATAGTATACCATATACTAGGGACTTACAAGGGCACTCCAGATCCCAATCAGTGATGTGCCTAAGGCACATGGAGACCCTTTTAAAGAGGAAACAGCTAGGCTGGGGTTCTGAATAGCAGGGCCCCAGCCAGACTAATGTCGAAAACCAGTGAAGTATCAGCAAAAAGTGGGGGTACCCCTGTGAAGCAGATCCTACTCTCCTACACAACCCCCCCAAACGTAGGGACATTAAACTAACCTTGCCCAGTTAAGTCTTCATGTTCTAAGTGGAAATACCTAGAGAGTCCATCTGCATTCGCATGGTTACTCCCAGGCCTATGTTCCACTGTAAAGTCCATCCCCTGTAGGGAAATGGACCACCTAAGCAGTTTGGGGTTTTCACCCTTCATTTGTTTTAGCCATAAGAGGGGCTTATGGTCTGTCTGAACCAGGAAGTGTGTACCAAACAAGTATGGCCTCAACTTCTTCAGAGCCCAGACCACAGCAAAGGCCTCCCTCTCTATGGCTGACCAACGTTTCTCTCTAGGGGTCAGCCTTCTGCTAATAAAAGCTACTGGCTGATCCTGACCTTCTTCATTCAATTGTGACAGTACAGCCCCTACCCCCAATTCAGATGCATCTGTTTGAACAATGAACTTCTTGGAGTAATCAGGACTCTGCAGAATTGGAGCAGTGCACATGGCCTGCTTGAGGTCATCAAATGCCTTTTGACAGCTAACTGTCCACTGAACCTTTTTGGGCATTTTCTTAGAAGTTAAGTCATTCAAGGGTGTCACTATTGATCCATACCCCTTGACAAATCTCCTATAGTACCCAGTCAGGCCTAAGAAGGCTCTCACCTGAGTCTGGGTAGTGGGAGCAGTCCAGTCCATGATGGTCTGGATCTTGCTCTGCAAAGGTTGAACCTGGCCTCCACCCACAAGGTGGCCCAGGTACACAACCTGACTCTGCCCTATCTGGCACTTAGTGGCCTTGATAGTCAGGCCTGCCTTTTGCAGGGCCTGTAAAACATTCCTGAGGTGGACCAGGTGATCCTCCCAGGTGGAGCTAAAGACAGCAATATCATCTAGATAAGCTGCACTATAGGCCTCCAGTCCTGTGAGAACTGTGTTCACCAACCTCTGGAAAGTGGCAGGTGCATTTTTCAGACCAAAGGGCATCACCACAAATTGGTAATGCCCACTAGGGGTCGAAAATGCTGTTTTGGGCTTTGCAGCATCAGCTAGTCTGATCTGCCAGTAGCCAGCTGTTAGGTCAAATGTGCTGAGATATTTGGCAGAGGCCAAAGTATCTATGAGCTCATCTGCCCTGGGTATTGGATGGGCATCAGTCCTAGTGACTGCATTGAGGCCCCTGTAGTCTACACAAAACCTCATCTCTCTTTTCCCACCACTGGTGTGAGGTTTAGGTACTAGGACTACTGGACTAGCCCAAGGGCTATCTGAGGGCTCAATCACTCCCAATTCCAACATCTTCTGGACTTCAGTCCTGATACAGTCCCTGACATGGTCAGGTTGCCTATAAATCTTGTTTTTAATAGGCAGACTGTCCCCAGTGTCCACTTCATGAGTGCACCAGGTGGTCTGACTGGGTGTCAGAGAAAACATATGTCTAAACTGATTGAGGACTTGCCTGCAATCAGTTTGTTGCTGGGTAGTGAGGCTGCCTGCCAAGGCTACACCATCAACTGACCCATCGTCAGGGTTCTGTGAGAGCAGGTCAGGGAGTGGGTCACTCTCTTCCTCCTGCCCTTCATCAGTAGCCATGAGCAAGCCCATGTCTGCCCTGTCCACATATGGCTTAAGTCTGTTGACATGGAGAACCCTGTGGGGACTCCTGGGTGTTCCAAGGTCTACTAAGTAAGTGACCTCACCCTTCTGCTCAACAATAGTGTGGGGTCCACTCCATTTGTCTTGGAGAGCTGCTGGGGCCACTGGCTCCAACACCCACACCTTCTGTCCTGGCTGGTAAACAGTCAGAACAGCCTTTTGGTCATGCCAGGCCTTTTGAAGTTCCTGGCTAGCCTCAAGGTTTTTGGTTGCCTTTTTCATGTACTCAGCCATCCTGGAGCGGAGACCAAGTACATAGTCCACTATATCTTGCTTTGGGGGCTTGAGAGGTAACTCCCATCCTTCCTTCACCAAGCACAGTGGACCCCTCACAGGGTGGCCAAACAGAAGTTCAAAAGGGCTGTAACCAACCCCCTTCTGAGGCACCTCCCTATATGCGAATAAAAGGCAGGGCAAGAGTATGTCCCATCTACGCCTAAGCTTTTCTGGGAGCCCTTTAATCATGCCCTTTAAGGTTTTGTTGAATCTCTCAACTAAACCATTGCATTGTGGGTGATAGGGTGTGGTGAACTTATAAGTAACTCCACACTCCTTCCACATTGCCTTTAAGTACCCAGACATGAAGTTTGCACCCCTGTCTGATACCACCTCCTTAGGAAAGCCCACTCTTGAGAAAATTCCCAGGAGGGCCCTTGCCACCACAGGTGCTGTAGTGGTCCTAAGGGGAATAGCTTCTGGGTACCTGGTGGCATGATCCACTACCACCAGTATAAATCTGTGCCCAGATGCTGTTTGGGGATCCATGGGACCAACAATGTCAATCCCTACCCTCTCAAAGGGCACCCCCACCACAGGTAGTGGTATCAGGGGGCCTTTGTAGTGCCACCTGCTTTGCCACTGGCTTGGCAGGTTACACAGGAGCGACAAAACTCCTTACTGTCTTCAGACATGTGGGGCCAGTGAAAGTGAGGGACAATTCTGTCCCAAGTCTTGTTCTGGCCCAGGTGTCCTGCTAAGGGAATATCATGGGCTAGGGTCAATAGGAAGCCCCTGAACTTCAAAGGTATTACCAACCTCCTGGTAGCACCAGGCTTGGGGTCTCTACTCTCTGAGTACAGGAGTCCATCATCCCAATACACTGTATGGGGACCACTAGCTTTCCCAGCAGCCTCAGCAGCAGCTTGCTGTCTGAGGGGTTCAAGGGAGGGGCAGCTCTGCTGCTCCTGGCTCAGATCTGCCCTAGAAGGTCCCCCTGTCCCCAAGAACTCAACCTGGTCAGGTTCAAGTTCCTCTGGGACAGTTCCTTCTTCAGGGCTGAGATCATCCCCCTCAAGGGACTGATCTTCCTCCTGAGCCAAGGGGGAAGGCACTGCCTTAACCCTACTACTCCTCCTCTTGGAAGGCACTTGGTCCATTCTTCCAGAATCCAAGGCCTGTTCAGTTTTAGACAGTTTAGCTTGTGACCTGGTCACAGCAAACACATCTGCAGGGATCCCCAGCATTTCTGCATGGGTCCTGAGCTCCACTTCTGCCCAAGCAGAAGTTTCTAAGTCATTGCCAAGCAAGCATTCGACTGGTAGGTTTGCACTTACCACAACCTTCTTAAGGCCAGTTACCCCTCCCCAGGAGAAGTTAACAACTGCCAGAGTATGGTCTGTTCTGACATTGCTAGCATTGGTCACTTGGTACATCTCACCAAGTATAACTTGCCCAGGTAGCACAAGGTCTTGTGTCACCATTGTGACACTTGCCCCTGTGTCCCTAAATGCCAAAGCCTCTCGTCCATTGATTAAAGGCTGTTGTCTGTACTTGCCCAGATTACTGGGACTCACAGTGGAGGTCACATCCATGCCTCCATCACAGACTAACACAGCCTGAGTCAGTTCCCTGACTAAGTCAGAGCCCAACTCAGTTCCCAGGGTGAACCCTACTAAACCCTTTGCTGGAGCACTTCCACCAACTGTACTAGGGGGAACAGGTGCCTTAGGGGCATTGGTGGGTGCTGGACTGGAGTCTTTGGACTTGGTGCAATCACTGGTCCAGTGGGTCTTTTGCTTACAGACCTTGCACCATGGTTTTCTTTGGCCTTTACCCTTGGTAGACTGGGAATCCCCACCAGAAGAAGATTTTTGGGGGCCTGATGAAGACTTTTGATCTTTACCCTTCTCCCCACCCTTGTCAGAGTTCTTAGCATCTTGCTTCTTGGTTTCCCCACCTTGGTTCTGTACCTTCTGCTTCACCCTGGTTCTGACCCATTTGTCTGCCTTCTTTCCCAATTCTTGGGGAGAGGTCAGATCAGAGTCAACCAGGTACTGATGCAACAGCTGGTTTTGACAGTTATTAAGAATCTGCTCCCTCATTATCAGATTATACAATCCTGAGAAGTCACACACCTTACTGCCCATCAACCAGCCTTCCAGAGCCTTGGCAGAACAATCCACATAGTCTACCCAGTCTTGAGTCTGTGCCTTTTGGGTGTCTCTGAACTTCAACCTGTACTGTTCAGTGGTTAGGCCAAACCCATCAATAAGAGCACTCTTCAAGACCTTGTAATTGTCAGCATCCTCCTCTCTAACAGTGAGGAGCTTGTCTCTACCTTTGTCAGCAAAGGAGAGCCACAAGATTGCTGCCCACTGCTCCTGAGGGACCTTCTGTACTTTACAGGCCCTCTCTAAAGCAGTTATCCATTTGTGGATATCATCCCCACTCTGGTAGGGAGGGACAATCTTGCTCAGGTTCCTATGGTCATAGGACCTTTCCCTATCTCTAGGGATATGGCTGCCACCATGGGACTCTAGTCCCAACTTTCTTCTCTCTTTAAGGAGATCTAGGGATTCTCTATCTAAAGCCAATTGCTTCTTCCTGATCTCCAGTTGAGTTTCCTCATACTGGACCAGTCTCTTTCTTCTCTCATGAGAGGATTCCCTCCTGTGAGAAGAAACAGAGCTCCCTATTGAGGTGCCAGAGTGGTTAGACTCCTGAGAAGGAGACCTAGACTTTCTGAGCACACTCATAATCCTTCCTGGGGGGACAAAGGTGTGGTTCTCCAGATCCTCATCTTCATCTTCCCCAGAAGGGATTGGGTTTTCCAGGTCAGGGTCATTGTCACCCTCCTGGTCAGTTTCAGAGGGGGGCTGGGGGTAGTAGTACCCCTGGCCCCTTCCTCATCTGCTGGCCCACCCTCTGCTCCTACCCCTTCAGTCTCTGAAGACTTACTAAGATCATAAGCCACCAACAACTCCTGGAGGTGTTGGGTGGTGGGACTTTGGCCTGTCCTTAATTTCCTCACGTTACACAAAGCTCTCAGTTCCAAGAATGGGAGTGTGTCATACTTGGAGGGGGAAGCTCAATGGCTTCCTGCAGGGCATCTTTGGATCCTGCTTTTAAAGACATTACTAGTGTGGTGTGGTGTATGCACTACCTACTCTAGTGTGGCCTACTAAACTCTCTTGAGTTGTAGAAAGGGTTGTGCTATCCCTTAACACACAACTCTAAGTTCAGTAGAACTTACTGATATTCTAAGCTTAAATTATATGTACCTTAGGTACCTTTAGTGGTTTTCAGTTGATCAATTCAATTGAGATTATCTGGTAAAACAATAGCAAGCTGGAATCCCACACGCTGCACACCAATGTGAGAAGTTGGCCTGGCATATGCTGTCCACTAATTATAGTGGGCACCTTGCACCAGTCCAAATCGACTCTTATGGTAGGTAGGTTAAAGACAACCTTATTGAAAGCTATCCTAGTGGTAGCTGTGGAGAGCAGCCTTCAGGCTAAGTCTTGAAGGAATGTAAAGCAGCTTGTTTTACCAGTCTATAATCTCTTGAGTGACCAAATGAAAGAGCACCACACCAGGTATATATTCAAAATATATGTATTTATTACTAAACACACCCCTCTAGTCTCTTTATGAGGCTAGAGTTCGAAATACATAGGTTATAAGATCTTAAATCACAGTGATAGCACAAATACACGTTTGGGCCCTAGGGGCGTACCAAACCATATACCAATAAAGTGGTATGCGAACCACGACTGAACTAGACACTAGGCCTAGAGCCTCTAGAAGTGCTTGGACCACAAGGAACCACCCAAGGTAGTGACACAGGGGACCCACGGGAGACGCGTGCAGTGTAAATACACCACCGCGATACGCCGTTAACTTCTATGGAGAAAGTCGGGATCGGGAAAATAGAGGAAAGGGACACTTTAAAGAGGACTAGGACAAAACCCTTTGAGATCTAGGACTTTGAAGAGTCTCTACCCACGGGAGCACCGGAGTACTCGTGTTACCTCACCCAGGGAAGCCGGGTGCATAGGTGCCTTTCGGGGTCGGGTTTCGTCGTCGTTTCTTATGGCGATCTGCTGCAAAGTGCTGCTGGCGACCAGGAGAAAAGTGTCCGGGTGGATCCAAGAGTGGATCGGAGTTCTGAAGAACCTGAAAGCAGAGGGGACAGAGTCTGGGTCACTAGCCAGTGACCAGGAGGGCGATGGACAGATGCCCACCGATGTCGAGTGCTTCAAGTTCGTTGACGGTCGTCTTGACTCTTCAGCCACGAGGTCCGGGAGGCGTTGTCGGCGACCAGGAGCAGGATTCGGGCTGTTGCTCGATGTCTGTCGAGTGCAGAGGTGTCGGCGACCAGATTGGACCCAACAGGCCTTGGCAACGGCAAGTCTCGAGTAAGATGTAGATCGTCGATGATGCAGACCAGCAAGGTCTGGGGAACTCACCCAGCAAGGGTAAGTGAGGGCAGGCCTGGAGCAACCAGACTGCCAAGTAAAGAAAGGATTGGCCTTCGGTAAGGGCTACTAGCCAACGGGCTAGCGACCGCGAAGGAGCCTCGTGACGCCGCACGTGGAGCTGGCTTACAGGACACTCGTGGAGTGGGGGCCAGTGATCTTCGGTGCAGGTGGTGCTGGAGGCTAGGGCTACTCGGAGCCCAAAGCACGACTTCTTGGGAGACCCAGAAGATGGTGCACTTGCAAGTGTGCTCGGTGTCCAGGGGTCACGGTCTCAAGTCACCCACGATAGCCACGGGCCTCAGCTTTGCTGGGGACTCAGGGTAGCCTCGGGGAAGTCTGAGAATCCACCTCTGGTGATGCGATGACTTCGGCGTCCGACGGGAGCTTCAGTAATGCGAACCGGACAGATGCTTCTTTGGTGCCTGCCAAGCAGGGGAGTCACTCCTTGACCCCAAGGGAGATTCTTCAGTCCTCTAATCGTGAGTAGAGCGTCGAAGGTCCAGGATTCTGTTTCAGAGTTTCGTCCAGGTATAATCTAAAGTCCTAAGGACTGGGTTCCTACCTTTATTCCAAAAATAGGGGATGGACTACTCTGTGGCCCCACCTATGGGTGGGTCAGGGCAGAGGGGTGGCTACACCCCTTTCCCTTTGTCCAGTTCGCGCCAAAGCAGGGGCTGCAAGCCCCTGATCCGGTTTGAACTGGGGTATGCACAGGGACACCAAATGTGCCCCTAGTGCAGGACTTCAAAGCACCCGAAAGTGCTCCCGCCCAGCCCCAATACACATTGTCCTGTCTGGGGAGGTGGTCACACCTCCCTGGGACAGGAAACCTATTGTCCAGGCCTCCCCTGCCGGAGTTTCATCCAGCAGCAGGAGGCCAGACTCGTGTCTGTGGCAGCAGCATCCATTTTGTGATGCCAGGGCTCTGGAAAGAAGTTACCGGACTCGTCAGAGTTAACATGCCTTTCCCTCTAGAAGGGTGGAATGCTACCCCCGCCGCCAGGATTGGCGGGGGGTAGTATTCCAAGATGTTTGACACCAAACACGACATGTTTAGGTGCAGCCATTCCATAGTTAGCATTTTACCGCGAGGATATAATGCGTTTAAGAGTATATGGTCAGGCTGCACTACAAACAGCATCAGAGATGGTCTCCGAACGCTGCAGAGGGGCCCTGCTCATGCAGGGGCACCCTCTCACATAGGAACCATGCACTCTGCCTTTAGGATTGATAAGGCCTGCCTTAGGAGTGACTTATAGGTTTATATGTGTGTATGCTTTTAGTGATATAGGTAACCTATACCACAGCAAGGGGTGCATGCACCGCCTTACCCAGGCTGCAGTAGCAGACCTGTGGTGTCAGTTTGGATGGCCTACCAGGGGTGGCATAATACATGCTGCAGCCCCTGGCAGGCCTCTGAGGTACCTATGCCCTTGGTACATAGTATACCATATACTAGGGACTTACAAGGGCACTCCAGATCCCAATCGGTGATGTGCCTAAGGCACATGGAGACCCTTTTAAAGAGGAAACAGCTAGGCTGGGGTTCTGAATAGCAGGGCCCCAGCCAGACTAATGTCGAAAACCAGTGAAGTATCAGCAAAAAGTTTGGGTACCCCTGTGAAGCAGATCCTACTCTCCTACAGCTAGGGCATAGGGTACGCTCCTATGTGCAAAAAAGCTAACACATGTAGGTAGACGTTTCAGTGAGCTACGTGCACACTTATAGGCCCATATGCTCAGTTGTACATCCAGTATTTCACCCTGATTTTAATCTCAAATAAGCACATACAAAAGGGAAGACCCACTAATACACCCGCTCAGACAGTCTCACAAGCATCTAAACTTCCACTCACATGCACAGATACAACTCTTATGTATCTAGCACTAATGGAGGCAGTGACACACACACTTAAATAACCCAATAATAACTAACACACCCAAGAGGCAATCCATGCCGCCCCTGACATATACATTTACAAAGCCATGCAGTCACAGAGTCAGCGATGTACCAACAAACTTACTTACATATGGAAACACCCCCCAGATAGAGACTGAGACACTCATTCAGATATCTAGTAAAGAACTGACACTACCAAGTCACCCATCCAGAGAAGTAGCCCTTTAAACATGTCTCACGCCTGGTACACTTAAAGCTGGCATCCAGTTCTACTGCTAGCCCTACTTGGCATTTAAAACCCCTTGATAAGCATTTACCTGCTGGTCTACCACATATAACTCACCCCTAAGGTAGCCTGTAGCTAGGCCATACGGTACGCTGCTATGTGCATAAAAGCTAACACATGTAGTTAGCAGTTTCCGTGAGCTACATGCACTCTTTCAGACTCACATGCTGAGTTATACATCCAGCCTTTCACCCTGATTTGAATCTCATGTAAGCACATACAAAAGGGAAGACCCACTAATACACCCCATTAGACAGTCTCACAGGCATCTAAACTTTCACTCACATGCACAGACACAGCTCTTATGTACCTGGCACTAATGGAGGCAGTGACACACTCACTTAAATAGCCCAATGCTATCTAACACACCCAAGAGGCAATCCATGCCGCCCCTGACATATACATTTATAGATCCATACAGTCACAACAGAGCCAGTGATGTACCAAGAAACTTACTTAGTTGGTGAGAAGCCTCATTTTATGCCCTGTTTATTTCCTTGTACCGAGCACCTTCGTGCTCTTTGAGGAGGAGGTGCCTGGCTCCTCTTTTCCAAGATCTCAGTACCATTTTAGAATCTTCCTCCAAACTTTACTCTGCTGGGATATTTTAACTTTCATCTTGAGGATCTTACTGATAATGGCACTAAGACTATTCTCGATCTCACAGCCAGTTTTGGTCTTTCCCAGGTAGTCGTAGGGGCTACCCATTTGGCCGGGCACTGCCTCGATGGTATCTTTACCAACAATAATTCAATTTCTGATATCACAACCTTACCATTACTCTGGACTGACCATCTAGCTGTAAGATTCGATCTTTTGCTAGCGCAGCCCCTTCAACAGGGAAGAACACCCCCCCAAGGAACTGCTTCAAAATCCTTGGCATAAGATACAGCTAAATCTATTTACTGGCACTAGCAGCTTCATTACCTTTAATACCTGAGGACCTTCATACCGCGGTAGACAACTATGTATCTTGGCTTACTTTAGCTGTCAACTCACTGGCCCCAGCAAAGGCCTCTGTCTCCAAGAGACACCTTCCTTCGGCTCCTTGGTACACTGATGCTCTAAGGAACCACAAACAAAAATGCAGAAAGCAAGAATGTAACTGGACAAAAGGAGTATCTTGATTCAGAAAAGCTTAGATATAAGCATGAACTTGCGACCTACAAAACCTTGATTATGAAAGAAAAATCTTCTTACTTCAGCCAAAAGATTGAGGATGCTAAGAATTCAGTTAAAGAACTAATTCTCGTGGTAAAGAAACTCACAACTACAAAGCCAGAGATATACAATCTTGGCAATTAGGAACTCTGTAACGACATAGCTGGCTTCTTTCTAAATAAAGTTAAAGAAGTTTATAATAGGTTCTCCTCCATTAATGACCCAGCTCAGACAGCACCACCATTTCCCTTTAAGAAACCGGACACCATTCTCTTCTTCAAATTCACCAATCCTTCTGTAGAGCAGGTCACCTCTCTTTTAAAGTCCACCAAATCCGGTTCTCCCCTAGATCCCTGCCCCCGTCGGTAGCTAATCAGGCACCAGAATTAATTTCCTCATGTCTAACTACTATCTTCCACCTTATGTTTGCCAGCTGCGTCTTTCCGTCCCACTGGAAAGGTGGCATCAATACTCACCCTAATAAAGAAGCCTTCGCTTAATCCTTTAGATAGCAACAATTATTGGCCTATCTCAAGACTTCCTATACCCGCTAAAATTGAGGAAAAAATTATGAACTCTCAGCTAGCCACATTCCTACAAGATAAAACTTATTTGGACTCCACTCAATATGGTTTCAGAAGTGAACACAGTACCAAAAAAGGTTTAATTAAAGCCACAGAAGAAATTAGAGAGACTCTGGACCAGGGCGGCAAAGCAGCCCTCATTCTACTCGACCTCTCAGTAGCTTTTGACACAGTGAATCATGAACTACTGGAAGGTCGACTATTTGACATCAGAATAAGAGGTGAAGCCCTGGCCCTTTTAAAATCCTTCTTGGTGGGACACAAACATTATGTATCACAAAACGATTTTAACTCTCAACCCTTCACACTGCCTTGTGGGGTCCCACAAGGCTCTTCACTAAGCCCTACTTTGTTTATTTATTTATAAAGTTTTGTATAGCGCGAACAAGACCCAAGAGGGTATCAGAGAGCTTCACAGTTGAGGTAGGTAGGATAACAAAGTGTGCCAAGAGCAGGCATTACAAATAGGTTCAAAATAAATGTTACCAATAGGTTCAAGACAAGAGCATGACAAACAAAATGATTCAGAGCATTTGAGAACAAGACCGGACAGTTCCAATAATAGAGAGGAAAGGCAATGTCCACAGTACCAGTGGTAGCCTGCCAATCCTATTAAACACCGGATTACACAAAATTAAAGGATAGCGATCAAGCAATGGGAGAGAGACATTCCATAAATAGCATACAGAGTTGTGGACTGGCCTGTTCACACTGTTAAACCCAGAAGTGTAACTGTGAACTGGACAGTCAAATCATCAGAGAGTAGAGCAGTATTGAGGCAGCTGAACCAGGACTTTATGGCAGGAATTTCAGCATTAGGATTTTTTTCACTTCTTTTTTGAAGGAAGCGGTGGATGGGATTCGACGAACTTCCGGTGGAAGGGAATTCCAAATCTTCGGGGCCATGCCAGAGAATGCTCTGTTACTCGTTTTCTTTTTGTGGAAGATTTGAGGTTTCAGGAGAAGTGAGTTTGCACTTCGAGACGGACGGCCACCCCCTGATAATTCAAGTTTGTGAGCCAGATAGATGGGGGTCTTGAAGTGCAGTGCTTTGTGAGTCAGGCAAGCGAACTTTAGTTGTATTCTAGCTTCGTAAGGTAACCAATTTAGGGATTTTAAGGCTGGGGAAATGTGCTCATTTCTTTTTGTACCAGTAATCAATCTGGCTGCGGCATTAATGGAAGCCGTAAGTGGAACCAAGCTTTGTTTGGGGAGACCGCAAAGAGTGGAGCTGCCGTAATCAAGCCTTGGCAATACTAAAGCTTGAACCGCCCATTTGAAGTCTTCCTGTGGGAGGAATAGTTTCAGATTCCTTAGTAGCCTCATCTGGTGTTTAGCACCCTTGGTTGCGTTGCTAATATGTTTCTGCATGTTCAGGTGCCTGTCTAGGGTGATACCAAGAGATTTAGCAGAGTCGATAATGTGGGGGGAGCAGTTGAATGCTGAAAGGTGATGCATCCAGATGTCAATCTTGGGGGCATGGTTAGGGGGAGCAATGAGGAGGAATTCTGTTTTGGAGGTGTTGAGCATGAGATAGTTTTCAGTGAGCCAGTTTTGGGTGTTCATCAAGATGGAGTTGAGTGAAATGAAGTCTTCCGGGGAGGAGACTTTCAAATAAAATTGGGTGTCATCTGCATACATGTGAAAGAGAATGTTCGCTGAGTTCAGGGCATTAGCTAAAGGTTCCAAGAATAGATTGAAGAGTATGGGGGAAAGGGCGGACCCTTGTGGAACCCCCATCAGGACTGTAGATGGCTGAGATAGGGATTGATTCACTTTGACTCTTTGGGATCTGTTGTGGAGAAAGGAAGAGAACCATTGCAAAACCACACCTGATAGACCCATCCGGTGTTCTAGCGTGGAGAGTAGTGTCGAAGGCAGAAGATAGGTCGAGTAGAATGAGGAGGCAGGATTCATTTTGGTCAAGCAACTTTAAAATGTTGTCCAAGATGTGAGTGAGTGCCGATTCTGTACTGTGGCCACTCCGAAAGCCTGATTGATGTTGATCCAGCAGTTGGAATTTCTCAATGTGAGCACAGAGTTGAGATTGCACACACTTTTCTAAGAGTTTCGCCAATGTGGGGATGTTGGAAATAGGACGGAAGTTATTCAGATCAGAACGGTCTGCGTTTGTTTTTTTTAGAATGGGGGATACTTGTGCAGCTTTTAGGCAGTCGGGTATCATGCCTTGTAATAGTGAAGCGTTAACAATCTTAGCCCAGATGGGAAGGATGGTAGCTTTAATTTCTTTGAATATGGGAGGAGGTAGAGGGTCATTGAAGTGGTTGGAGGGTTTGATCGCAAGAAGAGTGTTGTAGATGTCGTTTTCACTAAGGGGTGTGAAGGCGTGCCAGGAGGCATTGTTCTTGGGACTAATACTAAGGAGGACGGGTAGTTCCTGGTGGTTAGGTGGGGCCGTGTGTCCTGAGTTTAGGAGAAGAGCCCTTTGTGATTCAAGGACTATGTTGATGCTTGACGTTTTTTCGACAAAGAAGGTCGCAAATTCATCACAAGTAGGAGTGCCTTCACCAGGGTCAGTGCGGATGGGTGCCTTGATCGATTGTTGATTAACAATTTCAAATAGTTTCTTCGGGCGATTAGTGGCTCGATTAAGTTGAGATCTGAAGAAGTCGGCTTTAGCACTCTTGATTTTCTTGTTGTATGAACTCCTGATGGCTCTAAGGAGGGTCAGGTGTTCGATTGACAAGCATTAACCTGATGCTCTACTACATATAACTCACCGCTAATATAGCCTGTAGCTGGGCCATATGGTACGCTGCTATGTGCATAAAAGCTAGCACATGTAGTTAGAAATTTCAGTGAGTTATATGCACACTTTCAGACCCATATGCTGAGTTATACATCCAGTCTTTCACTCTGATTTGAATCTCATGTAAGCACATACAAAAGGGGAGAGCCACTAATACACCCCCTTAGACACTCTCAAAAGCCTCTAAACATTCAATCAGATGCACAGATACATCTCTTATGTATCTAGCACTAATGGAGGCAGTGACACACTCAATTAAAAAACCCAATAGTAACTAACACACCTAAGAGGCAGCCTATGGGGCCCCTTACATATACATTTGCAGAGCCATACAGTCACAAATAGAGCCAGCGATGTTCCAACAAACTTACTTACCTATGGAAACACAATCCCACATAGGGACTGAGACACTCTATTTCTAGTAAAGAACTGACACTACCAAGTCACCCATCCAGAGACGTAGCCCTTTAAACACGTCTCAGGCCTGGTACACTTGAGGGTGTACATCTAGTTCTACTGCTAAGCCGACTTGGCATTTAAAACCCCTTGACAAGCATTAACCTACTGTTCTACCACATATAACTCACCCCTAGGGTAGCCTGTAGCTAGGCCATACGATACGCTGCTATGTGAGTAAAATGTAACACATGTAGTTTGTAGTTTCAGTTAGCTACACATAGACTTAGACATGTGGATGCAGTTCTACTGCTAGACCGACTTGCCATTAAAAACTCCTTCACAAGGATTAGCCTGCTGTCCTACCACATATAACTCATCACTAAGGTAGGTTGTAGCTAGGCTATAGGGCATGCTGTTAGGTGTTTAAAAGGTAACACATCTACTTACAAGTTTCAGTGAGCTATGTATGCACTTACAGGGCCATATACTGACTTTGTACCTCAAGAAATGCTTTGAAAAGTTTTATTAGCCCCTGCAAACTTGGTAAATCTGTTAGCTAGGTTGCACAAGGGAAACTATGCTGAGGTTAGGTGGAGGAAGCAGGGTGAACTAACCAGCAAGATCCCCATTCGGCGCTGGGTGCACCAAAGTTGCGTACTCCCACCACCATTATTTTCCTTGTATGTCAATGAAGTGGTTAAGGCTCTAAGGGAATGTGAAAATGATGCCCTGGTCCTGAATGGCAGAGAAACACCTATCTTGCTGTTCACAGACGATTCTCTACTTATTTCCAGGTCCCTAATGGGCCTCCAGAATTTACTCGACAAATTTGTGGCTTTCTGAGTGGCTTGGGGCTTGGAGCTTAATGTAGAGAAAACCAAGTTTATAGTTTTGGTAAGAGTAAGAGCCGTACAAGAGCAGTCAGAATTGCTGAGAAACCGCTTGAGAGTCTAACCACCGTTGACTTCTTAGGGGTTAGGTTGACTGATTAGCTTGGTTGGGAACCACAACTTGATAAAAGTTAACTTCTCCTCTGCCACAAATCTAAATCTATATTACGATTCTAACGACAGACCCTGATCTGATCACTAACTCCCGCACTAGAGGTCTACCGGGCAAAAGCTCAGAGCCCTGCTCTCTATGGAGCAGAGATATGGGACCATGTTGACAATCACAAGTTGGCGGTATGTAAGAACACAAATGCTAGATCCCTTGTCTCTGTCCCGGCCAGACCCCCTCTGCTCCCATTGTCTTTCGATCTTGGGATGAAGAGAATTGGGAATGAGGCTTCACTAAAATCCTTGATGTATTGGTTGCGTTTATGGACCACGCCGTAGCTAAGTGACTACAGAGAGTCTCTGAAAGAAGTCCTAAAGAGCAGTGGTGCTAAATGGATCCTATGGCTACTTTATGTAGCAACTTGGTGTAGTTCCTTGGGATTGACTGGCCTTTGGGACTGTCCCGAGAGGAGGAGTAAACGTAAAAACTAAGGGCCCGATTCAAAAAAGTAATCTGAGACAAAATCCTAACTTTACGACTTTCGGTATTCACAAAAGGCATTTAAGAGTAGTGAAGTTAGGATTTTGTCTTAAGTTTGTCTTAAGTTTTGGTTTTAAGACAAAATCCTAACTTAAGTTAAACTTAAATTAGGATTTTGTCTTAAGTTTGTCTTAAGTTTTGGTCTTAAGACAAAATCCTAACTTAAGGTTAACTTAAGTTTAACTTAAGTTAGGATTTTGTCTTAAAACCAAAACTTAAGACAAACTTAAGACAAAATCCTAACTTTGCTACTCCTAAATGCCTTTTGTGAATACCGAAAGTGGTAAAGTTAGGATTTTGTCTCAGATTACTTTTGTGAATCGGGCCCTAAGTGCTGGGCTCATGTGGCCGATCTGTATGCCACAAGCACGTCAGTAGGACGCTTAACCACTCAGTTCCTAAATTTTAAGTCATACCCAAGGTTTGAGCCTTTTTTAGATCTGATTTCGTCTCCACTAGCAAAAACTCTGTATGTGAGATTTCGTTTGGGCTGTCTACCATTAAGATCTATTAGTACGTGGATCCCCGAGCAAGACTCAGTTGTCTGCCCTGTGTGCGGTACAGCCCTGAAGACTGACAAACATATTTTGTTCTTTCGTACTGAATACCAGCTCCCTCAAAGAAGGTGGATCCGACCAATCTGTCAGAATCTGGCAACCAGACTTTATTGGGTTGCTCTCAGGATTCTGAGGACTGATACATCCAATCCTATTGTCTTTGCTGTGAGCAGCTTTTTATTGAATATCTGGTTTAGGCGACAGAAGTTTGTGACCTAGATTGCGAAGAGGTTTCTTTTTATTTATTATCAGGGTTGTAATACCGTCAAGGATAAACCAGATGTTTTCCCTGTGAGACAACTCTCTACATTTTTAATTATTCATATAATGCACAGAGTGCTTTAATTATTTGTGAGAAGGATATTGTCTGTAGTTCTCTGAAATTGTTCTTAGGAGGTTTTATATTTATGCTGTATTTTATCTGGAATTTGTGAAAGTGTATTTTTTAATATTTGATTGTTATGTATTGTTCATGTATACTTTGATGGTTTGTATAAAACTAAATAAAGTTATTATGATGATGACTTATACTTTCAGTGTTCTACATTGAGTTGAATATTATATAACCACATATGAAAGGGCATAGGTAGTAATACATCCCTTCAGACAGTGATACAAGCAGCTAAAGTACAATGTTATAAAATAATAACATAATATATATTTATGATGTTAAATGTTTATATTATACAACATAACATTTATACTCTATTTTCTTATCAGACATCTACTTTGGTTCAAAAAGAAGATTTAAAGGAACAAAGGAGAAAAGCTCAAAAGAAAGAGTACTATTTGAAAAAGTCTCAAAATAAAACAGGACATGAAGGACAGAATACACTCCAGGAAAATAAATCTGCTGATAAGAGAACTAAGCTTTTTTTTCTTACAGTACTTAGAAAAATAAAAAATATTGAAAATGATTTGAACAAAACGAAAACTTTACCAACAACTCACAAACAAAAAGTAATAACTCATGTTCAACGTGGAAAGTGTTATAAACACAAAAATCATCTAACAGCAAGAAAGAAACAGTACAAAGAGATAAGAATAAGAATGTTTAGAAGTAGGGTAATACAAGATTTACTGAGAAATATAAAACAGTATAAGAGAAGGTCAGCAGCTTATAAGCAAAAACAAGATATAGAAACTACAGTAGATAAAGCGTTTGCCTTAAAGCAAAAATTTTTATATTAATATTAAACAGAATGAAAACACTGGATAAAACAGTGCTGAGTATGAGGGGAAAAGGAGTGAAAAAAGACTTGTGAATAAAAATCACTGGTAAAATCTTTAGAGGTGAATGAAAACATACATCTAGCACTGAGCCTTTCTTTAATGAAGAAAGCTACTTTCAAGAGAACACATTAGTGCATGCAGTTGAAACAACTGGTCAATGTTATGAGATGAAGGATGATATTCCTGTTGCAAAAGAGGAAATGGTTCCCTAGAAATGTTGAAGAAGTGATAGCTGAAGAGGTACAGAAAAAGGCATACACAGGCCCCAGTATATAAGTGGAATTGTAGCGGTATTTGTAGTAGTCAACAAGAATCTATTGATATAATGAGACATTTTCTATGTGAGATTTCATGCAGAACTTTGAAGAAGAAAATTTCAATTTTGCAAGGGTTAGATCCAAGCAAAGTGAGAAAGTATAGTAATTTAAAGGGACATTTACTAGTGCGTCTATCCAAGAAAGAATCCAAACCATGGTTCATTGACAGCCTAAATGCAGACAGACGTAAGCTCAGACTAGCCAAATGATCATGGAGATTCGTACCCTCCATCGAACATCTTAAAAACCTGAGATCACTGAGGAGCACTTACAGCAAACGGATCAGAATCTCGAAAGCAAACTTCTTTAGACACCAATTAGATAATGCTAGAAATCGTCCAAGAAAGTTATTCAAACTTATCAAACTACAATCCAATGGACAACACAACCCTACCACTACAGGCTCTAATCCACAGCTGAACTGTGAGGACTTTGTCTCGTTCTTCTGGGAAAAAACAAGAAAGATCAAAAGTGATCTGCAAATAAGTACGGAGCAACTCACTCTCACATCTCATATTACCTCACCCCTGCTGGGGATCGATAAGCCACCATGCCTCTCAGCCAACACCCCCAAAACAATGCCTCATGGAGCACATTCAAAACCCTTGATGAAAGCACCATTCTCAAAATACTAACAACACTAAAACCCTCAAACCACTTCAACGATCCCTTACCAGCGAATATCTTCAGGAAGATCAAAATGTCCCTACTCCCTCTCGGGACCAAGATAATCAATGCCTCACTACTCCAAGGATCAATCCCTGACTGCCTTAAAACTGGGCAGGTTACCCCTATTTTGAAACAACCCACAGCAGGTCACACAGATCCCAATAATTTCCGACAAATCTTTAACATGATGACACTGGCGAAGCTCCTTGAGAAATGTGTCCATGTACAACTGTGCTACCACATCGAACAATTCAGCCTTCTAGATCAATGCCAATCTGGCTTCCGCCAGGGCCACAGTACTGTATCGGCGCTCACTCATATAGTTGATAATGTTGAATCAGAACAAATCCTACCTTCTCATCCTCCTCAACCTCTCATCAGACTTCGACAAAGTCAAACTCGACAGCCTCTTAGACCTACTTGAAAGTAAGATGGGGTTATCAGGGTCCATTCTTAACTGGTTCACCTCTTTTCTCCACAACAGAACCGAAAGAATAAAGATCACTATCTAACCCCACACAGGTCACACTAGGGGTCCCACAGGGATCCTCTCTCTCGCCCACTCTCTTTAACCTACTCATGGAACCTCTAACTGAACTGCTGAATTCATCCAACATTCACTATCACATGTACACTGATGACACCCACTGTACCTAAAAATCTCTTCACCCAAAGACATAAGGACTCTCAACACAACCTTACAAAAAAACAAAAATGCAAGTTCACATTTCCCCATAGGCCTTCTCCCACCGGTTCCGGGGGCAGGAACACAGCGGAAAATAATAGAGAACTATTGGGGCTCTATCTCAATGCACGATCCATCGCCAAACATGCACTAGAGGTCTGGAGTCTGTTAGACACAGAGAAACCGGATATCTGTTTTATAACAGAAACATGGCTACACTCTACAGCCCTTCCAGATGTGGCAACGGCCTTTCCCCCAGAGTATAAGCTAATTAGACTAGACAGAAATAAGAAAAGGGGGTGGTCTAGCAATAGCCTTTGGTGCAAAATTATAGATCAGTTCAGTGGAATCTTTCACCCCTGACTGGATCGAACTTTGAATTTTTAGAATAAAGAAACTGATCAAGGGAACTTGGAGAGGTGCTCTCGTATATAGACCCCCCCAGTCCAAAAACAATTTCAGTAACCGCTTGATTGAACACATCGCCCCTCATATACTAGCAGCGGACAATTTTCTTCTCATAGGAGACTTCAATTTTCATGCAGAACTTTCTACTGATACAGACACCAGCCAGTTAATCACTAATCTCAACACGCTAGGGCTAGTACAGAGGGTGATCGGACCCACACACACTGCAGGATACACCCTAGACCTCTTGTTCACTAACAATGCCAATGTCAGGGTGAACCCTCCCACCCCCCTGATCTGGTCAGACCACAGTCTATTAAAATTCCGCATACAAGCTGGAACCTCTCAAGGAAAAACAATCCCAGAACAAAAATTGACCAGGTCGTGAAGAAAAATCAGTCACACATCCTTTTCCACTCATTTTAGTCCTCCTATACTGGAAGGCCTAGAGAATATAGACCTTGCACTATACGTCTTTGAGAAAGCAATTACACAGGCCTTGGACATAATAGCACCTGTGTCTAAAGTCAGTAGCAAAGTCAACTGCAAGGCCAAACCTTCACCTTGGTTTACAGACTTTCTGAAAATTGACAAACAGGCAAGTAGGAAAGCGGAACGCAAGTGGAGAGCAACAAAAGCTATGGAGGACAGAATAGCCTATAAACACACCTACAGGCATTATTTAAATAACATTAAGGAAGCCAGGAAACTTTACATTATTAACAGAATTGACAAGGCAGCGAATTCTCACAAGGAACTATAAAGAGTCCTAAAAGAATTTACTAACCTCTCAACTTGTCAGAACGTCAGTCCATCCTCACAAAACTGGGTGGACAAACTATCTTTTTTGAAGGAAAAATAGACAAAATTTACAACACCTTTCCTAAACACAGGATAGAAGAACTAAACATTGAGGCTGACTGTATGAATGTACCTAGTACAGTACATTTTGATGTGTTCTCTAAACTAACTCAGGAGAAGGTCAGAATTGTGCTTAAAAGGACCAAATCAGGCTCTCCTGACGACCTAGTTCCACTTCACATCCTGTCAATTCTATCTCCTGTACTACTTAATAGTTTTATAGATCTTTTTAACATGTCTTTAAATTTGGAGACAGTTCCTACCAAATGGAAATCAGCAAGGGTCTAACCCATCCTCAAAAAACAATCAGCAGATCCTAAAGAATTTAGTAACTATCGGCCAATCTCCCTGCTACCATATTTTGGGAAGGTAATTTAATCCCTGGTCAATAAACAACTGACAGCCTATTAAGAAAGCCTTCAACTGTTTGCCTCTTCCCAGTCAGGCTTCAGGTCTGGCTTCAGCACCGTAACGACCCTGGTAGCGGTAGCTGACAACATAAGACTCTCTTTAGATGAGGGGGAGTCAGCAATGCTGGTTCTATTGGACTTATCGGCTGCCTTCAACACCATCTCTCACGCAATCTTATACCAGAGGCTAGAAGAGATAGGAGTCGGAGGCAAAGTCCTCTACTGGCTGAGAAACTACTTAAAAGGTCGAACCACCACTGTACAACAAGAATCCCTAGTCTCCCGCAGTTGATAAAGGAGTCTCCCAGGGATCAGCACTCAGCCCCATGCTATTTAACATTTATGTAGCACCATTGGCAAGGGTAATCAGATCGTATGGGTTCGACGTACTCTCGTATGCAGATGATACCCAGTTGTTAATTACCCTGGGACCTAATCGTGCGGATACCAGAACCAGATTTTAAAACTGCATGATTCACATAACCAACTGAATGCAAAATAACTACCTACAGCTTGACATGCGCAAGACCGAGGTAATATTATTTGGAAAAGCACAAAACTGTGGTCAAATGACTGGTGGCCGAGGAGCCTGGGCCTCTGTCCATCCCCTAAATCCACGGTACGAAACTTAGGTGTAATAATAGACGACAAGCTGTCCAAGAAGGACCATGTAAACCATACCCTAGCCAGCTGCTATGGCATCATGCGAACGCTACAAAAGATTTTCCAATGGATACCTTTGGAACCCAGGAAATCACTGGTTCAGGGTTTGATAATCAGTCGCCTAGACTATGGAAACGCACTAATGTCATCCATTAACGAAGAACGATATACAAGACTCCAGGTGTTGCAGAACACCACTGCCAGACTGGTGTTAAATCTTCCATCTTGGTCCCCATCTGTCCCCAGTTTGAGATCCCTACATTGGCTCCCAATCAGGAAACATACTCGTTTCAAGCTCATTTGTATTACACAGTCCCTTTACGGAAATGGGCCGAGTTATCTAGCTAAGAAACTCAACTGGTATGAACCCAAAAAAAAATCTCAGGTCAGGAGGAAAACATTAATTGATCCCCTTTAGGGTCCGAACCGCTAGACATGGGGGTAGATATTTTTCCCATTTAGCCCCTCAACAGTGAAATGAGCTTCCAACGCACCTCCAAGCCATCACAGACCACAGATTGTTTAAAAAAGAGCTAAAAATCTGGCTGTTTTAAACTTCTTTTTATGCCATGGCTACTTCCTCTATTGATCCCGCTACAGCTTCATGAGAAACGTCTGGGTGATATGTGTGCTTAATAAATAATTTTAACAATCTTAACAAAATTGGCTCACTTGTAACCACCTCAAACTGAACGCTATCAAAACAGAATTCCTCTTTATTGCCCCACCCAAACACCCACCAGATATCGCAGATTGGATAAAACAACTAATAGCTTTTAAATGCTTAACAAACATCATAGACTCAACAAGATCACTGGAAATAACGCTTGACAAGAACCTGAACATGCAGGATCACATCAGCTCTATTAGCAAAGGAGCTTATTGCAAATGAACACCTTAAGGAAAAGTAAACCCTTCCTTCCCCGTGATGACTTCAGGTCAGCTGTACAAGCCCAGTGATTCCCATGTTGGACTATGGAAATACAACTCTCTGCGGTCTTCCCAGATGTAAACTCGCTACACTAAGGGCCTCTCTTAACTATGCTGCTAGACTCATCACAGGATCCAAAAGGAACATTCACATCACTCCTGATATGAAATCCTTAAACTGGCTCCCACATGAGGCAAGGATTCACTTGAAAATCACATGCATGACCCACAAAGCCTTACACTTCAACACCCCGAGATACTTAGCACAAACATTTGAGCTGTCGGGTGGATGCAGAGCTTCTAGAGGCAATAGCACCCTACGGCTGAAACCACCAAAATTCTATAAAAAGAAAACATAGAACAGAGCATTCTCAGGCATTGCACCAATCATCTGGAAGGCCTTACCACCTGAAATTAGACTGAGTCCCTCAACTGCTTCATTCAAAAAAAGTGAAATCACACTGATGAACAAATTTCTGCCATAGAATCCACAATTTCCACTCCTGAACACTATGTATCTACTTATTCTCGCACGCATGGTGGTCTCTCTTGAAGGCTTCTATCATAATGTTTTCCCCCTTGATAATATTGTTGTTCTTTATATTCCCTATCTCTTAAACACTGTAAAGTGCCCTAATACCCGCAAGGGTCATGTTCACGCTATATAAAACTTTATAAATATAAAAAATGTCAAAGTGTTTTTCATCATTTCAGAATGTTAGCTGTTCATCACTCTGAAATGCAGAAGTTAGTTAGGAGGCTTTACTATGTTAAAACTCCTGCACTATATTTGGGAGAAATGACACCAGCTCTTTTGCATGGTAGAATAGCAGATGTAGAAAAGGTTTGTTATGATGTTCAGTATCGTTTCTTTGGGCCTGAAGAGGAGTATAAGGAAAGTGAAGACTTGTTATCTGCAGGTGTAGTAAAAGAGGACACAGGGACTACTATTGATAACTTTGTAGAAAAGATTACAAAGTTTAACACAGTTTCCTCTGAAAAACCAAACTGGGGGGTCGATTACGATGGTGGTCGGAAAAACATACCGACCGCCATGGTAGCGGCAAAAAACCGCCCGCATGGCCACCGGGAAAAACGCCGCACACATTACGATGAACCGCCACAATAATCCGTCCGCGGCGGCGGGAGACAACGAAAAACCGCCCGCACACACCGGACCAGCTCAAAATCCGACCGCAACGGCCGGATACTCAGCGGAAAAGCCAAGAGCCGCCGCCATGCACACGGAGTAACCGCCCGTGACATTATGACATCCCCGCTACCACCATGGTACCCACCTATGAATCCGACCGCATCGTGCGCGAACAGTGACGAATCCGATAGGCGGAGGAAGGGCTGCAGCATAGCCACCGCTGCCGAGGAACCGCTGCGGAGGAACCGCAAAAAAAATGGCGGACGTTGAAAAAAACGAAAAAAAAACAAAACAATGCACACACTGAAGTAGACCTGTCCCAACACAAACCAAAAGTGCCCAATGACAACAGCCCCAGAAATTCAAAATAACCAATCACAGGACAACACACACAACACACCTGACAGCAACATACCAGCTTGCCACACCCCCATAGCCGAGCATAAAACCAGCCCCTCCCTGACCACAATCCTTTGCTACACTCCACAACTGAAGGTCCCAACCCCAGAGAACAAAGGAGAGGCAAACCTGCACACAGCACCACCACAACACACACACCACCTACACCACCCACAACACCCACAACACCCACACAACTGCACCACAGAACATCTGCACAGCACACACCATGGCACCACACAAAATGCCAAAATTCACTGATGCAGAGCTTGCAGTCATGGTAGATGAGATAATAAGAGTTGAACCACAACTCTATGGCAACATGGTCAAACACACCCCATTAGCCACAAGAACCCAAATGTGGGTGAGGATAGTCAATAAGGTCAATGCAGTAGGGACCACCCCCCGCAACAAGCAGGAAATACAGAAGCGGTGGCATGACCTGAAGACCGTGGTGAAGAGGAAGAGGGCCAAGAACCGTCCCACCCAAACCATACAGTCCGTGGGAGGAGAAGGTCCTTGGAATCCTACATCCAGAGAGTCTTGAAGGAATCCACGGGGGACTGGAAGCTGGTAAGTACAAACCAATGTATAACATCACATTGCCATGTACCGTCTTGCACAAATTCAAACCTACAACCCCTAGGCCAAAGGACATTCGTCTGACCCACAATACCCAAAACAGGTCACACAGATGTAAGCACCACTCAACCTGAAAAAGCACAAAGCTAAACAAAACCAACTGGGATGCATGTGTACAGACAAAAAGCACTATAACACACACCAGGCCCCCATCTCCCACCCCTCAGCAGGATGGAGCACCACACCCAGAAGCATGTGTCAGCCATTGAACGCTCCCCCACCACCTAACAGGTAGGTAGACATCTTCACAGGGATGGGGAATGTGTATCTGGAGGCAGCACTACAACACACAACAGGCCCCCTCTCCCACCCCTCAGCAGGATGGAGCACCCCACCCAGAAGCATGTGTCAGCCATTGAACGCTCCCCCACCACCTAACAGGTAGGTAGCCATCTTCACAGGGATGGGGAATGTGTATCTGGAGGCAGCACTACAACTCCCAACAGGCCCCCTCTCCCACCCCTCAGCAGGTTGGGGCACCCCACCCAGAAGCATGTGTCAGACATTGAACGCTCCCCCACCACCTAACAGGTAGGTAGCCATCTTCACAGGGTTGGGGAATGTGTATCTGGAGGCAGCACTACAGCACACAACAGGCCCCCTCTCCCACCCCTCAGCAGGATGGAGCACCCCACCCAGAAGCATGTGTCAGCCATTGAACGCTCCCCCACCACCTAACAGGTAGGTAGCCATCTTCACAGGGATGGGGAATGTGTATCTGGAGGCAGCACTACAACTCCCAACAGGCCCCCTCTCCCACCCCTCAGCAGGTTGGGGCACCCCACCCAGAAGCATGTGTCAGACATTGAACGCTCCCCCACCACCTAACAGGTAGGTAGCCATCTTCACAGGGTTGGGGAATGTGTATCTGGAGGCAGCACTACAACTCCCAACAGGCCCCCCTCTCCCACCCCTCAGCAGGATGGAGCACCCCACCCAGAAGCATGTGTCAGCCATTGAACGCTCCCCCACCACCTAACAGGTAGGTAGCCATCTTCACAGGGATGGGGAATGTGTATCTGGAGGCAGCACTACAACTCCCAATAGGCCCCCTCTCCCACCCCTCAGCAGGATGGAGCACCCCACCCAGAAGCATGTGTCAGCCATTGAACGCTCCCCCACCACCTAACAGGTAGGTAGCCATCTTCACAGGGATGGGGAATGTGTATCTGGAGGCAGCACTACAACTCCCAACAGGCCCCCCTCTCCCACCCCTCAGCAGGTTGGGGCACCCCACCCAGAAGCATGTGTCAGACATTGAACGCTCCCCCACCACCTAACAGTAAGGTAGCCATCTTCACAGGGATGGGGAATGTGTATCTGGAGGCAGCACTACAACTCCCAACAGGCCCCCCTCTCCCACCCCTCAGCAGGTTGGGGCACCCCACCCAGAAGCATGTGTCAGACATTGAACGCTCCCCCACCACCTAACAGGTAGGTAGCCATCTTCACAGGGTTGGGGAATGTGTATCTGGAGGCAGCACTACAACACACAACAGGCCCCCCTCTCCCACCCCTCAGCAGGATGGAGCACCCCACCCAGAAGCATGTGTCAGCCATTGAACGCTCCCCCACCACCTAACAGGTAGGTAGCCATCTTCACAGGGATGGGGAATGTGTATCTGGAGGCAGCACTACAACTCCCAACAGGCCCCCTCTCCCACCCCTCAGCAGGTTGGGGCACCCCACCCAGAAGCATGTGTCTGTAAGTAAAAACCAAAGTGACACTGCACAGGTAATCAGACAGTGCATGCACACCACCATCACTCAACAAAAGCATTGGGAGACATGACAACATGAGGCTCTACTTCACCCAAAAATAGAAAAGTAAAGCACAGCCATTGACAGGATGCAGACAGCTCAGCGTACGTAACTGTGACAGAAACAGAACTGTGACTCTCAACAAATATGTCCAAGAAAACGGGCCTCTGACATGCATCACCCAGACTTCCCTCTGTAGCGTACATGGGTGCTGATCATGAAGGACCATGGGAAAACCAAACTAGCATGGTCTGCTGTATAAAGAAATACAAGCACAGGACATGTCAACGGTATGCATGTGATGACAATGGCTAGTCCATGCACACAGGTAATGTCTGCCAGGCAGAGTGATCAGCAAAGATGCTGAACATCAACTTGTAGTCATGCCAGTTGTCAGATGACAACCTCACATTGAAATCACCAATACTAGACGTGTGGCATGCTAACCAATCACAGGTCACACCATTGTGAAATGATGAATGTAACTCCACTTCATGGCATGAGGCACATCACTGTGCAGACATACAATGTGTGAAAAAGGCAACTGTGTGTAGCATAACATGTAAATAAGAGACATCAAACACAGCAACCCTGAGGTGTGTAAGGCAATTACCATCTACTTCCTGTCCCTCAGGTGACCAACAACTGACTGCAGAGGACGACAACCTCAACCAGCACAGCCAGTCACCAGCTCCCGAACATCTCCCCTCGGATGCAGACTCCCTGGATAATGATGAGGAGGAGGACCAACCCGGACCATCTGGTGTGGCAGGGCGTAATGTGTCCCAGGACCCCACAGCCCCACCACCCTCAGCAACAACATCAACGCAGAGCCCTGCTGCAACGACCTGTGCCACCACCACCACCTCCACCACCACTACCACTGCTGCCTGCAACACTCGCCCTGCTCCACAGGCCAACCAGATCACAACAACTGCGGAGGCACGGGAGAGTAGGCCGGTGCCCACAGGAGGGAGGCAACAGGGCCGTGACAGCAGGCCAGGTGTGAGGACAAGGCTGACCCAAAGGGAAGAAGACCCTGCCACAGAATCACTGGCACACATTCACAGAGTTGTGGGGGCCTATGAACACGCCCAGGGACAGTTGAGGCAGGCTCAGCAGGATGCCCGTGAGCAACAACAGATGCTGCGCTCAATTGACAACCGCATGGGCCAACTCGTGGCCTGCATGGGCCAAATCAGGGACCTCCTGGGCCAGCTAGTGGAGGTCCTCAGGGACAGGCATGCGGCACCGCCAACACCTACAGCTCCCTCCGTTGTGCCGCAGGATGACAGACCCCCACCCTCCCCTGCGTCCAGCGAGCATGGGGACTCATCAGACACCACTGGCCATGCACCTGTGTCCCCCCTGCCAAAAGAGCAAGGGGCCGCCCGAAAAAATCATTGGGAGCATCCCGTGGCAAAGCACCTGGCAAAAGCCAGTCAAGTAGCCAGCCATGATGGCACCCCTCTTCACCCTGCTGTGTACCCTGCAGACTGTCCCCACACACAATGGCGTGGGAATGGCAAATGACTGTTGGACTGTGTTGCCATACTGATCTAGTGTATACTCTATTGTCTCATCTACCATCACTGACAAATCTGTTATTCACCATTCACAAATCTGTCAATATCCACATCTACATCACATGTATCCACTGTAAATAAACACTAATAACGCACCAATGTAGTTGTCACTGTTCCATGTTCATCACAGTATGTTAACTCACACCCATGATTACAATGTCACAGGAGCAGGGATACTCCGCAGGCAAGTAGAGGCTGAAGGGACCTAGGAAAACACAACAGAACATCAGTTGCTACTCAGGTGGTGGACTAACAACCATCACACAACACAGCACATCAAGGTACGACAATCTGCACATGTCACAAGGAGCAACTGTACCAACATAGACATCAAGTAGCTGTGTCAAAAGATCCCTTGCCATACACACCTGCAGCCAGCACTGACTCTGCAACATGCTGTAGTCACAAAACTCACATACACATATTCACCAAGCACAACATCATCAGACAACAGCCAGTATTGACATTGCCACTGACCATCAAGTGAAGTAGTTGTTGATGAGCTGCTGACGCTGTCCAACACCTTCCTCCTCTCCACTATCCTCGTCACTTGACGTTTGGGTGTTTGCAGGTGGGGGCTGTGGCTGGTCATCATCATCCTGGATTAAGGGGATCCCCTTCCGCACGGCCAGGTTGTGTAGCATGCAGCATGCTACCACTATCTGACACACCTTGACGGGTGAGTACTGCAGAGCCCCTCCGGTCTTGTCGAGGCATCGAAAACGCGATTTCAGGAGTCCAAATGTTCGCTCAATGACCCGACGTGTCCTCCCATGGGCATTGTTGTAGCGCACTTCAGCTGGTGTCCTGGGATTGCGAAGTGGACTCAGCAACCAAGGTCCGTTGGGATATGCAGAGTCACCTAAGTGTGAAAGACACATATAGATTGAGTGTCTGACATGTGTCCGAGGACAGCATTGCACACAAACAGCACACGACTCGACCCTTTGTACTCACCCACAATCCATGCCCGCTCCGGCGCCAGATTGGCCATCAGCTGTGGTAAAATGCTGTTGCGCATTATGTGTGAATCGTGGGCTGAACCTGGAAACTTTGCACAGACGTGTGAGATGACCATATCTGCCTGGCACACCACCTGCACATTGATGGAATGATAATGTTTCCTATTTCGGTAAATATGCTCCCGTGCTTGGGGTGGAATCAGGGAAACATGTGTGCCATCTATTGCACCAACTACATTAGGAACGTGTCCAAGTGCATAAAATTCGCCCTTCACATCCGCCAACTCATGCCGCCTGGGGAAATGTATGAATTGGTCCCTGTGTTGCATCATAGCCAACAGGACATCACGTAGCACCATGCTGAATGTTGGTTGGGACATCCCCCTGCAATGCCCACAGTTTGCTGGAAGGATCCCGTAGCCACGAAATGTAGGAATGCCATCACCTTTGCCGTTGGCGTGAGTGCTGTTGGGTATGTCCTGCGTGGAAGCAGGTGTGGCTCCAATAGTGCACAAAGTTCCAGGAGGTTTGTCCGATCCAGACGGAATCGCCTTATGATGTCGGTATCCTCCATGTTAGCCAGCAGGGTGAAGGTACGAAACACATTAGGTCGCCTCCTAGGTGAGATGAAAGGGGACACGTCATAGCAACATAAATTAGGATGTGCACAAATTCATAAAGTCTGTCCTGTCACGGCGCTAACATTGACTGTCATCCCTGAAAGCACACAGTGCAATTCAGTGTTGTCCCAACATGAGACAGATTAATTGTAGAACTGTCATGGATGTGCACAGTCAGTAGACACAATACGAACACTGTCTATGTGAATGCCAAGAGTCACATATCGAGCTGAGGTGGACTCAGCCTTGGGTGTACATGACACAGGACATATGTGAAGCAGAGACACTGCTGGCTTCCACGTTGCTGCTGTACCTGCCACACCTCCTTGGCCAATAATTGCAGGGGACACATCAACAACACAATGTGGATAGATCATTGGGATTGTCTTTGTACTCAGTGCCACTTCGAACACACTCAAATTCAATGACATTCACATCCCAAACCCATACATGTGCCAATGTCATCAGTACACAGGCCATATCTGCTGCTGACTTGAATACAAAGTCGGACAGTGACAGATGATGTCACGCCTGTGCAGAGTATGTGTACCACTGTAACAGTCCACCATTACCCCACTGCCCAATACTCTCTACAAGCACACAGATAGCCAATGTGGCACACATTAACAATAGATGAGGGACGTGATCAGCAGGGCCTGTATGCACCCTTAATCTTCCCCCATTTTGGACATTTACATGCAGCATCAAGGAGGGACTGCCCAAGGACACATGTGCACCACAACACATACCATGGTGATACACATCCAGCTGTTTCAAGACACAACAGTGCCACAACACAAACATACAACACTACATGGGCAATGCCAAGCCAGTATGCCAACAAGTCTACGCATGAACAGACTGTATGCATTACATATGGACAACTGGCTCAGACACCTGACAACAGTGGATGTAATTTTACACCACATGTCCCAAAGGACATGCATCCTGACCCTCATTCCACACAGGCTGTCAGGCCCAACACAGCATACAATCAATATCACACATCTAACAAACATGCTGGCTGTGCATGAGTAGTGGGACACTGGTACCTCACATTGACCAAATGTCGGAGTTGGATGAGTGTCACAGGCACAACAGTCAAGGTACATCTCACCTGTCTTGGGTGCCCACACCATCCTGATACACCAGCAGATGTGATCCACCCACACAGTGCTGGAATAGATGGTGAGCAAGGATGGCTAGCACCCCATAGCATGCACATACACTAGTGTTGGTGGCAACACACTGCACACGTGTGCCACTTGTGCTGACCATCCAACATTGCAGACAATTCCCGCTAATCAGTGCACACACATTGCACGGGCAAAACTGGACACCCATAGCCTGTGGACAAATGTCGCATACTATATTCCATACAGTTAGCACAATCCACAACCATGCATGCAGTCCATCTGCCAACGCAACATTCCTGATGTGAACAATGGACATGCACTGGTGGCAGGTGAGTAGCACCGGAACACAGCACAACACTCAAAAACATAGTGTAGCTAAGCACCATTGTTGAAATGTACATGTCACTGATTCACATACAACAGTCCAAACAACATGAGCACAGACCTGACACTACCACATAGGTCCCTGTGGTTACAGGTGGCAGACATGTAGCAAAGACATCTGCTCTGGCCGTCTACCCAAGTGACAAACAATAATAATGCAACGGATGCCAGGTGTGGTGCTGAAGTACTCGTCATCCTTTAGCAGGTCGAGCCCCCCTGTACATGTGGACATACACTGCAGGAGTTGCCAGTGTGTACAAAGACATAACATGCGGCATGTAATTGGTCTTAGCAATAACACAACAGGGTGACATCTGTTTCCAATGATGACAGTCATGCTGAATGAATGAGTTCATCTGGGTTTTCAGTGTAACACATGGGCTCAGGTGTGAGATAGTGGTCAGCATGGGTGGCAGATACGACATTGTGTGTAAATATTGATCAACATAATGGAGTACAGTGTTCCATTTGGTGTGAGACGTTACACAGTGGCTGACATTTGTGACAGGAGACCATATCAATGTTATCCAGTGCCATGTGCCACTGTACGTATCCACTGTGTGTAGCACAGTAATGACCATTGATCCACACACAACAAGAACTGTCCGTAGGTGCCTTAAACGTGCCCCATAAACACAATGACGCACAGAGTGTACGATGTGGTGCTGCATATTCCCCATAGCGGACGCACATACTGTCCGTGAATTGGGTGGCGGAGCATGCCAACCACCATTTGTACCTGTGTCGATGCCCACCACTGACGCAAGTGTGTCATGTGCTGCACATGACACATTGGTGTTAGTGATGGCCCTCCACATAGCTGCAGATGGCGTTTGTCATGCTCCACCAGCCACATCCCGGTCACCCATGTCACTCTATGGCAATCAAACAACGGTAGCGCCGGCCAGGACCCCACGGTGTGTCACCGCCATGAACCATGCCCTTGCAGCCAATGGGGACCGCTATCGCGGTGGCATGATGCAGATTCAAAAATCGCGGTAGGCGTGCTCCGCCCCGAGCGGATGCGGAGATAGGATGCATTTGTAAGATGCACCACCGCGGTAGCGCCGGCCAGGACCCCGCGGTGTGTCACCGCCATGAACCATGCCCTTGCAGCCAATGGGGACCGCTATCGCGGTGGCATGATGCAGATTCAAAAATCGCGGTAGGCGTGCTCCGCCCCCAGCGGATGCGGAGATAGGATGCATTTGTAAGATGCACCACCGCGGTAGCGCCGGCCAGGACCCCGCGGTGTGTCACCGCCATGAACCATGCCCTTGCAGCCAATGGGGACCGCTATCGCGGTGGCATGATGCAGATTCAAAAATCGCGGTAGGCGTGCTCCGCCCCCAGCGGATGCGGAGATAGGATGCATTTGTAAGATGCACCACTGCGGTAGCGCCGGCCAGGACCCCGCGGTGTGTCACCGCCATGAACCATGCCCTTGCAGCCAATGGGGACCGCTATCGCGGTGGCATGATGCAGATTCAAAAATCGCGGTAGGCGTGCTCCGCCCCCAGCGGATGCGGAGATAGGATGCATTTGTAAGATGCACCACCGCGGTAGCGCCGGCCAGGACCCCGCGGTGTGTCACCGCCATGAACCATGCCCTTGCAGCCAATGGGGACCGCTATCGCGGTGGCATGATGCAGATTCAAAAATCGCGGTAGGCGTGCTCCGCCCCCAGCGGATGCGGAGATAGGATGCATTTGTAAGATGCACCACCGTGGTAGCGCCGGCCAGGACCCCGCGGTGTGTCACCGCCATGAACCATGCCCTTGCAGCCAATGGGGACCGCTATCGCGGTGGCATGATGCAGATTCAAAAATCGCGGTAGGCGTGCTCCGCCCCCAGCGGATGCGGAGATAGGATGCATTTGTAAGATGCACCACCGCGGTAGCGCCGGCCAGGACCCCGCGGTGTGTCACCGCCATGAACCATGCCCTTGCAGGGAATGGGGACCGCTATCGCGGTGGCATGATGCAGATTCAAAAATCGCGGTAGGCGTGCTCCGCCCCTGCGGAGGCGGTCATTGGATGCTTTTGAAGAAGGCTGACCTGGAACACCAATGGCAGAAGACTATGACCACTGAAACGAGTCCAGGGCCCTATATATGTGTGGAAGGGAGCACCACATTTCCACTGCTCACAGAGCCTGCTGCCTGGGACCCCTCACCTGCTGCTGCCTCCAGGGACTGCTGCCTGAGACCCCTCACCTGCTGCTGCCTCCAGGGACTGCTGCCTGAGACCCCTCATCTGCTGCTGCCTCCAGGGACTGCTGCCTGAGACCCCTCACCTGCTGCTGCCTCCAGGGACTGCTGCCTGAGACCCCTCACCTGCTGCTGCCTCCAGGGACTGCTGCCTGGGACCCATCACCTGCTGCTGCCTCCAGGGACTGCTGCCTGGGACCCCTCACCTGCTTCTGCCTCCAGGGACTGCTGCCTGGGACCCCTCACCGCCCACTGCCGCCGCTGACGTCTCATGTCCACAGTGATGGCTAGGACGGAGAAGATCCGTGCCAGTTCATTTACAAGCGAGGAGCTGGATGTCCTGGTGGACGAGGTGCTGACATAGTACCCACGGCTATATGGTGGCCCAAATGTTGTGGTAAGTCTCCAACAGTGGGGGTGTGAGTGCAAGGGGGGCACACATGTAGTCGATCAGATGGTGTATGTGCCTGAGAGTGTGGGGTTGTGTAATGCACTGGCTGACATGCTGTTTCCTAGTTGTTAAGGGGGTGTATGCAACCCACACATTCAATGCATGGACATGAAGGGTGGATGGACATGTGTTGTGTACACATCCATATGGTGTGACAGCTATCTGGTGATGCATGTTTCTGGACAGTTATTGTTCATGTGACTGTTTGTGTGGGTCCTCGTTGTCCATCTCTGTGTGATTCTACCTGGCATGGACTGTCCACGCCCAATGTGACAAGGACACATCACTGACTGTACAGAGTGTGATACGTGTGTGGTTCGCATGAGTGTACATCAATGACCCATATCTGCCGTGTGGAGATGAGTCTGTGTCATGCCACTGTTCAGAGAGAGAGGTTTTACCATGAGAGTGTGTCACTGATGTTTTCCCCTCTTGTCTCCCACACCTGCAGCTCAAGGTACACCAGCGTAAGGCCGTGTGGAGGTCCATTGCAACCAAGGTGCGGGCTCTGGGAGTGTCGAACCGCCGGCGCACCCACTGCCACAAGAGGTGGGACGACATATCACGACTGGCAAAGAACGTTGCCGAGATGACACTGGGGATACTCCCTCGCAGTGGCAGGTTGTCACGACGCAGCTTGACACCACTGATGTGCCGCATCTTGGCTGTGACACAGCCTGAGCTGGACACACGTTTGAAGGAGCATCAACAGCAAGCTAGGGGTGAGTATTCTGTGAAGGTTGATTTTGTCTGTGAGTGGCTGCATGTGTACCATGCCTGTACCTGCGCTGGTGTACGTGATGTGGTTACTGTGATGCAGTGGGTTGTAAGTGGCCCCTGTGCTGGGTGTGGCAGTCACGGATATTACATACATGCACTTACTGATGTTTTTCCAATCCTGGGAATTTCAATGGCATTGTGGGTGGTGTGCTGCAGGCCTGGTCCATTGGTGTTAGTGTTTGTACGCCCCAACATGCATGATGTTGTGCTGTCTGCCCATCACATGGCTCAGCTGTGCCGTGTTTAGATGTTTGTACGCACTGTTTGAGGTAGTGATGTGTGTCTGCATGGTGAGATTGCACGGGGTGGCCTGCAACATGTAGACTTTGTCATCCTCAGTGTTGCTTTGCTTGAATATGTTTGTCCTGTTGCTGTCACTTTGCTGACCCTACATGTCTCTCTGTTATGCAGCATCTCCCGTGGGCACGGAGGGACAGGGGACGGACACCAGTGGTGGTGAAACAAGCACAACAGCTGCACAGGATCCCAGTGACACAGATGTGACCAGCGCCTCGGAGGGGGATAGGAGTATGCTGGAGGAATCACAGCCCGAGACGCAAAGTTCAACATCATCTGATGACGGCGGTGGTGCAGACATCTTGGAGGACACAGGGAACGGAGAGTCTGCTACATCTTCCAGCACACAGCGTGCAGTGCCCACCCTCCCAGCCACTTCCTCTGTTGCTGCCCGTGTTCGCACCACAAAGAGGGGAAGGGTGTCCTTCATTCCAGGCACCGCTGCCCCTGCCCCGTGCCCCCTGCTGCCATCAGTGCAGAGTGTGTGGACCTTATGCGCCAGCTGTGTGTGGGGCAGACAGGGCTCCTCAATGCATTGTCAGACCACGACCGCAAATTGGCACAGGTGTTAGCTTTCATGGAGGGCATCCATTCAGACGTGGGTGGGCTGCACCGCACTGTCCAGACAATGTCCTCCACAATGGCGGCTGCACTTCAACTGGCTCAATCTCGTAGTCCAATTCCAGTCCCTTTGTCCACCCCCATGCCAGTGGCGACGTCTGACGACGGTGACCACGCTTCACACACCTCAACCTCACGATACTGCACACGTAGCACACAGCAGCAGCAGCCCAAGCGGTCAAGGTCACAGACACCTTCCCCTACAAAGAGAAAAACAACCCCAGAGCGCAAAGGGAAGAGCCCGTCAGGCGTTGCAAAGGCACATGATTCAAGGAGGAAGTACTCAGGGTCACAAGCCTCAGAGCAATCCCCGGCCACAGACTCTGTGGTCCCAAAAACGTCTCGCAAAGGCATGCAGACACTCTCCATGCCCACTGTGAAGGTGGGGCCTGGCAAGGCTACACATAGTAAGGTATCCAAGGCTGTTTCACCAACTACCTCTACTCCCATTCCAAGTCCAGTGAAGCAGGGACAGGAGGGCACTGTAGGGGGCACACAGGGTAAAGAGGGGATGGAGGGGCAGAGGCAATGCCAGGCTAAGCGTCCTTCTGGATCCAGCACATCCCCAAAGGGAGGTCCAGCGTGTGCACCTGCGGCAGCCTTGGTGCTGAGTGTGCCGTTTGTGTCCACACCACTTCCCATTGATACGAAGACAGGCAAGCCATTTAGAATCCCCAAGAAGTGGAAAGGCACCCCTCCACTGTCTCCCTCCCACACTGAGTCCCACGTCGGCCTGAGTCCACCTCCACGTGCCACTACACCACCTGGTCCAAGCAGCCCTCCAGCGTCCAAGGCCACTGATAGCTCTTCCTCAGCTGGGCGTCTCACTCCCCAGTCAAGTGGTCCAACTGTGCCCGACACACAGTCAGCTCCCAGTCAGACTGACAGCCAGCTCTGAATGTTGATCAATGTCACAGACCTGTCTCTCCCACACCGGTACCTGTGCTGCCCATCGTGTCACACCAGACTGTGTTGCTGACCATGGCGGAGTTTGGTGACACACATTCCCTGTGCAGCTTCTCATTGTCTCTGTCAGCACCTTGGACTGGCCACTGGCCTTGCAGTTTGCCCCCTGCCTGTGCAGCTTCTCATTGTCTCTGTCTGCACCTTGGACTGGCTACTGGCCTTGCAGTTTGCCCCCTGCCTGTGCAGCTTCTCATTGACTCTGTCAGCACCTTGGACTGGCCACTGGCCTTGCAGTTTGCCCCCTGCCTGTGCAGCTTCTCATTGTCTCTGTCTGCACCTTGGACTGGCCACTGGCCTTGCAGTTTGCCCCCTGCCTGTGCAGCTTCTCATTGTCTCTGTCTGCACCTTGGACTGGCCACTGGCCTTGCAGTTTGCCCCCTGCCTGTGCAGCTTCTCATTGACTCTGTCAGCACCTTGGACTGGCCACTGGCCTTGCAGTTTGCCCCCTGCCTGTGCAGCTTCTCATTGTCTCTGTCTGCACCTTGGACTGGCCACTGGCCTTGCAGTTTGCCCCCTGCCTGTGCAGCTTCTCATGTTCAGGCTCTGCATCTTGTGCCTTGGTCCTGTCTGATATTGTTTCCTATCAGTGCTATTTGTGAATAAAAACAGTTGCTCATGTTGTCAGTTGTGTCATTGTCCTTACTGAATAAGGCTTTTCCTGTATGTCTCACATTTACTGTGCCACATGCTCTGTGTGCCACTTCAACTGTGCCACTGGCTTGTTTGACTTATCATTTATTTTACAGGGGTGACGGGGACTTCAGTTCTTCATGACTCGGATACTTGTGGGCTCATTGATGTTGTTTTCTGTGACATACCAGACTCATGTTCCTTCCTTGTTGCTGTTGGCTATGTTTTACTGCATCCTGGTATGTGGGCACTGCAAACACATAGAGGGGTCATATACACGGGATTGCAGGCAGGCTGACCAGGCTCAACATGTATGTGCTTTCTTGCTTTCATGTATGCCTAGCAGTGTAGATGTGTAGTCATGTTGTGATGGGCAGTCATCCTAGTCACAACGGTTACTTACATGGTGTGCATTTGGGTGGTCAAGGGTTGTACGGTGTGTTGGTTGTGGCTTTGTCATGTGTGTTGATGTGTGTGTTACTGGCGTGTGACTCATGGCTGTGTGGGACTGTTGTGTGTTTGTGTGCACACACTGCTTGTTGTGCATTCAGTGCTGTGGGTGTATGTTGCCTTGTGTTGTCCTAGTGTACATCCCCTGATGTACTGCTGTGTTTGCTATGTGTTTTGTGGTGTTGTGCATCTGTTGTGTGTTTGATGTGTCTGTGTTGTTCTGTGATGGTGCACTTCTTGTCTGTGTTGTGGTATGTAGCCCATGCATTTTTCCTGACTGATGAGGTGGTGCACTCCTGTTGTGTGTGTGCTCCCATTGCCTTCCCCTAGTTTGGCTGCACAGGTGCTGTGTGTTATTTTTGTGGTTCTGTATGTGTTTCTGTTTTGAATTGTGTTTGCCATTTTTGTTTTGGTGCAGACGTTGGTACTGAAATCCCTGTGTGTGTGTGATGTTTGTGGATGCCCCCAGGGGGTTTGATTGTTTGTCTGTATCTTGTCTGGACATTATGTAGGCCCTTCTGTGTGTCTGGCATTGGGATTGTGTGCTGCAGATATGAGGGGGTATGTTTGGGGACTCCTACTTGTGTTTGGCAGTCATTGAGTGTGCCAATGTGCCCTGTGTGATACTCATGTGTACTTGCTGTTCACTGTTTGACTTGAGGTCCTTCCTTTCATCCCTGTCCCTATACATGGGTTACCTTGCTGTCTCCCTGAGTTGTTGCACTGAGGTGACTGTTGTTTGACTTCACTCACTGTGCCAGCCATGTGCTTGGATGGGGTGTGGATGTTGTTCTGGGTTCCTTGTCCTGCATGTGTCTGTTCACCTGGTTGTTGGTTGTCTCCTTGCCCTCCCATTTGTGTGCACATCATTTTTGCTTTCCTCTATGTTGTGCTCCATTGCTGGTGGCATGTAGTCTGTGTATGTGGCTGTGTGTCGGTGTGGGTTATGTCTGTGTGAGTTGGCAGGGTGTGTGTCCAGTAGTCTGTATGTTCCTTGTGTGTATGTTCATTTTGTGCTTGTATTCTGCTTTCTTGCCATGTATGTGGTGTTGTGGTGTGTGTGTGTGTGTGTTGCCCTGGGCCTGTGCCTCTGTGCTGTGTGTTGATCTACACCAAATGCTGCTGTGTCTGTCTCCCTAGGTGTTAGTTGTGTGCTGCTGGGTGTGGATTTAGCTCGCTTGGTGTTGGACATGGGGGTGCACAGGGGGGGGGGATTGGCATGTTTCTTGCTGTGTGCGGCGGAGCTGTGGGTGGTGGGTGGTGGCCTGTGGTCTTTCTGGCCTGCCCGTTGCTGTACATGCATTCTGCTTTGTGCGATGGATTTCCCGCATGCTCACCGCTGCGGTGTCGTCAGCAACACATTACATTATGTTCGCGGTACTTTGGTGGGCTTGATGTAGGGTGTGAATTGGTGCCAGCTGAGACATGTGTGGGTACACTGATGGATGTGTTCCTGTCCACACCAGTGTGTCTGGTGTGGCCAGGTGCCCTGTTTCAGCCCGTGGAATTTGTGTTCTGTTTTGTGTTGTATTGTGTTTTGTTTACGTACCTGCGGCGGCGTCCGCGGCGGGCGATGTTGGCCTGGTGATGTATCACGTACAGCACCGGGAGGACTTGTAGTGCTGGATCCATGGCGTTCGGCTCCGGGTGGAGGGCTCCGGAAGTCTCGTTTCACGCTCCGCTGTCGAGATTCCGCCGTGTCTGGAAGGGCGGTTTCTCCCCTGCGGCTCGACGGGTTGTTTGGCGCATCATAATTTGTTGAGCGGACGGGACGTCATTCCGCACGGCGGTGAGTCTCCATTGGCTCCCACCGGCGCGGTGGCGGGCGCAATTTCATGGCGGTCGGCGTTGCACCGCGGAGGTCGGGAAATGGGGCATATTTGCCCTTTATAATATGGCGGCCGTGAGGACCGCTGCTGGCGGGCGGTAAAAGGCATTTTTCCACACCGCCGGCACCGCGGTACTAACACCGACCGCCATCGTAATCGGCCCCTGTGTTTGTATTTGTTGTTGACACACTCACTACAACAGTCAAACTAGGAATGTTGATTTGTATTTAAAAGGTGAAAAAGAGAACCATGATAAGTGTCAAACATTTCATGTTTATTTATTTGTAGAAGAATAATTTGACTTATCCACTGATCAAGTTATATGTAAGTACTGTTACAACAAGTTAGAAGAAAACAAAATGCCAGCTAGAGCAGTACATAACAACTTAGAGTTGGTACCTATTCCTCAAGAACTAGCAGATTTAAATGTTTATGAGTCTATTCTAATCCAATGTGTACATCCATTCCAGTCCATAGTTCGTATGGAGCCTAAGACAGGAAAGGTTCCACCAACTGACCTACAAAAAAGCCTTAAAGGAAGAAATGTGTACTTACCTTTAGATTTTAATCAGAATATTAAAACTGTTGGTGTAGACAGAGAGGATAATGAACCACTTGTCATTTTAGTAAATGATGTGTCTACAAAGAATAAAAAATGTTGGCAAGAGTTAGTAGATATTAGTAAAGTTAAAAATGCAACATTATACCTGGTACAAAATGATGTTTTTTATAAGAATGTTGATGTTCTTGAAGATGTGGCAGATGTACAAGATAAAACATTATCATCAAGTGGACAGTTTGAAAAAGTAGATCGATCCAGATCAGAAGAGATTTAAGAACACTAAAGCATCCATCCTCTACATTCAAAAGAAGTGATTGGTGATGCCATCGAATTTCAAATGAAGCAAGCAAAAGGAACTCTCATGAGTATATGGGAGAAAAGTTTGGAAGCTCAGTGTTTTTCCCAAGTGTTCCCCACTGGAGAAGTTGGACGCTTTGATGACTGCTTTGTACAGATACCTGTATCTGAATATGGGCCAACAAGATTATACTCAGAAGATCCAAGATTTTGGCAGTGTATTCCCTACATATTTCATCTTCTGTTCGAAAGTGATTTATCTGGTCTTTCATATGCTGTTAAATATATATTGAAGACTGAACTACATCTACAAAATCTCTCTGCAAAAGAATTCATGGACAAAGTTCATGAAAGAGATGAAAACTTAGAATATAGCTTAATTAATTTGATGGCGTGCCAACGTGGCAACAATGAGTATTGGTATCTTCGTCACGATGAACTCAAATGCATGTTGAGAAACCTAGGAGCACCAACTTGGTTTGTAACACTCAGTTATGCTGAGTATGCGTGGAATGACCAGCTTGACTTCCTGCAAGAAGCAAATTCAAACATAAAGAACATCGAATTAAAGACAGCTGGTTAACTTCATTACTTGGTTCCCGCCAATGTTTGCATATATTTTAACCACAGATTTCAAGCTATAAATGCCTTTCATCTGCAACAAAAGAAATTCTCCTCCTGGAGAATAAACTGATTTCTTTTGGCGAAAAGAGTACTAAGCCAGAGGTGCTCCTTATATACACATGCTTTAATGGTTAAAGGATGCACCAAAACTTGGGACAGATAGTGATGAGGCTGTCCTGTCTTTCGTTCTACAGCATGTTATATGTGCCATCCCAAAAGATGGTGGAGAAAACTCCTTGACACAATAGGTTTTACGGTTTCAAAGCCATAGATGTGGAAAATATTGCAGTCGAAAATACATATGCCAAGGTCAATTTTATACAAAAAGTTGTTTTGGATTCCCACAAGGAAGAGTAAACAGCTTTCTGTCAGCAGTAGGACATACCCTCACTCAGAAATCACCCCAAAAAAAGTATTACCTAAAAAGAACAGAAGCCTCAAAGTATATGAATGACTATAATCCAGTCATACTGAAAATGTGGAATGCAAACATAGATATACAGTTTGTTGCAGACAATTCAATTGCTGTTGCTCATTACTTCACATCATATATTACAAAATCAGAGAAGTCAGATGAAAGAGATGTGGGAGGAGATTTCTGCGAGAAATTGTGCATCTTCAATTTGAAAAAGCTTTCTCATAGAGAGATAGGATCCTATGAGTGCTCGGATCAGTTGAGTTCGACCACTTTGTTCTCAAAGTCAAGAGGAATCGTTTTGGTAAGCCTAAGCCTAGCCAGCACATGGAACAAAGTGTTGAAGTCTTTCCCAGAAATCCAATACTTAGCATAGTTTGAGCCAGAAAGTATTGATATTGTCAAAACAAATATGTTGGATACATACTATCCAAAAAGAGTCCACATCTGGAAAATGTATGTGTGAGAAGGTGGTTCTGACCATCTGAGCTGCCCAGATTTTTCGCTTTTTGAACACCTGATTTTTGAGCTTTTACTATGGGAGAGCCTCATAAGCTGGGACTCACACACGGTCCACGGTAAAATCATGATAAAAATGGACTGCATGTGGATTTCACCTGTGTCCGCCTTGTGAGATAAGGCCGCTGCGCTGCAGCCAGGGTAAGGGGCACTGGACTGATTACATGTGGACACGTGTGCGCACCTGTGTACGGGCTGCGTGGGAAAGATTCCTCTCGTGCACAGCCTAGGAGCTGGTACAGACAGAATGGTGTGGAAGGGATTATGCAGAGTGGGGTGGTGACATGGAATAAGCTTTATAATGTGGGGAGACACGTGAGGGATAGTCAGTGTGCTATACTGTTTCACTGTAGGAACACTCCATTATTCTCCTATGGAGACAGAGGCCCCATGGGGTAGTTTCAGTTCCCTAGGGCCTACAAACTCCAGACACGCACCAAAGTACACTGTAAGTTGTGTAAAAAGAATTATTCTGCTGAGTCCAAAGCCATATCTGTACTATTTATGGGTCATCCAGAAATGTCATATTCCTCTGACTCGCCTCATACCCAGATCCCGGCCGGGTGTGACCCTGCCAAGCTGGATTAATTACCTTCATCCCCAAGCTGTAGCATCAGAGGCCTAGCTCTTCACTGCAAGCATTCCCAAAGGCAAAGGTCTTCTCTCCAGGAGGGAGAGATGGGGTGAGGCTGCAGAGTATCAAACAGCAGCTGTCACCCGGTGCCAGGCACCAGGCCTGCACCGGGCCCGGGACATGAAGTCAGCAAGAGGGTAAGGGGGCTTTTCAGAGACCATGTGGCATGAGACCCCTGGACAACACCATCTTGAAGTATTCCAGAGGCCTGTGCAGGAAGGAGGTATCAGGGGCAGAGAGGTGATGTGTCGCTGCAGAATAGGGCAGAAGTGCCTTCCTGCCAGCCCACTCCAATTTCTCTTAAAAGGTCTTGCACAGGAAGAGGAGCTCTCTCTGGGGTGTGGTCTTGCTGAGGAAGACTGGTGCTGGAGACTGGCACCATAGGCAGTTGGAAGGAAGAACCCCCTGACTGCCCCAGGACTCTGGCGTGCGCCTTTGAGGGAGTCCAGGGCCAGTAAGAGGAAGCTTGGGGCCTCTGCTCAAGGAGAGGAGAGGCCCAGAAGGAGAGCCAGGTGAAAGTCTGGTGCAGGGAGCCAATGTAAACAGCTCCTTGCTGAGTTCACCTTCTTGGGGGCCAGGAGGGTGGCAAAAAGTGCTCCAGGTGGCTAGGGCTGGCCACCAGGAGGGAGAAGAGGCCAAGATTGTTGAAATCGGCCCCACGGGGCGGAGATATGCCCCCCAGAAGGTAGGTGACCTTTGACCTTTTATTTGACCGACGACGAAGCGCGTGAAGGTCCGCCGCCGGTCTCCAATGTGCCCCCGGGGTGGGTCAGATCCCGGGGGCTGCCCCCAGAAGAAGGTGGTGTCGGGGAGCACCATCGCGCCCCCCATGAAGGTGCCTACGGGGTCCAGGCTCTCAATCCTGGGCCCCAGCGAAGTACAGTCGGGAAGTACTGTCACGCTCCCCGTGAAATGGCCGCCAGGAGCCTACCATGGGCCCCGCTGAAAACTGAAGCCGGTGTGCGCTGTCGCACCCCCGTGAAGAGGTCCAGGAGGCCAGGACCCCATTTCCGAGCCCCGCAGAAGAAGAAGTCGGGGAGCGCCGTCACGCTCCCCATGAAGGTGGGTTGGGCCCAGGACCCTTTCCTGGGCCCCAGTGTCAGAGACCCCACTCCCCCGAGGCCCCGACCAACTGGCTGCTGAGTCCGTGTCTGCCCACAGGAGCGGGCAGACCAGAATGAAGAGCCGGTCCCGCGGCAGCACGCAAGGGTGCTGGCCAGGCAGGGAGCCGGCGAGAGCAGCCGGGGGTGGGCTCCCCAAGCTGCTCTCCAACCTACCTGACTGTGGGGGGCCCGGGTGGAACCGGACCCCCAAAGAGATGGGAACGCGGCGTGAGGCCGCCAACAAAATCAGCGGGGCTCTCCTCGGAGCAGCGGGAGAGCCGCTGCTAGAATATGCACACGCTGAGAGCAAAGCGCCCCATAAATCCTTGCAGGGCCTAGGGAGGTCTGAAGAGAAAACCGGCTTGTTTTCGGTGTGTGGTGGCCTCCAGAGGATGGGATCACTGCCATTTGTTTGCAAAGGTACAGGGGGGCTGCAGGGGCAACGCAGACTCCCCCAGCACAAAAGTGGAAAGTCCCTACCCTAAGTCTCTGAAGACTTAAAGGAGATAACCCCTCAAGGGTTCATTCATGCTTTCAAGCTTACCTAATGCTGGGACTTTTGTTCTTCAGCTGGGAGTTGATGCTTAGGACTACACTGAGGTGTGAGAGACTAAACATGGATTGTCTTCGTGGAGACATCCCCTAGAAGTGAAAAGGTGTAATTGCACAGGTGGTGCATTTACGAATGGTGTTCCTTATGGGGACTGGAAGTCACATGTAATATGTGACGTGATAAGTAAATTGGAAATATGTTGACAGGCATCCTAGCCAGGGTGCCTGGTTGTAATTGCATAGCCATGTGATTATAAATGTGATGCCTTTTAGGGGCTGTGATTGACTTGCATTATACTTGTTATCAGATATGATAAGTACCTGTCATTCCAAGTGATGCCTAGACATGTATTCTTGCTACTGCGTTAGTTGAACAACCAGACTGTCAGCCACTGTGATTTAAGTGTGTATACTGTATGGTCAGTATGTGGCACTATGGCAGGTGTTCCCATTATAAAAGCTTGTTGAAATATTGGGGTGGGCTGCCACTGGGGTGGTGCCAGTGGGAAGGGCCCTCGCTCCAGGTTATGGTCAACCCACTGCATTTAGGGGCAAGATGATGTTCATACATGTGGGTGGTGGTACTAGACCCCCCCCTTGCGGGAGGGGTGAGAATGGTTACGCAGTGTCAAGAAGTATTTCCAACAGCTTATGTACATTTGTAAATTGATGCAAAGTATTCAGTAGTGTGTGTATAATAAATGTACTCTTCCTTTTTATAGAGAAAAGTACAGACTGGACAATCAATTATTGAGTGTTATTTCTGCGTACCGGTAAATGGCAATTGCTAGCCCACACCACTTTCCTTGAGTGAGCCTTAGACTGCTCTTCAACGCTACCCTCTCAGAGTCAAGCGCTACAATGGGGTGTTTGGTTCCCAGTGAAGGACAAATGTAGACCCATTATTTGTGCAGGCCTCACAACTAATGCCTCGTTTCCCAACAATATGCCTCTATGAAGTACTTCAAAACTACAGGTATAAAAGGAATGTAACAGAAAAAAAAGAAGAAGAAATGTATGCTGTAATTGGATGTGACGGATGTTTAGTCAAATATGCTAAATATGCTAAAGGAAATCTTATTAACCATAGAAAAGTTAGTAGACAAACTCTGGATAAGAGAGAATGTTTCTATTTAGCACTTCTACAACTTTACAAGCCTTGGCTTGCTGAAACAGAATTACTTGGAGACTATGACTGCTATGAAGATTCTTTCAAAGCTATAAAAGACAGTATTCAATGTCAAGTCTTTTCTATCTATTTGAAAATGTTAAACATGAAATTGTCAAGAAGAAATCATCGCAACTGAAATAACTATAGAAAGTTCTCAAAGTAGCCAAAGTTCTGAACTATTGACTCAAGATCCTCTTGGTCAACCAATTATTCAGAATGAAGCAGCAATAGCCATGAATGAGGTGGAAACTGCAATAGAACAAGTAAGACAGGATACTATTGATTTTGAACAGTTAGAAGGACAACTTAACACTGAACAGAAAGAAAACTTTGTAGAATTAAAAGAGAAAGTACAACATGGAAACCTGCATGAGAAGAAAGTATGTGAATGCTCATAATTTAAACCTATTCTATTATATATCAGTGGCCAAGCTGGAACAGGAAAACATGTCTTAATTAAAGTTCTCACCAGTTATCTACACAGGACTACATAACTACTTATGCTACCTGTTGAACATGATAATAAACTGGAAAAACAGAAATTATCTGGGGAGTCTAGTCAAGAAGTCTCAAGAGTACTGAAAAAACTGAAGCTTTTAATCATCGATGAGTTGAGCATGGTCTCAAACTTAATGCTTGCCTTTGTACACTTGAGAATGCAACAAATTTTAAAAAGAGTACGGCGTGCTGTTTGGAGGAAAGCATTTAATTGTCTTCAGTGGCCTACGGCAATTTACCCCCGTGAAAGTGCAATCTGCTTTCAAGACACTTTTGGTTAACGAAACAAGGAATTCTATGGGAAGCATTGGCAATGTAAATATTTGGCTAAACTTTGAATATAAGGAACTAGTGAAAATATGCAGCAAGCATCTGATGTGGAATATGGAAATATTCTAAAGGAAATAAGAATAGGTGTTTTGTCAAAAGACGGTAAATGAGCTTTAGAAAGTTGACTAGTCAAGAAACTGTTTACGTCTCAAAACACACCAGCACAACTAATGTATAATTTAATTGCAGAAGACAAATCCATAGTGTGTTTAATGCCTACACTGCAAAAGTGCTCCAACTTTAGCGAAGAACGGCTGAAAATGTAAAATCAGCATATTTTGGAGATTTCAGCAATCGATAAAATGGAACACCAGGGAGTAACAATACTACTAACTGAAAAACGACAAGCAAAATTAGATTCTTTGGATAAGTCAGTATCGAAGACTGCAGGTTTAGAAAAGTGTTTAAGTATCTGTAAAAGCGGTCGAGTTATCTTGTGGCGTAATTTGAATATAGAGGAAGGGTTAGCAAATGATGCTATGGGTGAAGTTATTGATTTCATTAATTTTCCAAACAGGGATCAGATAGAATTCTTGGCTGTAAAATTTGATCAGATTGATGGCATAAAGCAAATTGGGCGATGTGCCGTTTGTTTTTTGCTTGTAAAGGACGTATATATCTGAAGACAGCAATTTCCAGTGTCCCTAGCATACGCTGTAACTATCCACAAATCTCAAGGATTAAGTGTAGACAGACCTTTTGTGAACATCGGTACTAGTGCCTTTAAAGAAGGAATGGCATATGAAGCATTGTCTCGAGCAAGAACATTGTCCGGTTTGTATTTGAGGGAATTTGATGACAAAAAGGTTTGTGCTGATGGAAGTTGTGTAAAAGAATAAAATTGATTAAGAAGTCTATATGCTCCTCACTTCAGTCAATATCCTATTTATGAGAAATGGATATGTCTAAAGCCAAAGCATACAAAACACTCAACTGAAGTCCAAGAAAAGAAAGGAAACGAGTACAATGTACAAGGTGCTAAAAAGAAAAACTGGAAACTGAGGGAAATATTGTAGGACACCAGTTGGAAAACAGATCAGGTATCAACTGCTATGCAAATGTGGTTCTGAATGCAGTATTTAATTTACCATATCTTGTTCATGAAATTGAAAAAACCATGATAAAAGGTTCTGTTCTGCACTATACCTTTTACACCGAAGTTTACTCAGTGACAGAACCGTAATACATTCTGCTTCAGGCATTCGAGATCTTTTGGATACATGTAGCAAATCAGTAATATTTAGTCTCAACATTCAGCAAGATGGATAGGAATTTATAATGGTCATGCTTACAGTTTTAGAAGAAGAACAAGTAAATATTGATTACTTATTTGAACTAAGCTACAAATGAAACCATGACTGTGAAGAGTGCTCATTTACATCTACTACTGAAATAAATGCAGAGTGATTCTTATACTCAACACTACCAGATTGTAAAACAGTCTCTTTTGGCAGATTGATTAAAACCGCAAACCAAAATATGGCATGCCCAAATTGTAGATCAGATGTAATGTCTACGTTGCAAATACAAAGAAGTGGAAAATACCTTATATTAATGCTGCAATGATGTAGAAAAGATGGATCTAAGTCCGAAACTGAATTACAAACTTCAAAGCAGGTCAAATATCAATTTCTGGAAGAACTTATACAAGACTAGCTATAATTTTTCATGAAGGGCTTAATGTAACACATGGACACTACACCATCTATTTGAAGAGTGTCTGCGGATGGAGGCATTGCAACGATAGCAACCTTAAATTGAAACCAGAACTGCCATTCAAACTACAGAATTCATACCTCTTGTTTCTTCAACCAAAGTTCTAAGGACATCATTCTGCCTAATGGGGGTGATGTCAAATACTGTACAAAACAACTGTTGTTTTATGTTCTGCAAAAGACTTTATATAAGAAGTATATATAACACTGTCAAATAACACTTATAAACTGAAAGAACAGAATGGAATTCTAGCAACCTTCAAATGACACCAAAAATGCCTTTGAAAATACAAAATTAATATATTTTCATTTTTCAACCAAAGTTCAAAGTACTATTTCTACAAAAAAAACAGTGTTTTAGACATCATTCGGCCTACTAGGTGTGATATTTTAAAAACTATCTTGAAAATTCAAGTATGACATACACTTATTCATAGTGCTGTACCAGGTATAATAATAATAGAAAATATTTTAGGATGCATTAGTTTTCACTACTAGACTAAATAAAACAACTAATTATCAAATTGTAGTGAGCGCAAGCATAGTAACACATATTTACAATGATGTACTGTGCACTTCTGGTTTTTTTGTACAATCCATACGACTGTCTTTCTGCTCTGTTTGAAGAAGATGCTACATACAAACCACTGTGCATGGTGAAGTAGTATGAAAGCCGAGAACAGTAAAAAAGGATAATAATGCTTTTATCACATTGCAATATAGTGTTGTAGTATAAGAAATTTGTATAATAATTATGTATTTTTCGAGATCACATACTAATATATTTTTCTGTCTTTTCTTTTTAATAGTGCAGACAGTTCAACATTCTAAGATATCTCAAATATGTTTTCTACTATTAACATATTGATTAGACAGATTAATGGAGAGTGTTTTTATACAATAAGTGGTCTTGTAGTAGCTTCTGTTTACTTTTTTGACCTATTTTGTAAGTAAATACCACAACGGCATTGCAGCACAACTACATACACAAGTTCACATGTACCAGACCTTGATGGGTGACTTGGTAGTTCCAGTTCTTTAGTAAATATATATAAATTGATGTTTCAGTTGCTATGTTGGGGTGTGTTTCCACATATGACTAACTTTGTTGGTGCATCACTGGTTTCCTTTGTTACTGAAACAGTCTCTAAATCTATATGTAAACAGCAGCATAGATAGTCTTCTGGGTCTCTTTATTATTATAGGGTTATTTAAGATAAACTACAACCGTCTCTATTACTGATAAATACATAGGTGTACTGTCTCTGCATATGTCTAAATGTTTACATGGTAGTTAGTAATTTCACATAGCTACATCCACATATACTCAGTTATACCTCCATTCTCACATATAACATCACTCATGACATGGTTACTAACATCACTGATTATATCAATGATGTCATCTCAAGTGTCATTACTGATGACATCACTGATGCCATCATCCACAGAACCATTTATACACCTACTCATACCCCCACACAAGCTCTTGCACACCCACTCACATACCCACACAACCACTCACATACCCAATTCACAGTTCCATACAACTGCTCATAAATCCAGTTACTCATACATAGACCAACTCACACACCCACGTACTCACTCATACAAACACTTGTACAATCAGCCACTAACCCCTACAGTTATTCATTGTACCAATCACTCACACAGCCACACACTCAGCCATACAGCCACTCTCACATCCAGTTATTGACCTATACAGCCACTCACACACCCACTCACTCACCCATACAGCCTCTCTACACAGCCACTCAGTAACCCATACAACCAATCATATATTTACTCAGACATCCACATAAACGCTAACATACCAATTCACACTTCCATACAAGTTCTGACACATCCGCTCACTCACCCATACACCCATTCACACATACGGTCTAGTACAACCATTCTCACAGCAACTCCCTTAATCAAACCGCCACTTGAAGACTCAGTCACCCACCCATACAGCACATTTACACAACCACTCACTCACCCATACAATCACTCACACATTAATTTACTCACCCATACAGACACACCCACCCACTCACCAATACAGCTACTAACACCCACTCACACACTCACCCATACAGTTACCTATACATCACAGAAGAAACCGTACAACAAAACATATACACACTGTTACAAACATACAATTAATATATATTTTGTCTTTTTTTTAACCAGAATAGATGGTTCTAGAAGATTCTTTTTTTAAAACACTTTTAGAGGTTTTTTGTGTTTTTTGGTTTTCCTTCAAAAATAAAACAAAAACAGGCACAAAAAAGCTGTGCTTTAACAGGCCAAAAAGTTTTTTTTAACAACAGTGGCTGATGATTGTCTCCAGCATCTTAGCAACAATTTGATCCCCAGCACTTAAGATAGTCTGGCACTTCCGACAGAACAGTTCAGCCTTGGCGAAGTCAGGCAAAGTTAGACGCATGTTCAGGACTTGTCCTCCTTGACTCGATGTTCCAGCCTGACCTTCTCCAGTACATTGCACTCCTTCCAGCTCCTTCATTCTCCTCATTTCTGCTCTGGCAAGAAAAGTGCTATGCATTGTTTTTAAATGTTTATACATAGACATTTCTGCTTTCGAGCAGACAAAGGGAGAGGGCCTATCTATCTGAGAAGGAGACTCCGCCCCTATCAACAACACAGAAATCTAAGGTCCAATCACAAACGGTTTCTTGTCACACCGCGCTTTGTGAAAGCAAGAATGGGAGGCAGAACATTCGAAGTGGGTACCACCAGATGTTGGAATAACTTCCCCCCTCACCTTCGCATGATGCAGTCCGAACTGGAATTCAGAAGGGCCTTGAAGACCTGGCTTTTTAATCGGAATGACTAGTCTAGCGCTGCTCTCTGCCTTGATCACTGTCTATTATAGCTACGGGACACCCCATTTGGGGTAGCTGCGAGCTCAACAAATGCCTTTTATTATTATTATTTATTATAGATGATGTCCCACAGGAGAATTTTCTTTCAGAGCCGCATGAAAGTACTTTGTTGCAGATAATACAGGTAACTTTCTGGGCATTAACTTTTTTTTGGCCCTCAGGAATAATGAAAAACTCCCAGACAACACTTTCCTTTTTTTCCTTTGGGGGCTCTTCATCTTGCTTCTGCATGCTATCTTCCTCTTCCTGCTGAAAGTCTTCTGAAGCTGTCATACTCTTTTGAAGCAAGCCAGAAAAACACCAAAACACTCCAAAATAGCTGCTCCTTCAATAATTGTGACTATTCGCAGACACACCCAAATATGGAATAACGGGTGGGATGTTTCTTTCTTCATGATGGAAGGCTGTTTAACCTATCAAATCCTTTTATTTTTGTGTCTTATGGGATGTGCGACCCGTACACAGCTCCAGCACATCCGTGACATGATTCCATAAAAGGTATAAAATTTAAATTTAAACTAACTTTTCCTACGCATTATTGTATTTCATTTTACTATAACTATATCTCGTCCTTTAAACTAAAGTAAAAAAACATTTACATTCACATATAAGTATTGTAAAAAATACGCCAGCGTCGCGTACCCTACGCCGGAAATATGTGCCACGCCAGTGCGCGATGGTGTCGCGACTCCTTAAAATCTTATAAAATATCCATTCAAATGTTTTCTATTTAATAATATATTACTTTCTTTACACTATTAGTAAACCTCTAAGTTAAAACTAAACCATAGAAGTATGCATATATATGTATTATTTTTACTAAAACTTCATCGGAGTCGCGTCCCCTGCGCAACTCCATAAATACGAACCACAACTAGACGCAACGGCGTTGCAACTCCCTAAAATCTATTTAAATCAATATAAACATAATGTTTAGTCCTTCCTACAGTTTTATATTTATTATTTTACTAATTCCCTAACCTCAAACTAAATACTACCAATCTCTCTATATATATTATTATTCTCCACAGTACGCCGGAGTCACATACCGTACGCAAAGGATAGCGTCCGGTACGCGACTAATAATTTTTTCTTCAAAATAAACTCGAATTACTCTATATACAACTCACAACACAGTGTTTTTCAAAAACATATTAAGTAGCATTTAAAACAGGTCATTTCGAAAACCCTTACACTTATGCACTCAATTATACATATATTCATGCAGAAATGCTCCCATCCATGCATGCAATAAAACCCTCACAGATGTACTCATGCACCCAAATACACACTAATACATAGTATCATACAATCACTCTTACCACTTACAACTTAGAGCAAGATAAGGAAATAAAAAACTGTAGTTATTCACTATTAACAACAAAACTTACAGAGAACTTTTACTTGTGATAAAAAATTATTTAAAATCATAGAAATTCAGTGGAGAAAATAAACTTTACAAAGACGTTATAGTTAGGAAATGCGATTGAGAAAACCTCCGAAATTAAGTGAAAAAACAAACGTTATAGGTTTGCTCAGAGCTGGTCGAAGGCCCCGTCCCCTTTCTCCGCCCGCCCCCTTTCTCTGCCACTCTGTAAACATGACTGCTTGTTAATAAAACATCACTTAAAAAACCAAAGCTTACAGGGACGTTATAGTTAGGAAATAGAATGTAAAAAACCTTAGAAATTCACCGAAAAAAACAAAGGTTAGAGGGACGTTATAGTTAGGAAATAGCATTTAAAAAACAGAGAAATTATGGAAGAGGAAGATGGCGGAGTAGCGCCGCGCATCTGAAGATGCTCTCCATGCCTCCCCCGCCGAACCTTCAGTGAGCCGTCATCCCGCAGCCGGCACAGTCCTGCCTGCATAGCCTCACCTGTCCCGTCTGTCTTGCTTGCCCCGCGGCCCTCGAGTCAGCAAATGTGCTGCATTTCTTCAGCGAGCAAGGGGGTCTCTGCGTGCCGAGCCGCATGGTGGACTTCTCGGCTGGTTCTGTCCCAGGCTTTCCGGACTCCCCTGATGCCGCGAACGCCACATCCACTGCCCAGGCGTTTTGTGTGGTTCTCCGGGAACGTTCGCCTCTCAGCTGCACTCACAGAGGGGGAGCTGCAAGCTGTCATGGCTCCGCAACGTACGGCCAAAGGACGACGCAATGAAAATACAAACACAAGCGCAGTTTGTAAAACCACAAACAAGGACAAGGAAGGAAACGGCGCAGACACTTCACCAATAGGTGAGCAGAGCCTCCTCAATTCCTCTGTTGATACCCCTGCGGTCCATGCTGACACTGTCATTGCTACTAGCTCCAGGGCTGAGTCTGGGATGGGATTACAACTTGGAAAGCCTATTCTGAAGTTACTTCAGGCAGGGAGAGCAACCGAACTTCTTAGGTCATGTGGATCTGAGAACTCCATCCCGGGTGTTGTGATGGCCGAAGTGCTGAATGCTGCAATATTGGATGTAAGAGGTGGCGAGGCTCGCCCAGACAGCGCTAGGGCCATACTCGCTGCACATCATGTCTCTATATCACAGGAAGTTGGAAAAGCAGCTAATTTAACTGATTCAGTAATTAACTTAGTTGGCGACTCTGCGTTGGAGAAAGACAGTCTAATGGATAAAACGATGAATAGCCCTGCAACAACTACTGGACATGTTGATCTAACTTTGCAGGGACGCAATGACCACATGGAGACCTGTGATCAGACAATGGGGAAAAAACTTCAGGAGGGGTGCAGCAGCGATACTGGTAGCGGCTCCAGAGTCATTAGTACTGGTGGGGGACTGCAATTAGAGCAATCAAAGCAAACAGGGCAATGTGCTCATAATCTCGTCGACTCCTCCGTTGATACCGTCTCTAATGCAGAGGCGGTTTGTCCAAGCTGCGCCGCAGCGGCTCCAGATTTGGAATGATTCAATATGGCTCAAAGTTGGGAAGACAGCCAGGACAGCCAAGACAGCACACCTGGCAGAGGGGGCAGAGGGGGGGTGAAAAACGCAAGAGTCAAAAGCCCCAAAACCACCAAGACATACAAAGGTGGCAAAAGTGGGAAAGGCCGAGGTGGGGGAGTAAAGCAGCAAGTGATAGATGCAATGGGGCGATTAAAGGAGATTTCAACTAATCCTGCTAAGTCTGGCCCCGGGATTAGTCCACTGCGGAAATGGGTGTCTTCAAAAGGCGAAGTTAAAAACATTATCTCTAGGCTATCCAATGCCAGCAGTACAGCAACTACCCCTACAGATCTATCAGTGGGAGTTAGAGTCGACATCAATCAGGCAGATTCCACTGAAAAATCTGCATCTGCTACTAGTAACGGTCTCCCGATATCTTCAGTCTTCTCCCCAACAACAAATTATGTAGCGCTACCAACACCGCTAACCGTGTCAGGACCAGGTCCCATAGTTAACAGTTGGGAGCAGACAGGAGAGGAGTCGTCATTGTTCAACGTCATGCAAGTACTGTGTGCTCAGAGAGCAGAAGCTCAGGCGCACTACAAACAGGCTAATGACGACAGTAGGGAAATCAAGCAAGCCTTGGCAGAGGTAACATCAAAGGTCAGTCTGCTCTCCTCTGAAGTGACGGACCTACAGCAGCGAGTAGCTGCGGTGGAAGAATCTAATTTGTATACAGTTAATCTGGTGAAGACTCAGAACTCCCAGATGATGTTAATGCTGTCTAAGGTCGAAGATCTCGAAAATCGACAGAGGCGCCAGAATTTACAGATCTTTGGCATTCCAGAAGGAAGGGAAGGCAGCGATCCGCGGACTTTCATAGTTAAACTTCTACAGGAGGCCTTTCCGGATCTTGGAGATTGGGATATGGACACCCAAGTGCAACGAGCACATAGACTGCCACTATCAATTACCCAAGGAAGTCATGCCAAATACAACTTTGGTAGACCTATTCTAGTCTGTCTAGGCAACTTTTTGCTACGCCAAGCTATATACTTCAAGGCGCGCCCATCGTCTCCAGTTAGGGTGGATGCAATGTCCATTTTTGTACGTTCCGATTTGTGTAAGGTAACTATTGACAAACGATGGAAGCTCCGCCAGTTAATGGATCCTCTCAAAACTGTATGTTCAGAAGTGTTCCTACAAGAACCGGCCCGTCTCAAGATCATAAAAGACGGACGACAACATTTTTTCTTTAACGAGCAGGACGCAAAACAAGCCCTCTTTAGATGGCAAGCTCCCGGCAAGGAATTACTCTAAATTTTTGATTCAAGGTCCATAGTGATATAAGAGAGGTCCCTCCCCTCTCTTTTTCTGCAGATACAATACCTAAGATTCATGACTTAAAAATGACTCTAAAATTGGCTGCTGTTTTATTAGATATGAGATCAAAAATAATTTTGTGGGCTGGGATGTGCCGGGTTGCATGGGTTGAGGTGGTCACGGGGGTGGCGGAGGGGGGACTGAGAGGGTGTCTTCAGCATGCTGTCAACATGGGACAGCAAGGAAGGGGGCGATTCCTTTTCATAGGTACTGGGGTGGGGGAGGGGGAGGGGGAAGAGGAAGGGGGGGTTGGGAGAGAGGATTTAAAAAGCCACAGTTTAATGGATTTCACATGGGCAGAACATTGGGGGAAAGGGTTTGCATTTGGGGTGAGGACAACGGGACCGGGTCTACATTTATTATCCGATGTTAGAAATTAAATGTATGTGTTGGAATGTAGCCGGACTTAATCAAGTTAGCAAACGACGGCTAGTAGCGGAAGAGCTACGCGTATTTAAGCCCCACATATTAGGGCTGGCGGAAACGCACAAGGATAGAGCTTTGTTAAAGCAGCTGGGGTATGATGTTATTGTGTGCACGTCGCAAACTATTTCTATTCGAGGGGTGGCCTTATTAAAATCTAGGAGATGCGGGGCTGTTGTCCTTCGATCAGTTGCCGACCCTAAGGGGAGATGGGCTATTTCACAAATGATCATTTCTGGGCGTAAGTTTACAATATGTATGATATACGGCCCGAACGTCGACTGCCCAGATGTTATTTTTCATTTAATCTCTGAGCTCCTCGAGTGGTCTGGCAAAAAGATTGTGATGGGAGATTTTAATTGTATTTTGGATAGAAAGATTGATACTACCAACATTACTGCACGTTTTAGAATGTGCAGAACCAGGGCTGCAGTTTTAGAACTCCTTCATTTGCACCAGTTGGAAGACTCGTGGAGAAGGTGTTGGAAATGGCCCTTTTTGCACGGTTATCCCCAAACTTTTTGCTTTTCCTCCTATTTTTCCCTGACCTGTTTGTGTTGGTTTTAGGACTCTGGGCACTTTACCACTGCTAATCAGTGCTAAAGTGCATATGCTCTCTGTGTAAATTGTGTTATGGATGGGTGTTTCTGTGATTGGATATTTGATTTACCTGTTAGCCCCTAGTAAAGTGCACTGCGTGTGCCAGGGCTGGTGAATCGAATGCCACTAGTGGGCCTGCAGCACTGATTGTGCCACCCACGTAAGTAGCCCTGAAAAGGTACCTCAGACCTGCCATTGCAGAGTCTGCGCGCAGTTTGTAACTGCCATGTCGACTTGGCCAGTGCACACACTGGCCGGTCCCTAACCTTCCCTTTTCTTACATGTCAGACCCCCCTCTAGTAGGCCCAAGGTACCCCTGTGGGCAGGGTGCTGTGTAAGTGAAAGGTGGGACATGCCCTGGTGTGTGTGGCATGTCCGGATAGTGAAGTACAGCCAATTTCGTTTTTCACTATTGCAAGGCTACCAGTTCCCCATAGGATAGAATGGGAGGTTTGTTTATAACATCTTATAAACATAACTGGCCCAGGGAATTCGGTAAGAAAATGGAATTTAGTATGCCTGAACTCAGAATCTAAAGATGCATCCTTTAGTGAAGGTGATTTTTACATTCTGTGTTTGAAAATACCACTTTTAGAAAGTAGGTATTTTCTTGCTCAGTCATCCCGTGTGCCTCTGCTGGAATGTGGATTGCCTGTCTGGGTTTTGGATGACAGAGGGCTGGGGAGCAGGAGGGCTCCAGATAGTCTAGGTGGGTCAGGAAAGGGCTGAATAGACCTGGGCTACAATGGGGGAAGGGGGAGGAGATTTCCTTGCACCTCAAAGGGCCTGGTTTGCCTCTGACCATGCCGTCTCCACCTCCTGCCAGGAAATCACACCAGAGAAGGCAGAACTGGTTCTGGCTGGGCACAGACACCCTCTGCCTAGAGGATCAAAGGATTTTTGGATACAAATACTGGGGCCCAGACCCCTGAACTTTAGAACTCTTTTGGATCAAGAAGACTGCGAAGAAGAAGAGCCGGAGAAGCTGTGAGGAGGAACTACCACTTTGCTGTGTGCTTTGCTGTGTTGGCCTGCAGTGGCTGCTTCTGTCTTGGGCAGTGAAAGGCCTGGACTGGATTTTCTGCAATCTACTTTTGTGAGTTTCTCCAAGGGCTTGAGGTAGAGCTTGCCCCCTGTCCGTGTCCCGAAGGCACCGCAGAGGGCACCGCCGCAATGCCGCACCACAACCTTGGTCTCACCGACGACGCCTGTTGACGCCGCCACCGAGCCGCTGCTTGCACCGCGACCTGTGGGCACCGCACCCCGCACCGCCTCGCTTCACGCCGAAGCTTTGGCACCACAGAGGGCACCGCCGCAATGCCGCACCGCGACCCTGGTCTCACCGACGATGCCTGTTGATGCCGCCACCGAGCCGCTGCTTGCACCGCGACCTGTGGGCACCACACCCCGCACCACCTCGCTTCACGCCAAAGCTTTGGCACCGCAGAGGGCACCGCCGCAACGCCGCAACGCAACCCTGGTCTCACCGATGATGCCTGTTGACGCCGCCACCGAGCCGCTGCTTGCACCGCGACCTGTGGGCACCACACTCCGCACCGCCTCGCTTCACGCCGAGCTTTGGCACCACAGAGAGCACCGCCGCAATGCCGCACCGCGACCCTGGTCTCACCGACGACGCCTGTTGACGCCGCCACCAAGCCGCTGCTCGCACCGCGACATGTGGGCACCGCATTCCGCACCGCCTTGCTTCACGAGGATGCCTTGGCCTGCCTGACGCCACCACTTCCCGCCTAAATCGACGCCGCTGCTTGCACCGTGGTTCGAGGGCACCGCTCGTAAGTCACATGACGCACCGCCCTCATGACGCACCGCCCTCATGACGCACCGCCCTCATCCCGCACCGCAGCCTTGGCCTACCGACGCCAGCGCCATTGACTCCAGTTCGTCAGCCGACAGCGTTTCAGCAACGACGACGCCGCTGCTTGCACCGTGACCTGCCAGCACCGTGACGGGCACCGCCTTCATCTCGCACCGTGACCCTGGTCCCACCGACGATGCCATCTGATGCCGCCACTGAGCCGCTGCTCGCACCGCGACCTGAGGGCACCGCACGCCGCACCGCAGCACCCGACGCCTGCCGACGCCAGCGCTCCTGACTCCATCAGAGAGGAGATCGACCTGCAACGCGTGTGACTTCGAGGGCCCGAGGACTCCTGCACTGGAACCGACGCCTGCAGATGCCGTGTTTTCGGAAGCTCAACGAGAGGTCATCGACGCCCTGCATTTCTAAAAGGTACTGTTTGCTGGTCTTCCCGACACCGTAGCTGGCCCGCGACGCCGCGGTCAGCCAGAACTGTTTGGATTGGTTTGCTCACGACGCCGTGATAGCCCCGGACGGAGCTATCGACATCAAGGAACTGTGTTTCAAGCCTATTTTGATAATTGAAGATTTTTGAGTACTGTATTGTGGATTATTATCGTTTTTGGTCTTGTCTTAGGTATATAAAAATGTTGGATATTTTTCTAAACTGGTGTGGTGTCCTTTTGTAGTGCTTACACTGTATTACTGTTGGTTATGTGCAAATGCTTTACACACTGCCTCTAAGATAAGCCTGACTGCTCGTGCCAAGCTACCAAGGGGGTGAGCAGGGGTTATTTTAGGAGTGTAACTCCCTTATCCTGACTAGAGTGGTGGTTTCTGCCTGGCTTTGGCACATGCCCTAGCCCGCTAAAAATCCCATTTCTAACATTGGTTGTCAGCGGTGAGGATAGGACTTGCGTTTGCACTTGACTTACAGTGATTGGTGTGCACTACTACCATATCCCAGACCATTACGTGCCACATACTGGTTCTTTTGCTTTTTGGCCTAGTTTTTTTTATCTTGCCAGTTTGAACTTGCTACTTTGTCATGCCTGAATCAATTCCATCATCTTTTGCATCCTTGGAAGTGGCCTTTGAGGAGGAGAGGTTAGAAACCTACAATGTGAAGGAATTGAAGGCAATCTGCAAAAACCTCAAAATCCAAATCAGGGGCCTCACCAGAAAAGAGGAGCTACAAAAGGTGCTGAGGGCCTGGGTAGCAGCCAGACATGCTAGTGAGCTGTCTGGAGATCTTGGCATGGAGGCAGAGGAGCCTATTCCAAGGGTGGATGTGCTTTTGGGAGGGGGGGCACCCTCTAAACCAGGCAGCAGCAGTCTGTCCCCAGAGGAGCTGGAGGACAGGCAGGAAGCGAGGAAGTTCGAGTTGGAGAAACTCAGGATGGAAAGTGAGAGGGAAGACAAAAGAATAGCCATGGAGGAAAGGAGGATGATTTTAGACCATGAGTTTAAAATGAGAGAGCTGGACTGGGAAGCCAGTGGGGCTAGGCCCAGCCCAGATGGTTGCAGCAAAAGTGTTAGGTCCAGTACTGAGGATGAGGTACACACAGGTTTGGGGCCCTGCTTCAAGGAGGGAGTTGCCATACACCAGGGGGTTCAGGATTGTGAGGTTACTCCAGTGGTGCACAGTGTCCCTGAGGTGGATTGGGGAACTGGCACAGGGGATCATTTTCCTGGTAGTGGGAGGGACACTCTACTGACTCTAGATGAGAGGTGCAGGGAGAGGGGTTCCCCCATGATAGAAGCCCTGGTAAGTGAGTATGGAGACCAGCCAGAAGAGTATGGGTTAAGAGACAGCAACAGTCAGACACTGTCTCACCAGTCTTGTGGGAATGATGTGGGGTACTTTTCTGAGGCACTGGATGATTGGGTGAAGGGTAGTTTGGTTAACACCTGTGTGGGGCTGTGTGATTCAATTGTTGGAGAGCATATTTTAAGTCCCTGTTTTCCAGAGCTATGCCAACACCCACTGGAGTGTGAGTTCTCTGACCCCAGGGAGCTTGCACAGGAGGCAGACCTTTTGGTGGATTCCAGAGGGTCTGGAGAAGCATCTGGGGGTGACCCGGAAGGAAGTGGCTTAGGTATTTCCCAACCAAGGGTAGTCGGAAAGGTTCGTGGTAGCCCAGATAGGTCCCGGTGTTGTGGGAAGGGTGTAGGGACTCACGTCCTGTCTCCGCGGAGAAGGAGTGGGAATGGGTTGCGGCCCAAGGTGCCCAAAACCCGGTCCCAGAGCCTGGGTGGTTCCAGGAGGAAACACCAGGTGGGGAGCTTAGGCTGTACTGGTAGGCCGTCCGTTCAGGGGGATCTCCTACTGTCAGGAGAAAGTGGAGTGTCTGTAAACAGAGCTCCAGCGGTCCTGGTGTCTGGCGGTGCCGCTCCTAAGTGGAGGGTGCAGAAGTCCGGATGGAGGGGTGAGAGGGGGATGCGTTCCCCAGTGGGAGGACCAGTGGGTCAGGGGCCAGCCAGAAGGGCTGAGCCTCCTAGGAGTGACCATGGTGACACCATTTCTGTCCTGGGGGATCTTCGCGCACTGTCAGATGGACAGGGGTCGGGAGATCTGTGCCAGGCAGACTGTCACACAACACATGAGTCATGTGTTAACCTCAGGGGGGGCATGCGTGCTCCCAAGGAAGTCCTGGTGCGCCGGGCAGGTGCTCAGCCGCAGGGTTTAGTCCCTGGGTTGGGAGGCCAGGCTCAGGTCCTGCCTGACCTGGAGGGAAGGACGACTGTAAGCAGTGTCCTGACCGGTTTGTCTTCTAGGGGTACCACTCCAGGTGGGAGAGTTCAGAACTCTGGAAGGGGGTGCAAAGGGAGGGAGTCCTCGCCTCTGACCCCGGTTCAACCCGAGGGTTTAGATCCTAAGGTGGTGGATCAGTTGCAGGGTCAAGGCCCTGAACTGGTGGAAGAATTGTGTAGGAGGTCTGGTCCCAGCATCCTGCCCGTTTTTGGTTCTGAGGGTGCTTCTCCCGGGAGGGGAGTGCGGAACCCCAGAAGGAGAGGTAAGGGGAGGAGAGCCTCGCCCGAGACCTCTGGTCAGCCTGAGGGTACAGACCCTGGGTTGGAGTACCAGGTTCAGGGTGTCCCCCCGGACCTGGGGGAAGGGGCGACTGCTAACAGTGCCCCTACCAGTTTGTCTTCTGGGGGTGCCGCTCCAGCTGGGAGGGTACAGAGCCCCAGGGAGGAGGACCGGGTGTGGGGGAGCCCACCCCAGGCCCTTGTTCAGCCTCAGGGTACAGACCCTGGGCTGGTGTACCAGTTGCAGGATAGCACCCCTGAACTGGTGGGCGAATTGAGCAGGACACCTGCCGCAGGTGCCCTGACAATTCTGGAGGGGGGTACCGCTCCAGGAGGGGGGTACTGCTCCAGGTGGGAGGGTACAGAGCCCCAGGGAGAAGGAGAGGGTGTGGGAGAGCCCACCCTTGTCTCCTGTCCAGCCACAGGGTAGAGGCCCTGGGCTAGTGGGCCAGTGTCAGGATGCCATACCTAACTTGGCAGAGGGGAGAGTGGAGAAAGGGTGCCAGGCACCTGGGGCTACCGCCCCCCACTCTCTGACGCGGTTGGAGGGGCCTGAAAGGCCTGGCTCTCATCACTGACATTTGTCAGTGGCCACTGTGGCTGGCTGTCCTGGTGGACAGAGTTGCCCCTGGGAGGGGGACAGGAGTCACACCCCAGGGGTGGACTGGGCCTTGTGGGTACTGACTGCCTGTTAGGACACATCTGTGAGCCAAGTAAGTTTAGGTGCTGCACAGATGGGGTCCACAGGTGAGGAGAAGGGTTCCCCATGGGTCAGCTTAGTGGGCCCTGAGAGTATGGATAGAGGGATCCAACTAGGTTCAGGAAGGCGTAGAACAGGAAGAAAACCCTGCTGTTGCGGGCCAGGTCCCATGTTCTATCGCCCCAAGCAGGGAAGTCCATCGAGGTATGGATTGGTCTACCCTGGCTTTAGGCTGGAAGGGGGTTGTGTTGGAAATGGCCCTTTTTGCAGGGTTATCCCCAAACTTTTTGCTTTTTCCTCCTATTTTTCCTTGACCTGTTTGTGTTGGTTTTAGGACTCTGGGCACTTTACCACTGCTAATCAGTGCTAAAGTGCATATGCTCTCTGTGTAAATTGTGTTATGGATGGGTGTTTCCATGATTGGATATTTGATTTACCTGTTAGCCCCTAGTAAAGTGCACTGCGTGTGCCAGGGCTGGTGAATCGAATGCCACTAGTGGGCCTGCAGCACTGATTGTGCCACCCACGTGAGTAGCCCTGAAAAGGTACCTCAGACCTGCCATTGCAGAGTCTGCGCGCAGTTTGTAACTGCCATGTCGACTAGGCCAGTGCACACACTGGCCGGTCCCTAACCTTCCCTTTTCTTACATGTCAGACCCCCCTCCGGTAGGCCCAAGGTACCCCTGTGGGCAGGGTGCAGTGTAAGTGAAAGGTGGGACATGCCCTGGTGTGTGTGGCATGTCCTGATAGTGAATTACAGCCAATTTCGTTTTTCACTATTGCAAGGCTACCAGTTCCCCATAGGATAGAATGGGAGGTTTGTTTATAATATCTTATAAACATAACTGGCCCAGGGAACTTGGTAAGAAAATAGAATTTAGTATGCCTGAACTCAGAATCTAAAGATGCATCTTTTAGTGAAGGTGATTTTTACATTCTGTGTTTGAAAATACCACTTTTAGAAAGTAGGTATTTTCTTGCTCAGTCATCCCGTGTGCCTCTGCTGGAATGTGGATTGCCTGTCTGGGTTTTGGATGACAGAGGGCTGGGGAGCAGGAGGGCTCCAGATAGTCTAGGTGGGTCAGGAAAGGGCTGAATAGACCTGGGCTACAATGGGGGAAGGGGGAGGAGATTTCCTTGCACCTCAAAAGGCCTGGTCTGCCTCTGACAATGCCGTCTCCACCTCCTGCCAGGAAATCACACCAGAGAAGGCAGAACTGGTTCTGGCTGGGCACAGACACCCTCTGCCTAGAGGATCAAAGAATTTTTGGATACAAATACTGGGGCCCAGACCCCTGAACTTTAGAACTCTTTTGGATCAACAAGACTGCCAAGAAGAAGAGCCGGAGAAGCTGTGAGGAGGAACTACCACTTTGCTGTGTGCTTTGCTGTGTTGGCCTGCAGTGGCTACTTCTGTCTTGGGCAGTGAAAGGCCTGGACTGGATTTTCTGCAATCTACTTTTGTGAGTTTCTCCAAGGGCTTGAGGTAAAGCTTGCCCCCTGTTCAAGAAGTCTCAGGAACAGCAAAGACTTCAAGTTCTTCTGCCCTCAGCACTGGGGACTGTGTTTTGTGCTGCAACAGAAGAAAAGCAACTCCACGACGTCGACGACGCCGCTGCCGACTCCGTGTCCCGAAGGCACCACAGAGGGCACCGCCGCACCGCAACCCTGGTCTCACCGACGATGCCTGTTGACGCCGCCACCGAGCCGCTGCTTGCACCGCGACCTGTGGGCACCGCACCCAGCACCGCCTCGCTTCACGCCGAAGCTTTGGCACTGCAGAGGGCACCGCCGCACCGCGACCCTGGTCTTACCGATGACGCCTGTTGATGCCGCCACCGAGCCGCTGCTTGCACCACAACCTGTGGGCACCCCGCACCGCCTCGTTTCACGCCGAAGCTTTGGCACCGCCGCAACGCCGCACCGCAACCCTGGTCTCACCGACGATGCCTGTTGACGCTGCCACCGAGCCGCTGCTTGCACCGCGACCTGTGGGCACCGCACTCCGCACCGCCTCGCTTCACACCGAAGCTTTGGCACCGCAGAGAGCACCGCCGCAATGCCGCACTGTGACCCTGGTCTCACAGATGACGCCTGTTGACGCCGCCACCGAGCCGCTGCTCGCACCGTGACCTGTGGGCACCGCATTCCGCACCGCCTTGCTTCACGAGGACGCCTTGGCCTGCCTGACGCCGCCACTTCCCGTCGAAATCAACGCTGCTGCTTGCACCGTGGTTCGAGGGCACCGCTCGTAAGTCACACGACACACCGCCCTCATCCCGCACCGCAGCCTTGGCCTACCGACGCCGGCGCCATCGACTCCAGTTCGTCAGCTGACGACAGCGCTTCAGCAATGACGACAACGCTGCTTGCACCGTGACCTGCCAGCACCGTGACGGGCACCGCCTTCATCTCGCACCGTGACCCTGGTCCCACCAACGGCGCCATCTGACGCCGCCACCGAGCCGCTGCTCACACCGCGAGCTGAGGGTACCGCACGCCGCACCGCTGCACTTCGCACCGCAGCACCCGACGCCTGCCAACGCCAGCGCTCCTGACTCCATCAGAGAGGAGATCGACCTGCAACGCGTGTGACTTCGAGGGCCCCGACGACTCCTGCACCGACCTCCGGAACCAACGCCTGCGGACGCCGTGTTTTCAGAAGCTCAACGAGAGGTCATTGACGCCCTGCATTTCTAAAAGGTACTGTTTGCGGGTCTTCCCGATACCGTAGCTGGCCCGCGACGCCGCGGTCAGCCAGAACTGTTTGGATTTGTTTGCTCACGACGCCGTGATAGCCCCAGACGGAGCTATCGACATCAAGGAACTGTGTTTCAAGCGTATTTTGATAATTGAAGATTTTTGAGTACTGTATTGTGAATTTTTATCGATTTTGATCTTGTCTTAAGTATATAGAAATATTGGATATTTTTCTAAACTGGTGTGGTGTCCTTTTGTACTGCTTACACTGTATTACTGTTGGTTATGTGCAAATGCTTTACACACTGCCTCGAAGATAAGCCTGACTGCTCGTGCCAAGCTACCAAGGGGGTGAGCAGGGGTTATTTTAGGAGTGTAACTCCCTTATCCTGACTAGAGTGGTGGTTTCTGCCTGGCTTTGGCACATGCCCTAGCCCGCTAAAAATCCCATTTCTAACAGAAGGTTATTTCCAAACATACCAGGCTTCACTTTTTATTCTGCACTGCATAAACACTATTCAAGGATAGACATGATATTCGCTGGTAGGTCTATTTTGGAAAACGCATTCGTTACGGTATGCCCCAAAATTACATCTGACCACAATCCGGTCATGTTAACAATGCAGCTGCAGTCTAATGCTCAGGAACGTACTAGGGAATTTACTTTTCCCAGGCATCTCCTCAGTAATCCGGAATATCTTGATTTTATAAAAACTACACTAGAGGAGTATATAGATAACAATTGGGGCACGGCTACTATTGCAATAGTATGGGACTGTCTAAAAGCTTGTGTAAGAGGTGCCACGTCATCATTAAACAAAATCGACAGGGTTTCCTCCAGTTGGAGCAAGAACAAAAGCGCTGTTTAGATCTCGAGCGCCTACATGCTATAGCTATCGCTTTTAAAGATGTTGCTGAACAACTGATTTATCAGCAGGTTATCGAGGTTAGAGCTAAGATCAAGAGAAGGTTAAGGGACAAAGTTGCAAATAGCTATCTCAAGTTTCGAACAAAACAGTACGAATATGGCGAAAGAGTGGGTCGTCTGTTGGCTAATCAAATAGCTGACCGCAGGGCCAAATCATGCGTCAAATTAATTAAAGGGGTCGACGGTTTGGTTTATACAAGATCTACGGATATTTTAGAACAATTTAGGCTATTTTATGTTGACCTGTACGGTGACTCTGGCCACTTTGATCAACGAATTGCCTCAGCTTATATACAGGAGTATTCAATGCCGGTTTTAGATTCTCTACATTTTGAGCTTCTGCAAAAAGATGTTGGGGTCAGGGAGGTCGAGGAAGCAATTATGGCTCTGCCCGTTGGCAAGGCAGTTGGGGAGGATAAGATCCCGTTGGAATTTTATAAAGTTTTCAAAAGTACATTAGCCCCAATCTACCTGGAGCTTTGTAACACAATTATGAAAGGTGATGAAGTTCCCCCTTCTTGGAACGGCACGAATATTGTTGTTTTTCCTAAAAAGGGGAAGCCTATAGATGAAATGAGCTCTTACCGGCCAATAGCATTGATAAATGCTGACGTTAAAAAAATTTCTAAAATTCTTGCTACTCGATTGGCCCCCATTATCCATCTGTTCGTTTCAGATCAACAACACGGCTTTATACCCGGAAGAGACACGGCGGCACATATTAATACTGCGATTGCGCCATTTGATGTCTCGGGACAACTAGGTCAGCTGCTGGGAATGCTGATGTTGGATGCCGAGAAGGCCTTTGACCGAGTAAGTTGGGGAGCTCTATGGACAACGATGTTTTCCATGGGCCTCGGTCAAAGGTTCATCTCGGCAGTACAAAAACTATATAGGAGCCCAACAGCAGTAGTTAAACTTAATGGCCAGTCATCTGCTTGTTTTACAATCCAAAGGGGTACGCGGCAGGGCTGTCCACTATCCCCGCTGTTGTTCGCCATTTATATTGAGCCATTTATTAAACATTTATTATCTAGTGCCGATATAATCCCGGTTACTTTAAACGGGATGGACATCAAACTAACCGCATATGCGGACGATATTGCTGTTTTTTTCGAGTCAGCCGGTAAACGCTCTGACCGCTATAACTTTTGAGGCACAGCGATTTGGCTTTTTTTCCGGCTATAAACTCAACTTGAACAAAACACAGACACTATTGAACTTTCAACCTGATAATCTCCCAACAGCCTTAGGCGTCACAAAGAATGCAATATATCTGGGAGTTTCTCTTAGTAGTCAAGATAGGGATATTATTTCATTGAACTACGAACCTTTGTTGAGGAAAGTAGTTGCGAATTTACGATGTTGGCACCGGCTCCACTTAAGTATTTATGAGAGATGTAACGTCGTTAAGATGAATGTTCTCCCAAAATTTTTGTATTTTTTTTCGCACCATCCCTCTGAGGGTGCCGAAAACTTTTTTTAAGCGCCTGGATAGCACTGTCGGTAGTTTTATTTGGGGATATCGGCGTGCCAGGAGAGCCTTACGATAAATCAAATTATCATTTAAGCAGGGTGGTTTTAAGCTTCCAGATTTTAAGTTATACTTTTGGGCTGCGTTCACTGGGCGAATACAGAGTTTAGTTAAAGGACCTGAAGTCGGTGCCAGCTGGCTCTCATACCAGCTGGCTTGTGGATTTGACTCTGGGTACTTATTGTATAAAACATCTGATCCGAATTACTTCAAGAGGGTGGGGTTCAAGATAGTAAGGGACATAACTAATATATGGCGCGAAATTTCTAAGACATATGAATTCCCTGAGTTGCATATATATACTGTTTTATGGGGGAATCCTTCATTGCCAAGTATATTCCATGACCACGTCGGAAAAGAATGGCAACGTAAGGGCGTGACTCGGCTGGGTCATCTATACGATGGACAGGGTTTCCGATCTTTTCAGTCTTTGAAAGAAGAATTCGGCTTGTCACAAAAATATTTTTATAAGTACTTGCAAATCAGGGACTGCTATATCCGAGGCCGAGGTTTGCTAGAGCTATCTAGCCCCTCTGAGGTTCTGTCTGCATTTTTTGGGGCTACTAGACGAGGTGTTATCGGCAAAACTTTTCAGAGACTTATAGGGGGGGTTAGTGACGACGGCATACATATAACGGCTAAATTAAGTCGGATTTTTAACTGTAATGTTACTAAGGAGGAGATTAACGAATCCCTGGAAACAATAGACTCGGCAGTAACTTCAGTCAATCTAAAGCTCCAGCAAATCAGATTCATTTTTATGTTTTAATATACTCCGGAGCGAATTTCTAAATGGGCTACTAGCTCAAACAATACTAAATCATACTGTCGGAAATGCCAGGAATTTGCTGCAGATTTGCGCCATATGTTCTTTTTGTGTCCTAAACTGAAAGAATTTTGGTCTGGTATCACCCTCGCTCTCGCAGTCTGGGCCGGGTACGATAATGCGGTCACTGAGAAAGAGTTGGCGTTGGGAATATTCTCAGAGTTAGGCTGTCTTACTAAGTCGTTCGCTTCTATCATATCAGCTTGTGCTCGTCTATGTATAGCTCGCTCCTGGATCCAGAGCAGGAGTCCAAGTGTTAATGAATTTTGGGTCTTACTAAGAGAAATCTATGAAATGGAGATGGCATTAGCTAAAGTCCTTGGTCTTGGCTTAAATTTAAAAGGACATGGTCCTGCCTTCAATGGGACTGAGAGTCCAAGGAAAAATATTTTTTTTCTTTATCAAATTATAATGTGGTTATGTCTCTGTTTTCTGTCCTGTTTACGACTACTATTGGTATAATGGTATATAGTTTATGAAATTGTCTGTCCATGTAATCTATCTCTGTTTTGTGGCTATAAAAAATTTTTACAAAATTTTCAAACAGAGAAATTCATTGAAAAAACTGAAGGTTACAGGAGCAATATAGTTAGCCTCAGATTTCATACAAAACCATAAAAATTCTGTAGTTATAGTTACATTGAGCTAACTATAACGTACGCCCCCGCAATGCACTGCTTATGACCTCACATATTACATCACTGATGACATGGTCAGTGACATCACTGATGACATCACTGATGACATCTCAAATTACATCACTGATGACATCATCCACAAAACCAGTCACACACCCACTCACACCCCATACAACTTCTTGTACGCCCACTCACACACCCACACAACCAGTCACAGAGCCATTCACAGACCCATATAAGTACGCATACATCTACTTACTCATCCATAGAGCCACTCACACACCCACTCATTCACTCATACAGCCACTCACACAACCACTCACTCACCCCTTACAGCTACTCATACAACCAGTCACCTATAGAGCTATTCACATAGCCACACACTCTCCCATACAGCTACTACACACCCACATATTCACCTATACAGCCACTCATACATCTACTCACTCACTCATACGGCATCTCAAGACAGTCACTCACTCACCCATGCAACCAATCACACATTCACTCACACGCCCACACAAGCACTTGCAAACCATTCATACATCCATACAAGTGCTCACACCATTCAATCACCCATACAGCCGGCCACACAACCTTTCACTCACTCATAAGCTGCTCATGCAACTAGTCACTTACCCATACAGCCAGTCACATAGCCACACACTCACCTATATAGCCACTCACACACCCACTTATTTACGTACACACTCACTCAGCTACTCACTTACCCATACCGCCTCTCAACACAGCCACTCACTCACCCATACAAGGACTTACACACTCACTCAGACACCCACACAACCACTTATATACCCATTCAAACATCCATAGAAGTACCCACACATCCACTCACTCACCTATACAGCCATTCAAACAGACACTTAATCTCCAATACATCCACTCACACACCAACTCACTTAACCAAACACCCATTCAAACAGCCACTCACTCACTCATACGGCCACTTACACACCCATTCACTCACTCATGCACACATTCAGACATCTACCCACTCACCCATACAGTCACTACACACCCACTTACCCATCTATAGAGCCACTCACACCGCTACTCACTTGCCCATACAGCCACTTAAATCCCCACTGACACACCAATAGAACCACTCACACAGCATCTCACTGACCAACACAGCTAATACACCCACTTGTACACCTATACAGCCACTCACACATCCATACATTCAAGGATACAGTCACACAGCCACTCATGTAATATATGTTAGAAGCAGTATCACTCAGTAGTAGTGCACCTAGTATACTAATGTAACTTTTGTAGTAGATTAGTATATATGTTTAACAATCATAAACTCTTAGAAAACACATACACTCACTGTATGATGTCATTTGAGATGTCATGAGTGATGTCACTGACCATGTCATGAGTGATGTAATATGTGAGGCCATAAGCAGTGTATTGTGGGGCATAAGTTATAGTTAGCTCAGGTAACTATAACTGCTGAATTTCTATGGTTTAGTAGGAGTGAAATCTGAGGCTAACTATAATGTCCCTGTAATCTTTGTTTTTTTCACTGAATATCTCTATCTATCTATCTATCTATCTATCTATATATATATGGGTTTCACTTACCTTATTATTGTGACTATGCGTGGCAAAGGCATGCGTTGCATCGTCCTACAACCTCCATGAAAACCCTCATCCCTCATGGACTGAGATGGCATTTACCTCAGAGGAAGGATCAAGGACAGCCAATAAGAATGCAGAAACAAAAGGAAGTTCAGGAGCTTCAACGAGCTGCCTGTGAATGGGCTCCTACAACTATAAAATAGATTTTAACCCCAACGGGGGTTATGCATTCATGGACTTGAAGCATGGCATGGGTATAGTACATTAAAAAAGAAATCAGGGTGTTTGTGACCGTAAACATGCTTTGTACATCTGGCACAGTATTACCAATCCTATTGTAATATGAGTTATGGGACTCTGACTGTCCAGAGAAATTGGGAATTACCTCAGGAATCGGAGATACTGCACCCAAATCTCATGGTAATTCACAATTTTAATACCAGTTTCCATCTGTAGATTTCACCAGGTTTCACGTAGTGAAATGTCCAGTGGAGGGAGAATTACATGAACTAAGCTTTATTGCAGGAGATGTAGTCCAATTTCACCAAAAACTCCTGATAGAGGGTGGATCTGGATTCCTCCCACCCTTTTAATGGATGGCTGTGAGTCCCATTTAAACCAATAAGTTAATGACAAGTGCCAAAGTACCTTGGTGCTTATAGCATTTTCACTAGGTGCAAGGTACAGTTTTTACTGAATTACCTTGATATTATTCAATGGAGAATAATGTGCCCAAATCATTTTGATCACATTTTGCCTATTTTATTACCTTGTTTGTAATATTCAGCATGGAAGCTACCAGCACATCAAGCATGGTGGTAAGTGCCTTTGAGAATTGGTTACTACCGCCTTTGAGAAGTCATTAACCGATCACTGATTTGCAAATGGAACCGTGGTCGAATTACAAAATTGCAATTTGGAAGGAACGCAATTTTCAAGTCCCTTCCAAATTGTGATTCGTTATGTACAGCCATGCATATATCTATACAATTTACAAACAAAAAACCTCGAGTTAAGGAAGCAGAACAATCTTTTTCCAGCAGCATGTTACGCCTACTCTTAAAAAACATGTTTTTAATGTTCCTATGTTTAGAGTATTCTGTATACTGTTAAAATACATAAATGTCTGTTTGCTATCAAGTTGCGTCTATCATTTTTTATTATTTAGAATGGAGTCGTAAAAAATATCAAAACGAAAAACAAAGGGGCTTATTTACAAGCCCCTTGCGCGGCCGGTATGTAATTTTTCCCATATTAAAAGTGACACACCGGTGGTTCAAGGGGCTTGTAAAACAGCCCCAAAAAGCCTCATTTACAAGCCCATTGCGCTGCCAATGTGCCACTTTTTTAGACGTACTGGCGGCGCAGTGTGCCAGCTCATATTTACAAGCCCACATAAAGTTAACATGCATGACTTTTCATGGCCTTCAGGAGCAGCCAGTGCAGGTAAGGGCCGGGTTGGGGGGAAATTCGACAGACGACCACGAGGGACAATTTAAAAAATAATTAATTTTCCCTCGTGGTCGTCTACCGAAATTCCCCCCCACCCGGCCCACTGCTCTTACCTGCACGGGCCGCGGCTGTTGGCCTTGTATATATATAGGCCCCTTTCAAGCATTATTCTGCATGAAAGGGGAATTCCATGGGTGTTGATGTGGGTGTTCCCACGTACCATCCATGGAACTTGACACATTCCTAGATTTACAAAGTGTCGTAAACCTGGGAAAGCATCAGAATCTTACGCCTCCCCAGGCATAGGAGTGGCGCACCGAGGAGAAATACTTTTATTTCTCCTCGTTTTTTTTTTCTTTTTGTGTGTTCTGCATTCTGCAGCACACGCAGAAGGAACAATTTGCCTTTAATGATTCTTTAGGTGCAGGAAGATGTCCCTTCCTGCAAATAAACAATCATCCCTGTAACTCATGCACCCTTGCACCATGTCGCAAGGGTGTCTGCGTCGGTGCGCGGCTGCTGTTTGTGCACCGGCGCAGAGGAGAAGGACAGGAATGTGCCATATCTTGTAGATACAGCGCATTCCTGCCCTTTTTTATTTTTGACACAGCAGCGCAGCAGGAAGGCTTGCTGTGCTGGCGTGCCTCAAAATATAGTAAATGAGGCCCAAAATATATGTTAGGTTAAAGGACTACTTTTGAATAGGTTGCAGAACGTCAAAGGCTAAACAATGACTATACGATTTAGCTCGCAGATACAGGTTTACAAATGTTTTGCTAAAATGTGCCTATTGAAATATAATTTTAAAGACAAGTTTAATATGAGTTGTATATGTAACAGGCAATAGATATTTCGAAATGGCGGTGAGACATGATAATGCATTTCCGGTTTCTCCAATGGCATCTTCCACATAACTGTCACATATGATATTCTTTACAATGAGGTGTCTAGAAAATTAAGAAATAAAATCCCATGTCTTATACAAATAAAAATGAGTCATGTAAAATAAAAACACAAACTCTTGCAAACACGACATCATAAGCATTAACTCTGATCAATTGATAAAACATAGTGTCCAACCTAAAAACTCCAACTGCTATAGAACTATAACATCTTACATTGCATGTTAAATTTGCAAAGACCACAGGCACTAAAGTACCATGAGATCAAAGTCATTAAGATAAAATTGTAGTTATATCTTTCTGTATTACAAAAGTTGAATCGCAGCTTCAATAACAGGATAAATCATCAAATACCTTCTTTAACCATACCAACACTGAGACACTTCTGAAATCTACAGTACTGGCAGCGGTTCCGGCGTCTCTTGTCCACTGGACAGTTTTTACTTGCCAAACATACATATCTTGCACTTTTTTGTACTGTTCTCTGGGGAAAAAATGTACACAAAATATTCAACTGAGCATGACGTGAAGTATTTTAATTACAATATGAAATGTGACAGTGCAATTCGTATAATTTCATAAAACTAATTTTCTTACATCATGGCCTGCAGGCAAAAACACGATTTTATTAGTGTTAGCTGCTGACAACGAAATTCATCTTGTTTTTTTCTGAAGCAAGTCTAAAGAGATAGCCAATTTTGAATGATAAAATCATATCTGAAATTTCCAGGTCATTGCTTCATATCTTTGGGGATTACATTATCTCCTATTTAATATCCCTTGGGGAACAATTTTCTACTTGGTCATTCGCCTGATTATTACTGACCTTATTAAAATGAAATACACGTTAGCTTTGATTTGCACCTACAGAGACGTTACATTTTTATGACTAGAGAGCAGCAAATTATATTACAAACAGAAGGCTGGAAATGGTAATTAAGAAAACAATCATGGATGAAATACTTGCCATTGCAGTTTATGGTTCTGGAGAAAAACGCACATACAGAAACATGCTATGCAGAAACTTTTGCCACAAATCTCTTTCTTCAAACTTTGCCAACTGAATGGTATTCCCAAGATGGTGAATCTATCCCGATGAATGACGTTCATATGGAAAGAAAATCTCAAACACTTCCTTCCACGTTCACATAAAACCTCTGCACCCCATTCTTCTTTTTCCCTTTTAACAATTTGTTGTGTTTGTGTGGATAACTCCCATGCCTTACTCTTATCCCATCTCTTCTTTTCTACCCTCTTTCTTTAACCAAGTTGATTGCCCCCCTTCTATCATTTACACCTGCCATTGCCTAGTAATTCTGCCCTTGCCTATGTCGTTGTACCTCTACTCCAACCTACACGATAGTACTTCTACTCATGACTTTACTCTCGTACCTCTATCCATACCCCTACTTATGCCATGCTACATTTAGCCCACCAATGCAGTACTACTTGTACCCCATCAGCACGCTCATACATCTATCTAAACAGTAATCCCTCTACACATACGGCTACCCTCTTAACTCTACGCCTAAATATGCCCTATTAACTCTACGCATCCTACATGCTAATACCCCAACGTGTAATCCAGTGCCTTAACCCCTGCCCACACCCTAGTACATCCACCCCTGCACAACCCTAGTACCTCTACTCTAATCTATACCTAAGGCCACTGGATTTCCAAGGCCATTACATTTTCTTTATAGTTATACTTTTGCCACATTTACCCCATAACTCAGCACCTGCTGCATAACTTGCAGATTTTAGCAAAAAAAAAAAAAATTCTTATTTGACCGGAGTAAAAGTTACTAAAAACACAGCAACGGTTGTTGCAGGGCAGTGGAAAGCCCTACGCAAAGTTTGACTGGTCACTTTTCAGGTGCTTATTGCTGGATTTGGACGTTAAATTTATACTAATGAAGCAACTTTTTGTTCAGACAGTGTTTACATATGTAAAAGTGAACAACATAATTAATGATATAACAAAGTGTGCCGCATTCCACTACATAATTAAGTTTGTAGATTTATATAGCGTGGCTGATCACTCATGAGGGTATCCAGAAGCTGTCAATTGGCACAGGAGATTAAGTGATTTGCCAAGAATCACATGATGTTGCGCCGAGACTCGAACCCGGATCCCCAGCTCCCGAGTCGACAGCTCTGGCTGCTGCGCAACATCCACTCCCCACAAAATGTGCATCAACCCTGCCGCATAATTGGGTTTTACCCTGCCGCATAATTCCAGTGGCCCTGGGCGGCTATACCCTACACCACGGCAGTACCTTAATACTCTACCCTTTCTTTGCACCTATTCCACCAGCTACACCCTATCACCTATTCCCCACTTATAGCCTACTACCTCTATTCCCCACATACCATATATTTCTACTCTTGATGTATGCTCTACCACTTATTGAACCTTAGTCCTTCTATGCCTGCCATCTCCATTGCTCCTGACCTTCTCCTTACATGTTTTTTTATAACATTTTATTGCCACCATATCCCAAATTTCCAGTATTTTTGGGTCAAATGTCCACACATATTTTGAGGAAAATATTTTTCTTTACTTTGAAATGTCGCTATAATGAAATTTCACCAACCTATGGTTGTCCAGGCTTGTGCTTTACATTTTGTTGTTTTGCAAAAATGTAGAGCTGTTTGCCATAACATAAAAAAAACTCCAACTTAATCACACATTTGTGCCTAATAGAAGACTTAGGGCAATCTGGAGGATGCAATACTCCGTCACAAACATGGCAGATGTCCCACCCGCCATATTACAAGTGTTTTTACCCTATGGCACTTGTAATATAGTGAATATCTGTCACGTTTTGACGGAGCATCCTATCCGCCAAACTCTAAATAAGGCCCTTAATTCATAGTAGGTGTTTGATTCTCAGCCATGTGGCTTAATTAAGTTTGGCATTAAGCCATTATAAAAAGAAAAACAGTTGAGGAGTCTTCCTTTTGTGTAAAATGCTATTTTGTGACCCTTTTTATCTGACACATTCTGAAAGGATAATACAAAATATTTTTAACATAGACATTGAAGATTCTATGAGAAATACTATGAAACGATACGTATGAGAGACGTATGGTGACTGTATCTTTGTGGAAACGTGTTCTAAGATGTGTATTAATGGCAAGACCTGATTTAACATTTTCAGAACACTTAAATCTGCTTGGTATTGCTCTTTAATACCAACCAAAACATTATATTTTTTTTTTAATTAAGTTCCACTTTAATATGAAAATGTCCAAAGCTGAACACTTAGACGATCCTAATCTGCAAATTCTTTTTTGTATGTCAATGTAAATTAGTCTGTGGAAATACATGCGTTTCATAGGCATCGCTGACCTACAACAAACAACAAGGCAATGTGAATATAAAGGAGTACTGATGTTTGAAGACACACACTAAATGAAAGACTGGACAAACCAGAAGTCAATTTTTTACCCCTGTCAGTACAGTTTTAGGTCCAAGATCGGTACTGTAGAGCAGTGTATCAACCTTAATTTATTGATCGGAAAGTACACCATAGCACAAAACTACCCCATATATCTGGCATTTATGGATTTTACCACAGCGTTCGACAGTATAAACCGTTTGAAGCTGTGGTCCACTCTTTTGGCTCTTGGCATGGATGAAGCACTTGTGCACTTCATAGCTTATTTGCACAGGGACATGAAGGCCAGAATAAGAATAAATATGCAAGGGGAGGTGTCTCGGCCTATAGGATATTTTAAGGGCGTGAGAAAAGGATGTGTTTAAGCCCCACTTTTATCTATCTTATACATTAACGATCTCCACCCTTTTTTATTATCCGTGACCCCTGATGTCCCTAAAGTTAAATGCTCATTCTTACCAGCAATGTTATATGCCGACGATGCTGTACTAATGGTTCGTACCCAAGGGCCTTACAACAGCTAGTACAAGGCTTCATAAATGTTATGACATCAATGTACTTACGCACTAATTTTAATAAATCTTATATAATGACTTGTGGCCCGAAGAAACATAATCTGGTTTCACTAAAAATGGGTAAGTCCACTCTAAATTGTACTCGCACCTTCTCCTATTTTTGATAGATTTTTCCTGACAACGGCTCTTGGACAGCACATGTTGCACAAAGTAGCAATAAATTATCAAGAGCGGGAGGGCGGAGCTAGCGCGCGGCTAAGATGGCCGCCTAAGCGAGAAGCTCCGCATGACCACCGCAAAATCCATCATTTATCCACCATAAGAAGCGCGCTACGAGCCCCGCTGGAGCGACATTAGATCCTGCTGGAGCTCCGGTGCTGGGGGAACTGACTCTAACCCCTCCGGCGCCCCAGACGACGTAAATAGAGCCTGCGGCCTATGCGGGCTTGGGGGCAGCTGAGATCCCCGATTCGCGTTTGGAGGGTATGCGGCCCTGGGCGTCGAACGGCCACACAGACCAGTCCCGCTGCACTTCACTTCAGGGAGACGAGGCTCTCCGGCTGCGGAGTCACCCTGCGCCGATCGCTTCCCTCTGAGCGCAGCACCGGCGGGGAACCGCGAACGAGCGACGACACACAGATCGCTGCAATTTGTCGGTGGCTGTGGTGAGAGCGCCGGCTGTGATCTGGAGCTGGGACGCGGCGACTCCAACGTGCGGACTACACTATCTGGCTGAATCCGGAGGCAGAGTTCCGGCGGGGCTGCGGCCCTATGCCAGCTGATACGGCTTGGGGCCCTGCTACCTTAAGCCCGGGACTGCCGAATTTGGCACTGGGGTGAAGACGCGAATCCCCATTATGCAAGTGAGTGTGAAGACCCTCCTGTATGATCGGTGCAGTGACTGTGAAGTGGCTGATAGCAGGCACCCAATTACCTTGGCGTGCGGATTTCTGGTGGCGCACCCACGCGACTATTCCTGAGGGGCATGCTGGGCACTTTTTGAGGGTTGTGCTTGTTGGTGTCTTCGGTGCGACGTGGGTCGCGGGGTCCCTGAGAGCCCATGGGCGGAAGACGTGAAAAACGCTAGCCCAGCGATCTGTGAGCGAGCCGGGCCCACGTGTGGAGGAACATAGGGGTCTCTGCCCCTCCCCCCCGATGTCACCTAGCGCTCGGTGATCGGAATGCTATCCTGGTTATTGCTGCCGGAGCAGCGTCCCTGGAGCATACATCGCATTAGCTCCTTGGGAGCGGACCGTCACTGCCTACTTGCCGCCTACACAGGAACCTGCGCCTTAGTGTTGAAGCACATTTGATCTGAGCGTTGGTGCCCTGGGCTTTGAGAGAAATCCTGCTGGACACACCTACCCGGCCTGCGCTCCTCTGCACATCTGGTGCCACTGGGACCCGTGGCGGTGGCTACTACAGCACTGTACGACTTACCTGACCTGGCTGCGGCACCTGGCATGGAAATATCCCTGCAGTGACAATGGGCAAGGTAGACAGGGCGCAGCCGAAACTGTCATTTGACCAGCGGAAGCCTAGGGGACGCGATGCTGCTACAGACGACGGGGATAAAGTGCAGGACCCTCCCCAGGAGAACGCGGAATGTGATATCCGCACCCTGCTCGCTGCTATGGAAAAAGGTTTGCAAAGCAGTCTCTCAGTCCTGGGCTCCAAAATTGATTCTCTTTCCTACCGTATGGACCGGATGTTGGAAAGACTTGACAAGCATGCGGAAAGGTTAGATATGTCAGAGCGTCGAGTTACGGAGGTAGAGGAGGCTCAGACAACGCTTGACGCTGACCACAAACAAATGGGGAGAGTGATGCAGATCCTATAAGATAAGACAGAGAACCTGGAGGCGCGGTCTCGGCGATGCAACCTGCGGATCACGGGGCTGCCGGAATCGACCCCTACTGGTAACATGGAGCACTTTGTGGAACAATTGTTGATCACACTCCTTGGCAGTGATACCTTTTCTCCGCTGTTCATTGTGGAGAGGGCGCACCGGTCCCTGGGCCCGCGCCCCCCGCCGGGCGCTGCCCCGAGGCCAATTATAGTCAAGCTGCTTAACTATCGAGATCGTGATGCGGCATTGAAAATCGCCAGAAACAGGCATCCTCTACTGTATGAGGGTTCTACTATCTCTCTGTTCCCCGACTTCACGCTGCGGGTCCAAGAGGCCCGTCGACAGTTTGTTCCATTGAAAAAGCAGCTTAGAGACCAAGGTATTGACTATGCGATGTTATACCCTGCTAGACTCCGGGTAAACCAACAAGGCCAGTCGAAAATCTTCACATACCCTAAGACCCTCCAAAAAGCCATGAAAGACTGGTCCAAGGATAAACGGCATAGCCCGGAGAGACTCACCAGCGAGGGGGCGGAAGGCGGACAACTGAGCGAGCAAGACTGAACTTTTCAACCTTCCTTGCATACAGATAAGCTTAATTTGCTAGAGGTTACCTATGTACGGTCTCTTAGAACTGTGGTTGAAGTTCAATGCATTGCAATGTTTTTTCTGGTTTTTTAATATACGTTATGCATAGGCTGTGTTCGCCATATGGGGGTTTTGGCTGGGGGCGGAGTTGGTTATAGTAAATTGGCCACACTGTCAGTCTCTATCGCAATTTGACCTATGATCACCGGAGGGATTGGATGTTATTCTATCTGATACAAACGCTTCACAGCATCTTGGTGGCGTGCAGAGCAGTGGACTGATTTTAACTTAACAGCTCAATCTCTTGTAATGCGGAAGTGCGAGCTACCTCTGTCCACGCGTGAATCACACACTTGGGGTGCTGATTTGGGGGTTAGGGAGGGGGGATGGCCTCTACTGGATTCTCATTACAATGTTTGTGCTTACAGTTTTTCTTGATGTCATTTATGGGAGGGCAGATAATCAGTCGCCCGGGCAGGGTTGGGGATGGCCTGGCGTGGGAGGGGGGTGGGAAGGTTCAGGGGTTTGTTAGGAACATTGCATATTGGAGGCACTATGCTGGACACATGATGTATGTACGCATTGACAGACCAAATAGCAGAAATACATAGATTGGCAGCACCTTCCCCTGACCTGGCTAGTTGATTGCCACATCGCTCAACAGCACAGTTGACAATACGAGCCCTCACATGGAATGTGCGAGGACTTAATCATAGAAAACTGCGGAAAGTACTGGCGTACTTAACAAGACATAAAATAGACAATGCGCTGCTTCAGGAGACGCACCTCCCCCTTGACAGTCCCATGCTCCGCGCTAGGGGCTTGTCCGGCTCCATCCATGCTGCGGGGTTTACTACGCACGCTCGTGGTGTGCTTACCTGGGTCAGACCTAGATCATCTCTTTCACTTGAGCCTTTGGCCATTGATGTGGACGGTCGCTATGTGGTTTCCAGATGTCGGGGACACGGTCTGGACGTTCTGGTAATTAATGTGTACGGACCTAATTATGACAACCCTGACTTCTATACGGCACTGCACAATAGGGTTGCTAGCAGTGGCATAGAACAACAACTTTGGGGTGGTGACCTTAACCTGGTGTTAGACCCTACCCGTGACCGCTCAGGGGGACCAGAAAGACGACTCACTGCTTCTGCTAGAACACTTATGGATGTTATGACGCAAGAGGGCTTACATGACGTATGGAGACAGAGATATCCTGACAAAGGGGGGTTCACACATTATTCTGCATTCCACGACTTGCATACACGCATAGACTACTGGCTGGCCTCTGGCCATTTGTACTATCACACGCGGGCATGTGAGGTTCTTCCTCGCACATTTTCCGACCATTCCCCGGTTTTGTTGGTCTTAGATGCCCCCCTGAAAATCATTCCCCCATTTACTTGGCGGTTCCCTCCATACTCCTTGCTGGATCCGCTTTTCAAGGGAGAGCTAGCAGACGCGATTGCACTATATTTTGATAAAAATGTGGGCTCGGTGGAGAGCTTTCAGATTGTTTGGGAAGCTTTCAAGGTTTATATACGGGGTATTGCTATGTCTAAACATTCTGGTGTCCTTCGGGCATTGCGCAAGAAACTTGCCGATTTGGAAAAAGCGCTGGCTAGCTTGGAGGAGCGCTTAATAGCAGGGCACGACGAAGGGTTATTGCGGGAATTCAAGACCCAGCTAGAGGAATATCACAAAGTCGCGGACACTGAGATTACACATCTTGATAAATACGCAATGGCTCGCTCTTATGGAGAGGGTGAACGCCCGGGCGCACTGCTAGCCCGGCTGTTAAAAAAAACGGCGGGACTATGCTCCCATCTCTGAAATTAAATCCGCAGAAGGGGTGCCACTCACTGCTAACACAGAAATTGCTGAAAGGTTTAGGCAATTCTACTCGAACCTATATACCTCTCGGAGTTCAGGTTTGGAAGAAGACATACTGGATTATTTGTCTCATGTAAAGTTACCCTGGCTTACTAATACGCACCGTGAGTTCTTGATGCGACCTATAGAGAAAGATGAAATCCTTTCAGCGATAGCAAGCATGAAACCAGGTAGTGCACCGGGGTCGGATGGCCTGACAGTTGCCTTTTACAAGGCTTACTCAGACTTGCTCTTGCCACACTTGACCTCTCTCTTTGAGGATATGTGCATCTCGGGCATGATGCCTCCTTCTATGAGAGAAGCAATTATCGTCGCCATACTGAAGCCGAATAAGCCCCCTGAGGAGTGTTCGTCGTACCGACCCCTCTCCTTGCTTAACGTAGACACTAAAATATATGCAAAGATATTGGCAAACAGACTTCTGCCCTTGGTACCAACACTCGTTGCTCCGGAACAGGCGGGATTTGTCCCGGGACGCAACCTCACTTATAATATACGTACGGTGTTCGGAACGCTCCAGCACGTCAAGCCGGAGGTCCCGGCAGTCGCGGTCTTTCTGGACATGGAAAAGGCCTTCGACTCTGTCGAATGGCCCTTCATGCGGCAGGTTTTGTCGAGAATGGGACTGGGCGAGGTCTACTTGCAGCTACTGGGTACCCTGTATTATAAACCCACGGCAAGAATAAAACTAGGTGACTTAGTGACTAACCCGATAAACATTAATAGAGGCACGAGACAGGGATGTCCGCTCTCCCCGATTCTCTACGCCTTAGTGGCAGAACCCTTAGCCTGTGCGCTTCGCGAATACCACAGGTACAAGGGTATTCGCATCCCGGGCTATGAGAACATAGTTTCGACTTACGCAGACGATACCCTCCTATACGTCCGCGACCCCGAACGCCATCTTTCTTCCGTACTTCGCGAGATTGTGCGTTTTGGAGGGGTTTCTGGACTGCGTGTCAATTGGCCGAAATCGATTATTTTCCCCCTCACTCCTTCCACGATACAGTTCAATCCCGACTATCCGCTGCAATGGACAACGGACCCGGTGAGATATTTAGGGATCCAAATTCATTCTGATGCAGACGTGGTCTTCAAAGAAAATTATGGTGTTCTGATTAGCAAACTGGAGGACGAGGTAGAGCGCTGGATCCGCCTCCCACTGTCCCTCTTGGGCAGGATTTCAATTATGAAAATGGTTGTCCTGCCTCGCTTTCTGTTCCTCTTTAACAACATCCCGATGGTCCTTCCGGGCGTATTTTTCACGAAGCTCACTTCACTAATGGTCAAGTTGGCTTGGGCGGGCAAACAACCTAGGGTCAAATGGCATATACTTACACTTCCTTACCGTATGGGAGGACTGGGCGCACCAGACTTCGATATATATTACAGAGCAGCACAATGCGCTCATGCTTATCACTGGATACATGGCCCACCTGACACTCCCCACTTGCGCATTGAGAGAGCGGTATCCTCCCCTCGCCCATTGCCCATGATGCTTTTCTCCCCACCTGACCGAAGGACCTGTATACTGGACTCAATCAACACTACAACACATGCATGGCACCACCTCCTTAAGCTACAGGCTGGAGCTCTTATGTATTCTCCTCTAGTCCCGTTGGAATGGTGCCAATGGTTGTCCCCATGCAGGGATACGGGTGTGGTGCTCGCGCTCAACTCTATGGGGATCAATACCATGGGTGACCTCTTTGCAGAGGGTGCAGCGAGGAGTTGGGACAGCCTGGTTAGTGAGGACGATAGGCCCACACTACTCACCAGATTCCAGTTCCACAGGACCAGGCATGCGCTGGTTCAACTTCTGGGGAGTGATCTGGCAGAACCGCCGGAGCTCGAAACCCTTACTCTCATCATAAAGGCTACCGAACCTACGAGACTAGTATCTAGAATTTACAACCTTACGCTGTCCTATAAAGAGAACTTTTTCACTAAGGCCCGCCTGGCATGGCAGAGAGACCTAAACAGAGACATTGATGACGAGACATGGACGTACTGTTGTACCAGCACCAAGCGTGTCTCCCTTAACGGGCAACACCGGTTGACCCACTTCAAATACCTAAATAGGGTTTATTATACCCCGGAGAGACTCCACCGCTATGGGCTTAGAGGTGACCCCAAATGCGAGCGCTGTGCAGAACGAATAGCTGACTTTATGCACTTGGCGTGGCGCTGCCCTGGCATTGCAAGGTTCTGGGAAAATGTTTTCTCAGAGGTGGCGGCGATAATTGGGCAGGACCTAGAGCCGGAGCCGGCACTGGCGCTACTTGGCTACTCTAAACCACTGCCAAGGGGGCTCCGCAGAATGGTAGACATGGGTTTGCTAATGGCCAAGCGCAGAGTTGCGCTTTGCTGGATGCGGGGACCGCTCCCCACGATCTCCCAATGGTCGAGGGACATGTTATACTGCTGCACCCAATCGGAGCACTACAGTGAGCTCCTTCCCCCTCGGAATCGTCCCACAACCTTTTGGGCCCTGTACAGTACTTATAGAAATATGGGATGTGATGGGGTAGGGAGTGCTAATACTGGGAACCGCACTGTGACTGATGATAATACTGTCTGATGGTGGGGCTGAAACTGGTCCCGGTGATATCTGTATAGGCATATTGCACTATATGGATGTATTAGTTTCAGAAGTATGCAGGTAGACTCCAGGCTGTTCTGAGATGGAATGTGCATTGAGCTCCTTACTCCTGTGCCATGGGGAAGTATATGATGCTGCCTAAATACGATTGGAAATTGTTCATTTATTGTATTATTTCTGCTTTGTAATGTTAACTTGCTAAATGCACTTGTATCTGTACTGTGCTGTGCCTGTGCTAGTGCCCTATTTCGTCATTTTTGTATGATGCCTTTTCTTTTTTTTCCTAAAATAAATCGATAAAAAAATTATCAAGAGCGATCAACTCACTATTTAGCTCACCACAACCAAAGAGGGGTGGAGCTCTTCTCCTACTCCTGCAGGTTTTTAAATTGCAATGCCCACCGATAGCTTCATATGAGGCTGAGATATGGGGTATTAATAAATGCAACTCAATTCAAATAGAAGAAAATTGATTTTGTAGAAGAGTCCTAGGGGTCCCCATTTCTACCTCCAATTTTATCTGCAACAAAGATTTGAACATCCCTTTTATTGAAGTCTATATTTATGTTCGCCCCTTGCTTCTTTGGCTATCAATATGGAGAAACCCGAGGCAAGCCTCACTAGAGATATTATTTCAGATTGTCTCGCTTGCGAGAAAGGCAGGATTAGTCCATGGCTGGCAAAAGTGGAATCACGTCTACAAAAGATAGGCTGTGAACAGATGTTTGAAAACCCTGATGATCTAAATATTACAAGCAAAAACAACTTCAGGGCAGGCTATCCCACATGCGCTGCCGCTGAGTGAGGTGACCAACCCCCCGTCCCACAACTCACAGCGGCATGGTCTTCTCTTCTGGGTATGCGGAACCAGGCACCACTGCTTCTGTTACTGCCGCTGCTTGAGCCATAAGGAAGCGCCGGGATGCGGCACTGCGGGGGCGCAGTGGAAGGCACTGACATGCCAGCAAGGAAGGCGAAAATAGCTGTTTGACAGCAACCGCGGCCTATTTGAATTTGAACGCCTTTGTGTTTTCTCTGGCTGCCTGGTGGGCATTGCTACCCAGGACAGTTCCGGTATAGCCCTGGCTGGTCTGGCTGGTTGGGATCCTTGTTGCTGCCCTGCTGTTTCGTTGTGCGGTGGTCTTTACCGCAGAGGAGGTACCTGGTACCATTCATTGCCTTTGCTGGATATATTGGAGGAAAGGAAGGTCATGGATGCCGGTTGGACCAGTTTTCACTCCGATATCTCACCCATTGATTCACAATCATCGTGGTAAGCCCCCAGGCTTCCTTGAGAGCCCCTGAGGGGTATTTCTTGCTCTTGTTCTTCATAAGTCGGCATCCATATTTATAGACGGGGATTCACTTTGTCTTCCGCCCAAGGTACAGTCAACCATCTAACTTATTTGGCTCTGGTACCTCTTTGCTTGACACTAGATAGTGACCACGCAATTCCAAGGCAGCATTGAGGGGGCTATCAGGTTTCACATCAGGGGCAGCCATCTAAGGCAGTCATTATCAGTAGGGCGCCCTGGTAGTGGGTCTGCGGGTAGACTCCTCTCCCATAAGTCCACCCTAAGGCTTAAAAGAACTCTTATAGCCCAATGTAATGGGAAAGCATCTAAAAATCTTCAACATAATGATGAATGCGGATACTGCTGCTGGGCTCAAAACTTAGACACGAACCGCTCAAATGAAGATAGCATCAGAAGCAGCCTTCCACTAATGTACAATCTGGGTCGCCCTCAAGTATGCAGGTCACTGCTCCCCGCTTAGATCATGTGGCCCTCTCAAAAGAAAGCGGTACTCAGCAAGTCCCTCCAGAACAGAATACCCTCATGGCCTTGCAGCTGCCGCCCCAGCCTTCTACAATAGATGCAAGGAAGGACATGGCCCCACAAGAACAAGCCCAGGCCGAATCAGAAAGAGTAATCGAGATGCATGTCCAAAATCAGGTGCAAGGGGATGAATCGGTTGTACAATGGGATATAAAAACTATGTTAAACCTTCTATTGGATGAAATAAGAGAACTAAAAGCATCACAAGTAACTGAGATTGCATCCTTGCATCATTGGACTCTGCAGAAGGCAGAGTCCAGGATTTTTCAGCTTGAGGATCAGATGAACATATTGCAGCAGCAAGCCGAACTAGTGAGGAAAGAGAAATCCTCTTTGGAGAATAAGATTGATGAATTGGAAAACCATTTGTGTCGCTGCAAAATACAATTGGTAGGAGTGCTAGAAGGCTGTGAAGGGGCCCAAACCCTGCAATGGTTTGAGACATTCATTAAAAAAAAAAGTATTACCAGAAATCTCAGGAGATTGGACAATTACGAGAGCACACAGGGTACCGGCTCACCCATATCCAAATTCAAATTTACCAAGGACAGTTTTGGTGAACTTTGTAGACTATCGCATCACAGAACAGATACTTTCTAGAGCCATCCAGAGAAAACAAATCTCTACCAACGAAGTATCCTGTTGTCGAATCTTCTTCAATATGTCCACAGCAGCAGCACGCCGAAGAAAGGAGTTTGTGAAGCTACTATACTTATTTAAGGCCCTGGACGTGTAGGCAGCAATAGCTCAACAATCTAAACTCCAGGTTTTAGTGAAAGGGAAATTTCATATGTTCACAAACCTTGAGGAAGCTCAAGAACTGCTGCAAATAATTTCTACCTAGAGATGGAAAAGAAGGGAGAGATTTACTATTATGATTAAATAGTGGGATGGGGGGGGTTGTTCACTGTGGGTGCACCAACAAGGCACCCAACTCGGGTATTCATTCTGGCGCCCACCTAGTGAGGGTTGAGAGGAGTATTGTGGGCAATACCCATTCTCTCAGGGGTGGGAGGGGAGGCGAGTGAGGGTGTTGGTGGTGGGGAGCACATCTATCAGAGAAGAGCAGAACCATAGATGAGAACGTAATGTCGGGAATGTTTTTTGTCTACGAGGCTTCACCTTAAGGAAAGGTTCTTGGGAGATGTTGCTTGAAATACGAATAATATCTGTCAATGTCAATAGGTTATCTAATAAACAAAATTATGGGGCCTTAATCAGATGGTTACCCTCTCTTTAACCATAAATCCTGTTTTTTTCAAGAAACTCATTTAAAGAGAAATACTCCAAAGCTTTTTATTCCCAATTATTATTCAAATGCATATTTCGCTGTTGCCTGCTTGGCTATGAGGGGTGTCGCAATCTACTTTGGACGAGGGGTAGACTGGAAGATCATACAAGTTCAGAGGGACCCCCAAGGTAGATGGATTTGGATTACAGCAGGGGTAAATGGTAATTTATTTAATTTTGTGAATTATTATGCCCCGGTTCCAGATGATCCTAAATCTATCATCAAGATCAATGAACTGGCTAGAGGAGCGGTGGGTCCTATAATTTTAGGGGGGATTTCAATTATATATATTCAGGACTTGGCAAAGGATACCTCTAATAAAACAAAAAAAAAACAGCTGAAGCCAATTACAAAAAAAGTATTGGTTGTCATGACACAGATTATCAATTAATTGATCCATGGCTCAGAGCCCACCCGGTAATGTCACAATACACTTACTACTCCCGACAATTCCAGTCTGCTTTTCGTATAGATTATTTTCTTATCTCTAATTCCCTTAGGTGTCTTGATTCCCACATATGGGCAAATTGATTTTTGGATCATTCAGTGATTAGTGTTAAGATAGAAATAGAAGCGAGACGAAGGGAAAGGTCCAGGTGGCAGATGGATCGTCTCCTTCTCTCTAACCAGGAACGGTTAATAAATAATAAAAAATGGATTGAAGAATTTTTTCCAGATAAAAAAGTGCACCGCAACACTTTTTTCTGTTTGGGGTGCTTTCAAGGCATCCTTCTGTGGGCAGATGGTGGCCTTTAAGGCCGCACAATCTAAAATTCAGAGGGCATGAATCGTCGAACTCCATCTAGCGGTCGATACCACCATACAGATGAAGATAAGTTTACCGGGGAGCGAACGGCGGTGGACCTGCAGCTGGCCAGTGCCAAACAAGAGCTAAGGAAATTTTTTGTAATAGAGGAGATAAAGAGCTCGCGGTTGCATCACCAATGGGTGTACGAAGGAAGCAATAAGCTGCATTAATTACTGAACTGCAGGAACCCGGGATGGGGGTTCTGGCCTCTGAAAAAGAAAGGGTTGCAAAAAACGTTTTTGATCATTACAATAAGCCCTATGCGCCCAAATATATGGCTTCGAAGGAAGCAATTCATCAGTATTTTTTAGATATCAATCAACCGCAGCTGTTAAGTATCCAGGCAGAGGATTTAGTGGCCGATATTAAAGAACTAGAAATTTGGCAGGCTCGAGCCTCAATGCCATCTGGAAAGGCCTGTGGGAATGATGGCCTTCCAACAGAGTTTTACAAAGCATTTCAAAAAGAGCTGATAACCTTCTTAGTAGAGCTTTTTAATTTTGTCAAAACAGGCGGAGAGGTCCCTCTGATTTTTAAGGAATCCACTATTGTCAGTAAGGTAAAAAGGAGAAGAATCCCTGTGACATGAACTCATACAGACCAATCAGTCTATTAAAAATTGATTATAAAGTCTTAATGAAAATCTGGGCAAATCGAATTAAGGCTGATGCCAGAAGGTTATTCACAACAACCAGACTGGCATCCTGGCAGGAAGGCAAATGTCTTCCAGTACAGGTCTTTTAAAACATGCTTTAGATTTTTTAACATCATTACCTGGCAGGAACTTTAAGCTAGGTGTGCGGACTGCTGCACGTTATTTTTTGGGGGGATTTCTACAGATTCCACACCTAGTGAAAAAATATTGTCTCGCGTCCAGTGTTGGTCGATCACCACTAACAGCTGCCTTCTATAAAGCAAGGCTAAGAGGGGTGGGCAATTGGTACAGATTTCTGCCAAATCAAGGGGAAAGCCACCTAATAAAGAATTTTTGGGATAAATGTACTGAGACAATGCAATGCTCCTTCGCTGAGGTCGAGTGGCAGATGATCTCACAACTCGGTAGCAAGGCCTTAAGGGCTGCCAATTTTAAGCGAATGTCATTTTTGTCGTCATGATGGAGGGCGTATTATACTCCTAAAGCCCTCCATAGAATGTATCCAGAATTGGAAGATAGATGCTTTCGCTGCTGGCTAATAGGAGCTGGAGTTTGGCTCTATACTTGCTTCACCTACCCAATGTTGGCCCAGTTCTGGGAAAAAATATTTGGCGCTCTCAGTAATGGCTTGCAGAGTCGAGTCGACCCAGAGGCTGCAGTGACACTCTTTGGTTTGTCAAGGCAAACTTTGTCAAAAGTAAAAGGGGGGGAAGTTTTTATTGTGATAGCCTCCTTAGTGGCACGATCCTTGGTTCTGCAGAATTGGAGGACAACTAGAGTACCTACATACTTAGAATCGCATAATAAAATGACTCGCACAAGGAAATTTGAAGAGGCCTATGCAAAGAGGATTGGAGCGATTAAAAGGTGTGCAGGGGTTTGGACATATATGGAGCGATTAGAAAGGGATATAAGTGTAAATTAGAGCAGATAACACTAGAGCTCGTTTTGATTATAGAAAATTACTGCTTGGTAGGTGGTGTGGGAGATGAATTTAAGCCCTATATTGAACCTCGGTTTGCTGCATCAACAAGAAATTTAGGATTCCAGGCAAATTTGGAGTTTTCCCAATGCCCCTGTAACGGAAGCTGAGGACAATCTTTGATACATTTCCTGTTCTTTTGTGTTTTTTATTCTTTGTATACAAAAAGAATTTTACTCCCTCTAATTAAGAAACTTGCCATTCCTCATTATAGAGAAGCCCATAGCAAGCTGCTCCAACTCACTGATGCCAAAGTATTTTTTATGTGGGTATCTTCCTGCCGGGGCTCGGTCAACAATGGATATTAATTAGAATTATTTTTATGGTTTTATTATAGATTAATGAAATATTTTTTTATCGTGATTGTCATGAAATTTCAGTTTTAACATTGTTTGCGATTTTAAAATGTACTTTTATGGATACATCTCTTTCCGAATAAAGATAATATTGATTGAATATTTCAGACACTTTAATATACTATTTACGTGGAGGAGTATTTCCAGATATGCATGTTAATAGGGTATCTTCACAATCTGATTGTTTCGGCCAAATATAACATTCTCACAATATTTAGAAATGTAAATACATCAATTGACACTTTTTTGTTGTATTGCAAAATAATCCAATAATAATACTGGGAATCGGTGGTGAACACCACGGATGAAGTATTAAAAAGCTTGTAAAGGTTATCAATTCTCTAGATGTCGTGTGTGTTCGTTGATCATATGATTCCTTAAGGGGCCAGATTCACTTAGACCCAGATAGTAACACAGTACAATGTATTGCGAGCAGCCTCACCTTTGGTCCAACAAAGGATTCACCAGTCCTTCAATGTACAAAGGGCTGTGCATGGATAGTGGAGCATACATCGACATCTTTATTAATGTCAATGAAGTAGAAACTGGTAGTGTATCTCGTACCCCACTTTCCACTCCCATTCTCTTGCCACTTCCACAAGATTGTACTGTGTGCATTACTATTTGAAGTGGCAGTGCCCATCTGTGTATTGCAAACTAATAATATACATTTGCAAAGTCAGTTGCGTTGGCTTTCAAATGCAAAAAACTTTTGTGGTCAGCTTAACTCCCAGAGGGGAAAATCGTTCTTTATTCATGCACCATTTTTTCCTTTCCATGTTCAATGATGAAAATCAGTGTACATAAGTTTTGCATTTTAGAACTCACGGTCAATTACTATGCTTAACGCTAAAAGCATTGAATGATTAAGCTTTAATAATTACATGTACTTTGCAGTTCAGCACGTTCTAACTGAATGAGCCATTTTTCTGTAATCATGCAAACTACCTTGATTGCAATGTAATGTTGTAGTGTTCAATCTGCAAATTTTCAGGTAGATTATAAACCTATATGGTATATACATTCATATGCCAACACATGCATATATTTATATTTCTAAAACCATATTACAAATATTTATATTTGTGTAATTGTTGTGAAATATATGGATCTCGAGAAGCATCTGAAGCTCATTCATGGAATATGGCATCTTCAAAACATGTTGATTTTATTTTTGAATGAATATTTAGTTGGGCTATTACCATTACTACAAAATTCTGAAAACTTGATACCATTCGGCAACAAATGTTTCCTCAGTTCAGAGTTACAGACTGTCCTCATCTTACCTTAAAGAAACCTTTACATCCTTCGCAGGTTCTGACACCGTAGTGTTGGCAGGCGGCATTGTCTCCACAAACAGCACACGTGCCCTCCCCAGATGAAGAACTCCTGCTCTGAGGTGAGGGTAGGCCGCTGTCTCCCTGCAAGCTTGGGTCTTGATTTAGTGCAAGTGGTGTAAAGGTAAGACCAGATCCTTTGGCCAATTGAAGAGGAAAGGAATACGTTTCCATAACTGGCTGCCCAGTGCATCTTTCAGTAACAATTGGCAAGTTGTGGGCCGGATTATAGCACATGCGGGATCCAGAAGTTGGAGTGTGGGGTGGAGAGTGCTTAAACTGGAACAATGGAAATCGTGGTAGAGCCACTTTAACTGGGGCTTCCATCAAATGGCTAGTGGTCACACTAGTCTGCGTTTGTGGCAGTAAGTGAGGTTCATTCCAGATAGACGTTTGATGAGTTGAAAATCCAGGGGTTGATGGTGTGGAGGGCGGGGACCGTTTAAAATAAACTGAGGTGCTGGGCATGGTATCATCTGTTTCTGTTGAAATGGAGGAGTGGTAGCTATGTACAGAAGTGTCTTCCATTTTGATTAGCGGTCTGTGACTTGAAGACTGCATTTGATACAAACAAGAGGGTTTGAAGTCATATGTTCCAGAGTAACCTTCCATGAAGGTACTGAAACTAGGTAGGGATGTGGTAGCTGTTGCTGTAACCTCTGAACTGCTTAAATCCATGCCAAATTTTGTATATTCTGGGTTCGTGATCTCAGAGCTGAAGTCTGACTCATAAATATATGGTTGAGTTGCATAATTGGATCCTGGTGGTGAGGGGCTATACTTTGCTTGCGCACAGGGCATATCTAAAAATGGAAAATATTTAATTTACAACATATCCAATATTTGGAGATAAGTACAATACTTAAAAAACAAGTTAATTTCATTGCCAAACCACACACAGGCGTTAATAGCTAGTTATGTTTTCTCTTGCCAGGTTCTGATACATTGCAAGAATAATTTTACACTGTGGTCCTGAGTCACTAAGCCATGCCTGCATGTAGGTTCAAATTACGCGCGCAAATCACTTGATTTGAATGCAGGAAATTCACAAAAGGTGTATCTGCACTTTTAAACCATTTTACCAATGAATACTAGTAATCCCCAATGGTGTAATACTATGCCTGCATAAATCCCATGCCAAGGCGGGGAAGTGACAATATCAAACCTGTTTCCAATTTTCTCAAATTTCAAAATCTACATCGATGCGAGCAAGTAATCCTGTGTGTAAAGATTTTCTTGTCAAATGGGCCCTAAAAGTCTACCAAGAGGCTATGCTGGGCGTACATTTTATTAACCCACCTTTTAAATGGCTGCACTTGACTTCAGTGCCTCAGAATGAGCAAATGGGAGTTTACAGTACTTTCAACATTTCTGAGTGACAAAAATGATTACTAATTTAACAGGGCCTTTCACAAAGAAAATCGTAATCCATAAAGATCTTAGCAAAAGTAAGTGGAAACGTATGAATGTAATAATTCAAATAAGGATTTCCTCAAGTGAATGATCGGCAAGCAGAAACCAGAGAGTAGTGTAGTGAAAAGGGCACACTTTATTAGGACAGGACCGTCAGCTAAATTTCTTATAACATATACAAACTTTAATTCCCCACCTCACTAATACAATCAACCTCACCCAAACTACAAACACCTTCATTCAAAATATTCACTATTTTTCACAAACAGTTCCACCTCTTGCACACTGTAAATACTCTAATGCTCCCCAGTGCCTTCTATTGCTTGAATATGAAATACCTTGAAAAAACAAAAAACAAGAGGCGTTTGGCAAAACAGGAACAGTTGGTTTAATTAAACGCTTCGGCCGGGAGTACAGTTACAGAAGCAGGTCTGAGGACTGTCACAAAGTACAATCAATCTGAGCAAGGTTTTATACATTTCTTTGGATATCATAAAGCGTTTCTGTCAATCTTGTTTGTTAAAGAATGAGGGCCTTGCCTTTGGAGTCATAAATAAGGCTCCTGAAAACAAATGCCGGTGGGCCTCGGCCTTGGATGGACACAATGGGGGCCAGTGGGTAACGTGTCCAGATGTCCTGCATGAGGGCAGCGTGATCACATCGTTTACTGTGTGTGCTGTGCCCTTATTGGCTACGTGTTCCTAACTTTATGTGGCATCTGACTTTATGGTGTTTTTGGTAATGCGCACACCCCTCCGCCATGTGTGCTTTATTACAGCCAATCACCCTAGACCTTTGTGGTGTTGCTGCACCTATCTGTGGGATTGATCTGAGTTTCCTGTTTGCTTCTTTGTCTGCCAGTTTCGTGCCACCCCACCTGTGACCTGTCAATCAGTAACCTTAGGCCTAGGTTTTAGAGCCTGCTTGACCACGTATTTCTGAGTCGGGGTTGACGGAGAGTTCATGACGGGTGAATTCAATAATAGAGATGCGATTTCGTTCTTACATATAAATGTATCATTATTAACATTGACATCGACTTTCTCAATATTAACATTCCCCCTTCTAGTTGAATTTTCAACTACACTATCCAACCCATACTTCATGACAGTCACATTATTGGGGATTTGTTGTTCTTCAGTTTTGACCATTACTACCTTCCTAGTTACTTGCAATCTACCCAAATTGAGGACTGCGTTTTTACAGCAGGAAACCCCCAAATGCAGGAAACCACACAAAAACAATAGCAATAAGAAAATGGGCAGCAATGACGTGCACAGTCCGGACAGCCACAAGGGGAGGTAGGAAAACCAGTTTGAAAACCATTCCTGCTCAGGGGCACCTCCCTTATCACGCATGTCTCTTTGTAAGCAGTGCTGTGCTTGGATGACAAGAGTCAGAGTCCTATTTTCCATGTAGTTTCCTGGAATAAATGTGCAGCAGGACGCACCAATCTTGGCACACACTCCTACCTCTACTGCGGTCATTAAGACCAACACTTATCGATGTTGCATCACCATGAAGCGGATGGCTCTCAGTTCTTCCTTGATCGAATTAAGGCCGAGCTCAGTGCTATTCATCATCTTGAGAATTTTCCACCTGGTTATCTGCAAGCAGCAGGCATTCGCTTTCATCTGTAAAGGGAAGAAGGGTATGGACCCTCGCGCTGGTACATGTGCATCAGAATGTCCTTGCACTGAGCCCTGCCAAAATAATCAGCAATTCTTTTTTCTAGATCCTGATGCAACAAAGACATCTTCTTCCTTAGCGGGTGTTGGTACATCTGCGACAGTTCTTTTCCGGGAATGACCAGGGTCGGGGTGTGTATAATGCAGAGGGAGCAAAGGCCACAGCATCGAGGGACAAGCTGAGTGTAGGCAAACTCACAGGACTGCCAAAAGGTATTCATCAGTGTGGAGGTGCCCCATTGGATGTCCGGAATGTGCAGGATTGCGCCACAGTTTTCATTCATGCCTAGTGGAATTGTTCCTTTACCTCTGAAACATAAGGAATACAGTGTAAGTCTCCGTACAATTAGGGGTTTCCCCTTCCCTTCTAGCCATGTATATCCACTCAGCTCGGTATCCCAGATTTCCCTACATGGTGTATCTAAGCTGTTGTTAAACCCTCCCCTATAAGACTCATTGCCTTTCTTATCGAGATGGATGGCCCTACACTCAAACTCCATGTCTGGGGCCATTTGTTATTAAAGAAGACTGCCCCAGATATGCTAAGGGCCACCCTGGGACCACAGATGAAAGCAGGGGCAGATGTGTTTGTGCACTGGTTTGGTGGTGTTGCTACCTCCAAGAATCTCTTTTCTTGGAAGTCTCGAGGCCAAACAGCATCCTCCCCTATGATGTCCCTCCTGCGAATCCTATCTAGCTCAGTTTGAATGTCGCTAGGCTCGGTGAAAAGGTACAGTGTTGTTGAACTGGTCTTGTATCGGGTCAGGTTCACTACTACTCTGTGGGGCTCTACCTTGTTGGGTTGTATTTTGTCCCTAATCCTACATAGGTATAGGTGGAGAAGGCAATTTGCTTTTTCGGGGGCTACCTCTTGGGACAAGTAAAGCCTATCTGAATCTACTGCATGCAGTATCAGCGAACAGACGTAACATGACGTGGCTGATGTCTTGGAGCCCACGGTGGTCATGTACTGATACCATGTGTTGTGTAAGAGGGTGCTGTGTAGTGCATGTGGGATGCTAGTGTTGGGTTTGGTGTAATTATAAGAGATATAAGAGAAGTCCCTATAGAAGCGCTATGATAGTTTCAGGGTGGACTCCATTTGATTAGGCAGTTCTTTAGTAATGAATGGATGCAGCAACACCCATAATGAACAGAGAGTACATAGAAGTGCAATAATACATAACTTATTGAACATTGCATGTTGTGGGATTAATCCAGGGGAGCTATCTGCAGTCCTCTGGTAATTGGGAATGTCTTTAGTTTAAAAAGTTCAAGACAAAATGTTCACTGTATAGTTTATAGCTCTCAAGTCGCACACTGTATATCCTGTCGGGGTGCTGATGTGGCCGCTGAAAAAGATGATGCTCTTGGAAATTTAATTGCCGACCTGTTGGATAAGAGCTACGTTTATTGGTTAGTTTAAAAAACAGTGCATTATTTTATGTGTCGTCGCCAATCATTTTCTTCGGGCTTCCTGTGATCTTCTTTAGGGATGTTCTTCACACTCGATTCATGCAATTTTAGTGAGGCACCGGTAGGTGGCCCCAGTCAGGGTATCTATTTCTTATGATTTACGCTGAAGAGTGTGTAGCGCATCAGGTTTGTATGAGTTGTTAGGCCTCCCCCTCTCCGTATCAAACTGGGTGTTAGACCGGTGAATTATTTTTATGGTGTGATTTTGTGAACATTTGAGTAGTATCAATTTTAGCTAGGGTTCAATGGGTGTCGCCAGCCCTCATCTCCTAATGTGTGCATGGGGGGCGCTATCGATGCGAGCAGTATCTTTTTACCTACACGTGCACGGGATGATGTGTAATGAGGGGGCGTGTCCTATTTGAGTGCTGTTGGTGGTTGCAACGTGCCCTGAGGTCATATGTTTACCCCTCTAGACTCTGGCGTGCAATGTGACACTCATGGAGCCAGGTGACCTGGCTATGCCCTTTTTCTAGATACTTCCTTTTTGGCGTGTTTGGGCTACTTTTTGTTGGTCTTTTGGACACCTCCCTCAATCTCACGTTATTTGTTTCATTATTCATGAAAAAGAGGTGGTCAGAAAGCTGTTCTGTGGCCACTATGTACCTCTGCTCGTGTTGTTCTGAGGTGTTTGGGGTTGGGCTTACTGCTTTCTCCAGATGGTGTATGTAAGGCCTTGTGTGTTGGCAGATTACTAGACCTGATATTGGGGTGAGTACATTCTGTGTTCTACTCTTGCTCGGAGCTGTGATGGAATTCGCTGACCCACTTCCCCCAGGCACCCCCCTCTACCTTGGACCACGTCTTCCTAGTGTGTTTGGATCTGCGGTTCCTGGGTTGTGGCTAGGGACCTCTGACTAGTGGACATGCTCCTGTTTCTATTTTGGAGGTGTATGACATGGTGACCAGTCTGTGGAAATTTGAAAAACTCTAGAGGATAGGAAGCATTACTAGGATCACAAGGACCCAGAAAGTCCGGGGCTATGGCCAAGCGCTCCAGCCGAAGTCCTGCTTGTTGATGATGACCCTGGACTGCACCAAGCTTTGGGATGCCTGGCTACTCTGGTGAACCTCCCTACTGCCTTGACGCCATTGCGGACGCTTTGCAAATTATTCGTTTTTGTGCGAGTGCTGTGGAGGTTGTGAGATCTTCACTATCCCAGCATACAGGAAGCCTGGCTCCCGATATTTGAGGACAGCTTCGTTTTAGAACTAAAAAAGGAGCCTCTATTTGGCTGGAGGCTTCTAGTTTTTTGGGGGCACTGTTGGGGCCACGTGCCATGATGGAATTTCGGTGCCAGGCTAGATGCCCGAGAATGGAGACCTTTCGACTTGGTGATAGGAACCCGTCCCAATTGGATTTGGCTAAGGAGACCTGGGTGCCTGCTTTTAAGGGCTGGTTGGGGAGCCGCCCTGCCCCCCTCATCAGACAGCCCTCTCCCTGGGGTGTGGCCAGCCAGCCCTGCCCTGGGAGATTAGCAGCTGAGTGGAGTCTAGGCTCCTGCAGGTGCCCTGAATGGTGGACTCTAGTGAGGATACCTGATCGACAAAGCAAATGCAGCAGCCCTGAATTCCTGAACGCAAGTAAAGGCTTGAATTCCTAATATTGTCTCCTTGGTCCTTCTTTTGATTTTTGGTACAGCGAACTTTGAGGTGTGGGTGAAAAGGGTGGTATGTTTTGGGGGTTTTCACTTACTGCACATTTGGGTTCTGCGTCTGTGTGAAGGCACTATCTCCCAAGAAAGTTACCCCTCCCTGCCACGGTTGCAGCTCCGGTGCCTGTTGGGCTGGGTTCCCTGTCTGTTGTTGCTGTTGCCACGTGTTTGTCCAAGTACCTGATTCCTGTTATGATGGTGCAGTGGTTGACTGACCATCCTGCAGCTGAGTGTAGGGTGCATTTGGGTTTCCCTGCAGTTGATTTTGTGGATGGAGATTTTGCGGGGACTGGCCTGGCTCATTGACCTCTGGTCGTGGTATGCTTTTAGTCGGCACCTGTCTGCCATGTGGCCCATTCTGTGATAATAGTACCATTCCCTAAGGTCTGGTTGCTGCCCACTTCCCTGGCCTCTGCCGTTTTAGCTATGTTGAAACCCTCTGGGGTTTTGCGGTGGAGCCTCCCTTGACTGGTGCCATTTGAGCACTCGCGCCAATGCGGACCTCTTAAGGGTGATCTTTTTCAATTTGTGTTGGACCAACTTAGTGGTGTCTCTCTGGGCTTGCTCCTGTTTTTCCTTATTCTTATCATGTTTCTTTTTGTGATAGTGCAATATGTGGGCCTGTATCTCCCTGAAGGTTTTGGTATCTAGCCCGACTACCCTGTCCAATCCGCTTTGGATCTTGGTGGGCTGCCCCTTTTTGAGGATATTAGAAAAGAATGCAACTTGTTGGCCAGTATAAGTCCATGGCTGTCCTGTCTCTTGTCCCCATCGTTCCCTTATTTTTTCCCGAAAATCGGTTATGGTTTCGCCAGGTTTCATAGTCTCTGTCATTAACCCTCCTACATCAGGGCAGTCAGGGAAAATTTCCCTTAGGGCTGTCCATATCTGGTGCCTGTACAAATTGAATGTGGCCCCATCATGCTTGGTATTTGTCAGCATGATTGCTGGAATGCAGGCTCGGGCGAACACTGTGTTAGTTTTCTCTCTGGTAAGACTACTTAGCAGGCTTTTGGCATTGTCTATCGCTAGGTTAATTCCTGCGGTATTCTTCTCAAAACATGAGATCCATTTCCCCACTCCATCCAACAATGGCGGAAACCTGGTGCTTAGCCCTTCTTTATCCATCTGAGCCCCACGGCACATACATGGTCCCTGACGTGCCCTTCTGCAGTAGCTTGTACATTTTGGCTTTGAGTGGCTCCACTGGTTTCTCCCTCATGTAGCGCTCCCATCTCCTTAGGCATTCCTGCATGTAAGGGAAGTTCAACTTGGAATCTCCCCCTCCATGCCAGATGCAGCCTTCTGTTATGGCCAAGTCCTCTGGTTTGAAAGATCCCTCCTCCGGTCACGATCTATCATGATGGTCTTTTCCCTCGGTCCAGCAGGCTAGCAGGTGGCAGAATGGCTGTGCGAAGATCTCGCCTTCCTCGTTGGCCATTATCTCTCTTGGGGTCAAGTCTTCCTGTCTCACGCGTTCGGGAGGAACACTGGACGTCTTCATCGCTGCTCCCCTTGTGCACATGCAAAGGTGCCATCTTGTTTCTCCTGCACCTTGGCTGGGTCTTCACCAGGCTACCTTAGTCTCTTATCTCCTGGTCAGCCCCTCTTCTACGCTGATACTCTGGTAAGGCTTGGATCCCAGCCAAAAGCCTCTCATCCAGCTCTACCTCTGATTCCTCTCCAATCAGTGCCCTGTGCCTACCCCCACTCTCCTCAGGTGGAGGGCACGCTACTCTGCTTTCTCGCTGTGCGTCCAGGGTGATTGATTGATTGATATATATATATATATATATATACATATATATATATCTCTCTCTCCTTCTCTCTCTCCTTCTATCTCTCTCTTTAGCTCGCTCCTTTCCTCTAAATCCCATCTAGGTTACCTCCTTCGCTCTGAGCTATGTGCAGTTCTTCTTGGTCAGAATATGTTCTCAAATTCGCTTTCTGTTGTTTCTTCAGCTACCTGAACAAACCCTCTAGCTCCACCCTCATCATTGTATCACAGAGGACTGGGACCCTTTTCATCACCCCGCTAGTTGTATCACTGTCCAGAACCGCTATGAATCTCTCTGATATACATGTATGTTTGCCTGAACAGGTGGGAGTGCATGTTCTCAGCGCCGCTGGGTTCGATGGGCTGAACGCAACAGACGGGGGGTCAAACTTCGGGGATCCCTTGCACTGGACTGGGGCTTGCGCTGGGACTCCCTGGGCCTGTGGACCTGTTAGGCTCTCATGCCTGGATCTAACAGTTTTCTGTGAGGTAGGGGACCCTCCAGCTCCCTCAAATGGTGGGTTGCTGTATCCAAATGCGGGGAGAGCAGGCATTGGGGAGAGCACCTCTATTCCTGTATACGGCAGAGGAGGTGCAGCCGCCTTGCTTGTCTTCTGGATGGGATTATCCATCTGGGCCTCCTCGAAGATGGTCCACAGTTCTAATAGCGCCTCTCTCCTGTCCTTCTTCTGTCTTGCATATTTGGCTCATATGTGTGTTCTCATGTATTCAATAGCGTTAATGTCAAAAGTTCCCTCCTTTGGCCAGCAAAACACGTGTGCCTTAGTGTGTGCATGCCATTCTTGGCAGAACTTGTCACGTCTTTTAGCCTGTGTGGGGAAGTTGGTCTGCATGTGTGCATGTGTTTTAGTGGCGACTCCTTGATAAGGTGGGTGATTTTAGAGGACAGATGAGCCCTAGTTTCTTTTATTTAGGGGATCTTTTAGTTTTGCTCTACTTTAGGGGAAGTATATGCACTGGAGTTTACTGGTTCTAACTACTGACTATGAGCTCAGTGCTATCTACAGATGCATCAACATGAATATCTCACAGACACAAATAATACACATGAAGGATCACAACCTACAAGAAAGTGCAATTGCTAAGCAAGCAACATAAAATTTAGAATCAAATAACAAATTTTGACTTTGGCATTAAATAAGGATTGTGATAAATAGCAGCACCTTCATATACTACACTGAATCATCGACAAAATACATAATTTAAGACAAAACATGGTTACACCAATTACCAGTACCACAATATCAAATATACCTTGCATCAATTGCAAACTATAATAAGAAAAAACTGACAGAGAACAAATTATGACTTTGTCAAAAATACCTTAGCCCGCTCTAGCACAAGCTATCCTGTGACCAGGAGAAGCTCTGCACGGTACACTGGACTAAGTGAGCCCGATAGTCTGTCAATATCGGCTCAGGGACAAAGATAATAAAAAGTTTTTGCAGAGAGAAGGAATAACGTGCCCAAATCACACCCTATAGAACACCCAGGGGCCAAGCGTACCATCTGTGTCACACCCAGAGGTCCAAGGGAACAACACCTCTCACTTCTTTCAGATACCAACGTGTGTTAAGAAACTGGTAGCACTGAGAATACCCTTTTAGACAAAAAAATAAGATTGAGGTGCCATTCCTTTATCAGACTCAGAGCCCATGCGTACCATCTGTGTCAAGCCCAGCGGTCTATGTGGTAAGGTCTCAACCCTGTGTCACACCCAAGGGACAAGCGTACCATCTGTGTCATGCCCAGTGGTCCAAATGACAAACAATAGTCGCCTTTCCTAGTGTGCTATTGAAGAAAAAGGTAACCTCTGCAAGAACCCCTCTGATGCCACCCTGCAACTACTCAGTTCAGACACATAAAATAGGTAACATGCCAGATTTCTGCCAGTGGCAGGGCACGCAGGTTACATTTTTACACTTCATCCCAGTTTGCCGTACGACAAATGCTGGGACTAAGGATCTGATGAAGTCTCTTAACCACTGTGACGGCGGCTTCAGGATGGACCTCTGCCCCGTGGATACAGCAGAGCTTCCAATTAATTGCGGTGTCTCCTCACCTTCCTTGCTGACAAATGTGAATCCGTCTGGGTGGGGTCCCTTTCTGCGGCTGAAGTCGGTACCGAGGTACCAGTCAATCCTAGCTGGCTCACCAAAATATTTCTCGAACATGAATTTACCTTGAAAAAACAAAAGACAAGAGGTGTTTGGCAAAAGAGGAACAGTTAGTTTAATTAAACGCTTCGGCCGGGAGTACACTTATTGAAGCGGGTCTGAGGACTGTCTCAAAGTACAATCAATCTAAGCAAGGTTTTATACACTTCTTTGGGTATCATAAAGTGTTTCTGTTGATCCTTTTTCGGTAAAGAATGCAGGCCTTGTCTTTGGAGTCATAAATAAGACCCTGATAACAAACGCAGGTCGGCCTCGGATTTGCATGGACACAATGGGAGCAAGTGGGTAACGTGTCCAGATGTCCGACATGAGGCGCGTGTGATCACTGCGTTTACTGTGTTTGCTGTGTCCTGATTGGCTATGTGTTCTTAACTTCATGTGGCATCTGACTTTATGGTGTTTTTGGGAATGCGCACACCCCTCCTGCCACGTGTGCTTTATTGAGGCCATTCTCCCTGGACCATTGTGGTGTCACTGCACCCATCTGTGGGATTGATCTGAGTTTCCTGTTTTCTTGTTTGTCTGCCAGTTATGTGCCACCCCACCTGTGACCTGTCAATCAGTAACCTCAGGCCTAGGTCTCAGAGCCTGCATGACCATGTATTTCTGAGTCGGGCTGACAGAGAGTTCATGACAGGTGAATTCGATAATTGAGATGCGATTTCGTTCTTACATATGAATGTATCATTATTAACGCTGACATCGACTTTTTCAATATTAACACTTCTCTTCCCCTCCCTGCCTCTGAAAAGGCCAGTCTGGGATGCCTCAGTTCCCTTGGACTAGTACCACAAAACCTCTTCTACCCGCCAACCAGGAAAACCCAACCTTGATGTGTTCTTGCACCCCCCTTTTTCTTTCTCAACACAGGCCGCCAGCATGCTGCCTGTAAAAAAGTCTACCTACCCTAGAATCAAAAGCATAACTTGAATGCAAACGTCTTAACTAGGAACTAACAAATAAAGTTGCTGCCCATAAAACACAAGTCTACTCCCATCCACTCTAAACAAATTGAAGTCTACCGGCAGTGTATACTCGTGCTGCATGACGCATAAAACCTGCAACTTGCAAATAATGTGCATCTCACAGTTAATGTTTCTCCTCGCCCTGTTAATGGCATTGGGTCTGAATGCCCCCGACACATATGCTGCTGCACCAACTTTGTCTACATTAGAAACGTGCCATTCCAAAACTTTCAAAAACACATTGAATGTGTCTTAATGAGCAACTGACCGGTTAACTGAACCAGGTCATTCTCCCCCCAAATTAATCAAAAACAAGTCCGGACAGACTATTACCTTCCAATTCAGCCAGCCAGGAAAGCAAAAGGCGCCATTCAATTCACATTTCACCCACAATTTCAGATTAAACAAATCCTCTCTCAACACTAGAGACTTTTCAAATAGACTCATCTCTGCATGTTTGGCTGCCTATATCACCAAAGAATGGCTGATGATCCAGACAGTCAGCAATCACAGACCCGAAATGAACCCTAAAAGGAAACGAACACAAAACCACACTAACCACTTTGTTACTATCCAACCAACTCAGGACTGAGGTATTACTCAACACCTTGATGCACATCTACTCAACCTTCTCATCTCACCCATCCCAAAGTTCAACCTGTCAGCCCCGGTAGCTGCCCTTATACAGAAAGAGTGCTTACCACTCCAGCCTCTAGATTGAACTGGAAAGAACCTGCCTCAAAATTAGCAACAGCTTTTTTCCTACTCCCATCCTGGTAGCAAATTACTTCACCCTCCCTGTCTCTTCTCGCCTCTCCAAAATGCAGCCACACCCCTATAGGGATTAGCACAATTCTCTAATCACAGATATAGAACTCATCCTCTCACAAAACCCTAATTAAACAAAATGCCTCCATTTCCTTTCAAACCCAACAACTGTGATACTCTGAACACTCTCAAGAACAGCCAAACTATGCACAAGAGAAATAGCTACCACTCGTAGTCAGGGAAGCATACCTAACGCAATATGTCCAGTAGTCTGTATAGCAAATTCTGCCATGATTGATCTTCTCATTTTTTTCCTTAACACAACCTGCAATGATTCTCCTGCACAACTTACCCACTGACAGCTGGTAACCCCAGAAGCATTTCCCATAAAATGCCAACCCTGACAAGACAATTTTCCTACCACGATAACTGCTGTCAAAACCCTTTCGGTTAAGCACATAATGAATTTACCACATCCTCCTGCCTCCTCACAACTCTGGATCTGAACACCCCTCATTGCCCCACTAGCCAGAAATTCTCTCCATGCCTGATTATGTGCTATTCGTTTCAATGCTGCTAAAGATTTCTCCACATGATAATTGAGTGACAACATGTCCTGCAGAATATCGGCCTTCTGCTTGTCCACTCCCGGGGTCAGCCACACAATCTCAGCCCTTGTGAATAAAATACTACATCTGCAACATTGTTGCCCACACCTGACATGTCTGGTCCTAAATTGGATGTTAAAATGCAAACAGTCTGGCATGAAATGTTGTAGGGTTTTCAATAACCTCATGTCATTAACCTTCCTGCCATTCACCGGTGCTACCAATGTTTGGTTGTCCACATTGAAAGACACTTACAATTTGCCAGTTCATGCTCTCAAAGCACCAACGTCATCAGCAGCTGGGAAAAATTTTAGAGAGGCACTGCTTTTGTCATGGCTTGACCACTTCTGAGCCCTCCTCTCTGAACATCCCTTACCAGCCCAAAACAAGCCAAAACCATCATCCCCTGCCACATCTGGATAATGTGTACCTGCCATAACAATTTGTCAACACACCACATTGTCACTCCATGGAAATTCTTCACGAAGTAGAATGATACTCTCAAATCAGATCTCAAACCAGCCGACAGTCTCACCCTGTGGTGTAGAAGATAGGTTTCTACCATTGCAAAGCCCAATCTGCAGCAAAAGGACCTCCCTGTCCTCAGCACTTAATAGGCAAAGTTCAGATGTCCAACAGGGTCTGTACCTTTCCTTACATCATTTTCCTTGCCACAACGTCTTCCTCCAATAATATACGCACATCATTTATTTTTGCATTTGGCAAAAGGACCACCATTTCCTCAGTATTCAATTCAATTCCCAGAAAGGTTAATACGATACAGGGATATTCAGATTTATCAGATGCCAAAGTAAGCAGCCAGCTGCTGTTCCACAGCCTGAAACTGCATTGGCACACTGCCTGCAGGATACTGTGTACCCATCTGGCCTTCAAACTGAAAGCACACTAATAGGAAATCCACTGGAAAACTGATTTTGTGTTGCATTTTGCCAACTGTGATCCAGTACCACACTGCTTCACTAGCCACACTGCGTGTCAACTGAAGCAAACTGTACTACAGAGTCCTCTGTGCAATAAAATCTTTAACCAATGACCCAGCTGCCCACGACAGGTGGTGAATCATTCTAAACCCTCCTGATGCTTCCTTGGGCACCATTCCCAAAAGTGAGATCTTTAAGTCAGGAATTGGCCAGTGGTTCAAGGGCCTGCCTTCCTCCCCTTAGACACTTCCTTCTCCATTTTTCCTCTCACTACTTGGGGTAAAGGCTGACTTTAAGTTGACCATGTATCGCCTAATCCTGGGACCCTGATATCCTAGTCTAAATCTTTATTTGAAACCCCATTCAAGCAACACAGCACTCTCTGTCTGGTTAAAATTGCAACCAGTCTACCAACACCTCCACCTTAATTGCAATATGAGGCCTTTCCTACCACTTGTGTGTGGTCTTATCCCCTTCCCAGAACTCACTGTCCGCTGTTGGACATTTGCCTGAAACACTGGGCAATGGGATGCATACCTCTGCATTTGAAGCCAGTGTGTTAAGGGCCCTGGCGCAAGGAAGGAAACTGACCCCTGGCTACTGGTTGAATTGCAAAATACATCTATAATCAGGGTTCAGTCGGCCCCTGTACCACTGCACCTTCTGCACCAATGGAAGCAACACCCCTGGTTGACCAACAAGCATGTATTGCCATGACCCCTGGGCCAATCTCCAATTTTACCCAGGGATGGACGGCCAGGAAAGGGTCTGTAAAGCATGGGCAGAACACTTGCAGTATGCAATGCTGGAGCAGGCCTAGTAGGTGCCATCCATTGCAACCACAATTCGATGTCAACCTTACTCTAAGGATTCTCAAGGTACACATTCATTATGGCCCTGAATTCCTCCTCATATGTAAACCAGACCATTACCCCAAAACCTACTAATGTCAGTATATTTAATCAAGAACTCCAACCTTTCAGGGAACTTTTCACAATACAAGCTTGTATATTTCGGGAAATCTGAAGTCCAGATATCAATATTAGTGGGCAACCCTTAGACTGAAAGCTAATTCTGACTCCTTCTCCCCCCCTTAGAACCCTTCTTTGCCTGAACTTCCCTATGAATTAACTTGCACACATCAAAGGAACTCCGCAACAACCTTGCAAACTTCTTCCACGATAAGATCGCCAACATCATGAACTTTGTCAAACCGACCCATGAAACAGAAAGAACAAGCTGAGAGAGTAGTTGATAAGGCCTTTGTTTTGAAGAGGAAGCTTTTCATTTTGATTATAAATAGAATGAAGACTCTTGACAAAATGGTTTTGTGCATGAGGAGAAAAAAACAGAAAAAAGATTAGTGAATAGAAGTAACTTTTGTTCAGTTTTTAGTGGAGAATGAATACATACGTCTAGTACAGAGCCTTTCTTTAATGAAGAAAGCTATCTCCAGGGTAATAGATTAGTTCATGCTATTGATTACAGAGGACGATGTTATGAAATGAAGAATGGCACTCCTATAGCGAAAAAGTGATGGTACCTAGAAATGTAGAACAAGTTATTGGAGAAGAGGTACAAGGAAGGCGGAGTCAGGAGCCTGTATACAAATGGAGTTGTAGTAGTGTTTGTAATATTCGACAGCAATCCATTCATATATTAAGAAACTTTCTATGTATCTTTCCAAGGCGAAGTTTAAAGCACAAAATAAGTACTTTACAAGGATTGGATCCTTGAAAGATTAGAAAGCATACAAATTTGCAGGGACACTCACTAGCTTGTTTATCAAAGAAAGTGTGCCAAAGCACCTTTCATCATTTCAGGATGTTAGCTGTACATTGCTCAACAATGCGAACTTTAGTTGAGAAGCTGTACTATGTGAAAACTCCTGTTTTATGTTTAGGAGAAATGAATGGAACACTTTTGGATGGTACTGTGGCAGACATAGAAAAGGTCTGTGATGATGTGCAGTTTAGTTTCTATGGTCCTGAGCAGGATTCTAGGGAAAACGAAGAGTAGTTAAGAGGAGGAGTTGTAGAAAAGGGCACCGATATTACGTTAATAGTTTTGAAGAAGATTTTACAACATTTAACACAGTGTGGTGTGGAATATGCTTGTATATGTTGTTGACGTACTCTCTACAAGATTCAAACATGGACTGTTGACTTGTATTTAAAAAGTGAAGAAAAAAAAAAATGATAACTGGTAAAAGTTAGCTGTGTATTTATTTGTAGAGGAACGCTTTGACTTGTCCATAAGGCAAGTTATATGTAAGTACCGTTACAATAAATTGGAAAATAATACAATTCCTGCTAATATAGAAAAACCATGAAGGGTCAAAAATAAAAAAAAATGTCAACATTTATGATTCTTTACAGCATTGCGAAGGGCTGTTGTGGACTGCTCTCCAGCACCCACTAACCCTCCACAATTCATGCAGTATGATTCCATTCGGGAAAGCTCTGGAGCCAAATCTTGAAGTTGAGATTCGAACTCTGAAGGGACTCTCTGCCCCGGTGTTGTTGCAGCTGCTATTGAAGTTGAGGGTCTTTCAGGCTCACGTTGCCTTCTTGCTGCCTTTAGACAATTTACATGGTATGTTTTTAGATGGTAAAGCATGGACAGAGTCCATCAAGAATATTTTTTTTTGTACCACTTGACAAAGTCTTGTCACATATTGTACATTGCGCAAATTTAGCTGTAAAACTGTGTAAACCAATTAAATTTCTTTGTTTGATAGTTATATTCTATTCGTGAGTTCCGATGTTGAAAGTTATTTTTTGAAACTGTTGTTTTTTACAAATGTATTGTTAAAATAAAGTTAAACCATTATGTTACTAAACAGCTAGACTCAAACTTTCTGTAAAATATGTCTATATATCTGTTTTACACTTTGTCATTTGTATTCATGACTACCAACGTCATTGCAACCTCCGGTGTTGCTGTGAAGAAGGAAAAGGCATTTGTGATGTAATTATTTCGACAAATGAATACAAAGGGGAAAGTTAATTAGTATCTTACTAAAAAGCTACACTGAAACTTTATGTAAAATATGTCTATATATGTGTTTTACACTTTGTCAAAACACCTGGTATATGCAGTGTGTCCTTGGCAGCTGCACTCATAGAATCACACAGGCACTACCTATGCAATCATACAATCACCCAGGCACTACTCATGCACTTACGTAATTACCCAGACATTACACACTCACTCAGCAGACCCATACAGCCACTCACAAACCCAGTCACCGACCTATACAGCCACTCACACACCCACTCTCAAAGTTTACAGGTTACAGTTAGGAAATAAAATTAAAAATACCTTGGAAATTCACTGAAAAAAACAAAGGTTACAGGGACCTTATAGTTAGGAAATATAATTTTAAAAACCTTAGAAATTCACTGAAAAAAACAAAGGTTACAGGGACATTATAGATAGGAAATATAATTTTAAAAACCTTAGAAATTCACTGAAAAAAACAAAGGTTACAGGGACATTATAGATAGGAAATATAATTTTAAAAACCTTAGAAATTCACTGAAAAAAACAAAGGTTACAGGGACATTATAGATAGGAAATATAATTTTAAAAACCTTAGAAATTCACTGAAAAAAACAAAGGTTACAGAGACGTTATAGTTAAGCTCAAGTTTCACTTGTACAAAAGCAGTGAAATTCAGCAGTTATAGTTAGCTGAGTTAACTATAACTCGCGCCCCCGCAATGCATTGCTTATGACCTCACATATTACATCACTCATGACATGGTCAGTGAATTCACTGATGACATCTTAAATGACATCACTGATGACATCATCCACAGAATCTCTGATGCACCCACTCACACTACAATATAACCTTTCATACACCCACTACAACTTCCACACTACCATTCTCAAAACCAGGGACACACCAATACTAGTACTTCCACACCCACTCACTGATTCATAGGTCTACACACACATAGACTCATACAAGCATACAGCTACTCATACACCAACTCACTCACTAATACAGATACTGATATATCCACTCATACACCCATACAGCAACTCACACACTATCAGTCACCCATAGAACTACTCACATACCTACTCACTCACCCATAGAATCAATCACACAGCCACTTACTCACCTATACAGTTATACACACACCCACTCACTTATTCATACAGATACTAACACATACTCCATCACCCATACTGTCAGTGACACAAACACACACTCACCCATACATCCACTCTCACAATCACTCACTCACACATACAGTCACTCATATACTCCAACATTCACCTATACTGCCTTTCATATATGCAGTTACTCACCCATTTATCACTGACACAGCCATTCACTCACCAAACCAGCCATAAACAGACTCAGTCACCCATACATCTCCTCACAGATTCACTCACTAACCCATACAGCCACTGACTCACCCACTCACTCATCCATGCAGGCAGTCACACACCCTCACCCACCCACACAGACATTCATACACCCATACAGGTACTCAGACAACCAATGAATCACCAATACAGCCATTCACGTACCCACTCACAATCCATACGGCCACTTAGATGCCAACTGACAGACTGACACAGACATTTAGACAGCCTAGTCACTCACCAATACATACATTCACTGAGACACCTAATCACTTACTTATACCATCAGTCATGCAGCCACTGAATCATCCATACAGGCACATCACACAGTGTGATAACATGTCAGACACCACAGCAAAAAAAAAAGGACACGATGCCTCATGGGAAGAATACAAGGCAAACGAATAAAGGATAATGAGTGAGAACCAACTGAGCATTGTTAACTTAACTGAACATATTCTCACTTAACAGGAACAATCACTATTAGAACTGGATCTCTCCTTCTGTCATACCGCGAACCCGGACTATTGCAGAACTCGCATTAACATTTTTTTATTTATAAGAAAACTTAAGCTCAAAAAGGTGTTTATGCAGCAACACAAAATAGCTAATAATCTAAATGTATCTGCAATTGCCCCGGCTCGAGACACTACTTCTAATGCTCTCATGATTGGTGACATCCCAGGGTTAGCTACCTCAGTGAACTTTGAATCATGTAATCAGGAGTGGGTCTCGGAAAGGGACCTTTTAGCATCATTAGACCTTGAGTTGGACAGTACTAGTCAAAATCGTTTTAGACCTAGATCTACTTGCAATCCCAACACACCACACAACGTCATTGACAAATTTCATGGAGTAGTCATCAGGGATCTGATGTCTATTTAGAAGAGAGCCAGCAATTGTTTTGCATCCAATGTGACAAGGGGACAAAGGGAGGCCTTAGACACCCTGTCCAAAGACCAAAGCATTATCATCAAAACCCTCCGATAAAGGAGGGAATTTGGTACTGTGGGATATCAACAAATATCTCGGTGAGGCACACAGACAGCTGCACAACACCAGGGATTATGAGAAGAGCAGTTTTAATTCATACTATTCCTCCATTAGTTGCTATTATACACTTCTCATGGGTTGGAAGGAGAGAGGTCTTTTAAGTAATGATGAATACCTCTTTCTACATGTAAAGAATCCAGTAGCCCCCTGCTTCTATATGTTGCCCAAAGTGCACAAAAATAAAGAGGAACCACCTGGCAGGCCCATAATCTCGGCAAATGGCAGTCTATGAGAACCAACTTCCATTTATTTGGATTTATTCCTGTTACCATATTTTCTAGCTTTGCCCTCGGCCCATGGCACTAAGATTACACTTTGGTCACTTTGGATGCGGTATCCCTCTATACTTGCATCAATCACAACCTGGGCATTCAGGCATGTCGTAATTTCTTCTGGTGACAAACCCTTACACAAATACGGTAATTCCATGATGCTACTTGAAATGTTAAGGGTTTTTCTTGAAAAGAACTTTTTCATTTTTAATGATGTGTGGTATCGTCAATTGGTTGGGAATGCCATGGGAAGTTGTTTCGCACCAAGTTATGCCTGTATTTTCATGGGTTGGTGGGAGGAACAACACGTATGGGTTGATGCTAATGAGAGATGGACTAAACACATCACCTTCTGGATCAGATACATAGATGATTTGTTTATGATCTCGAAGGGTCCGGAAGACATTTTGCATGAGTTTTTGACACACATCTCACATAATTATTTGAATCTCAAGTTCACACACAGAATACATGATGAGGAAATGGACTTCCTTGACGTCTCTGTTAAGGGGTGGACAGTAAAATACAGACTAGCCTTTTTAGGAAAGACACAGCTGGCAACAGTAGCCTTCACACAGATAGCCACCACCCTAATAAATTGAAATGGAGCATCCCATACGATGAGCTACTGAGAGCAAAGTGCAACTGCAGCACTGATGTGGATTTTAAAGAAGAGGAATGTAGGAAGGTAGGATCTGACTGCATAGTTACCCCCACTTTTTCCCTGGTGTTTTGCTGGTTTTTGACTAGTCTGACAGGGATCCTGCGAATCAGGACCCCAGTCTATCTGCTTTCTCCCTAAAATGTTATGCCATGTACTTTGGTACACTACAGATTGGATACTGAAGTACCCTTATAAGTCCCTAGTATATGGTACCCATGTACCCAGGGCATAGGTACCCCAGAGGCCTCCCATGGGCTGAAGCATGTATTATGCCACCCATGAGAGGCCATGCAAAATGGAACTATGGGACTGCCATTGCAGCCTGTGTAAGCTGGTGCTTGCACCACTTACTTTAGATATAGGTTCACTATTTTTATAGGTCACTACACTTAAGACTTATAAATATAGCAGGCCTTAACAATCCTGAAGGCAGGGTGCTGGGTTTTACGTGGGAGGGTGCCCCTGCATGAGCAGAGCCCCTCTGCAGCCTTCGGAGACCATTCTCCCGGGTTGTCTGTGACTCAGCCAGACATATAGGTAGAGGTGCATTATAACCTCGCGGTAAATGCTATCTCGAAAACAGCTGAAATAAAGCATGTCGTGTTTGGTATCAAACACCTTGGAATCATACCTCCACACCGGTAACCGGTGTGGGAGGTATGATTCCACCCTTCTGAAGCATGCTTCGTGGGGTCATTGGTCTTTCCGGTGCCAATCTTCTCGACCCGGTCAGCACAAAATGGATGCTGCCGACCAGAGACACATTTCTGCCCTCCTGCTGCTGAGCCAAGCTCGAGCAGAGGAAGGCAGTACAATAGGCATCCATTCACAAGGAGGTGTGACCACCTCCCAGACAGGATTTAGTGTATTGGGGCTGGGTGGGTGCACTTCCACAGTGCCTGAAAGTCTGCACCTGGGGCACATTTGGTGTCCCTGTGCATAGTCCAACTCAAACTAGTTCTGGGAGCCGTTGGCTCCTGCTCTGGCGTGAAACTGGACAAAGGACATGGGAGTAACCTCCCCTCTGTCCTGACCCTCCCCTAGGAGGGTCCCCTGAATCTGTCCAACCCTCTCCCTTGGGTACATAAGGGCTTACCTGGCTGTAAGACTTTAGATTTTACGTGGACAAGATTCTGCAACAAGAAACCACTGACCTTCGACCGTCTGGACACTCTGGACTTTGCTGGACTTCGACTGGGCCCGACTTCGTCTCCCTCTCCGTCCAAAGCATCGTCTGTGCCCTTGCACCATACAGGCTCCGTGCAGGACCTGTGGAGCACTAAGAACAACTGAAGAATCTCCCTTGGGGTGAAGGAGTCACTCCCCTGCATTCGCAGGCATCGCAACGCAACTGACCGGTCTGCTGATCCTGAGCTCCTGCGGACTCTGAAGGATCCAGCAACACAGGAGGTGGGTTCTGAAGTTCCTTAAGGTTGAGCTGCCCTCTCACTGAGTTTGAGGCCAGTATCCCTTGTGGGGACCACATAGCCCGAACCCCTGTGCACCGCGTACATTTGCAAGTGCATATGCTTGTTGGCGATTCCCGAGCTTGTGCATTGGACTTCGTGTAGTCCTTATCCAGAGCAGTATTTCCACCAAAGAACTCCAGCCTCCTCGCACCGAATGCTCCGTGGGCTGGTACTTTGTGAACTTACTTGAGGTCCCCTCGCGACTCCTGGTCCTTCGACCTGTGGGTCATCTTGAGGGTCATTTTGATTTCCATTAGGCTTTCCTGGTTGCTCCAGACGTGCCATGACTCCCCATTGCTTGGTGAGTCCCCTGGACCTTGCTGGTCCACACCTTGCTGGTAACCTGCTTGACCTTCCTGCGTGGGTTGCTGTTGCCAAGGCTTGTTGGTGCTCCAGCCGGACACTGACCCCTCAGCACTCGACATCCTTCATGGTACAGCTTGCATCTGGCTCCTGGTCATCCTCGACGTTTCCTGGACCTCGTGGCTGCAGAGTCAAGCATCCCTTCTTCGCACTTGAAGCAACCGACATCAGTGGGCATTCGGCGACCGAGCCCCTGGTCACCCTGAAGTGACCCAGACTCTGTCCCCCTCTGCTTTCAGGTTCCTTCCATCACGAATCCACCCTTGGATTCCTACGGACACTTCCTTCCCGGCAGCAGCTCTTCTTTGCAACCCTCCAATGAAAACGACGGGGGTTTCCGACATCACTCCAGGCCTATGCAACCGGCTCCTCTGGGATAGGTATCTCAGGAACTACGGTATCCAAGGGTGGGGTGGCTCTCCAACCTCCTAAGTTCCAAAGGGTGTCCTCGAAGTCCACCGAGAAGTGTCCTTAAACTTTAAAATTATAACCGCGACTTCCCCATAGAATTGTACACAGCCCGCGGTCGTGTTAGCACACTGCACCCACCCTCTGTGGGGTCCCTTTCTACTCACCTTGGGTGGTTCCTTGGGGTCCCAGTGATTCTACGTGTTCTAGACACTGTCTGGACTCCAGTCGTGGTTCTTATACTACTATTTTAGTATATGGTTTGGTCTCCCCCGGGAGCCCACTGTGTATTGTGCTACTTACAACTGTTTCTTTGCTAAAGTATTGTGTGCTTTGTGTTGTTTCCTCGTGTAGAGGATACTAGCAAGTGTTATATAAATAAATACATATTTTTATAAGTACTGTGTGGTTCTCCTTTCATTTAGTTAATACTAAAGGTGATATTCTGGTAAAACAAACTGCTTTACATTCCTTCAAGATTAAGCCTGAAGGCTGCTCTCCACAGCTACCACTAGGATAGCTTTATGAAAGGTTATCTTTGACCTCATACATCATAAGGGTCATTTGGACTGGTGCAAGGTGCCCACTTTAATTAGTGGACAGCATATACCAGGCCAACTTCTCACAAGGAGGACCGCATGACAAGGAGATTTAGAGCTAGGGGTTACCCATATAAAGTGCTCAGAGCAGCAAGTGGCAAAACAGCTTGCACCACAAGAAAAAATCTTCTCCATACAAGGAGTAAGGACACACAAGACACCCAGCCACACTCAATCCGTAAAATGCTCAACAAACACTGGCATCTGGTCAGAACTAACCATATCATAGGGAACAGTGTAACTTCTTACCCTCTAGTGACATACCGGAAGTCAAGATCCCTACGAGATATTCTTCTGCACAGCTACATAAACATGAGGGAAACTCAAGCGAGTTGGCTTAGCTCACAGAAGGGTTTTTTTAAATGTGGGATGATGCAAAGCATGAAAGGGCAGCAGCAACATACGGGAGTTTGTACTCCCTACAGGTAAAAAAGGATGTGTCACCAAATTCATTACATGTGGAAGTGATTATGTTGTCTATGTGCTGCTATGTCCCTGTGGATACAGGTATGTGGGCAGCACTCTCTGTCCAGTAAAGAAATGTGTACTTGAGCACTATGGGGCCATTAAGAATTGTGATGCCAACTATCCAGTGGCGAGACACTAGGCAAAAATACATAACAAAGATGCTGATTTGATATCTTATTTTGGGATTGAAAGGGTGCCGAAGAACACACGTGGCAGTGACAGGGAGAAGAGACTCAGGGTGTTGGAGTCAGAGTACACTGTTCTACTCGGGAGCAAATCCCCTGGCGAACTGAATGAAGATGAGGAATTATATGTCCATATCGGCCGATTTGGATATGGATGGTTTGCTTTCCCCTATTCTCTTTTGATCTCTCATTATCTCTCCCATTTTTCATACTTTTCTTAGCCTACAGAAACTCTCTTCTCGACTTACTTTTCCTTGGCATCTACATGACTGAGTATCGCTATTTCAGCAAATATCTCATTTGCCTCCATGTCGTTTGGGAGGAAAAAACTTTACGGCGCATCGCAGCAGTTACAGGAGGAATTTGTTTATTATTTTTTCATTGTGTTTGGGGTGTGGATTGTTAGAGGGAATGAGGATATATGCATATAGAGTACATATTAATTTGGTAATGATTGTTTTGAACATGTTGATTTGTCTTTTTATTGATTATGATAATGTGATGGCTTATTAGTTACAAAACACTTAAAACCAGTATTTATAACTTGCTGGGGGACCACAGCGGTTAGTAGGCACAAAGCCACTTGGCTGGTATTATTTATCATGGGGCCTTGAACAATAATAGGAAGTTAGCCACTTGGCTATCTCTCATCATGTGATTCCAGGCTCAGTGTCGCTTGGTTTCCACTACGTCATGTGACCCCCTTACCTAATATGCATTGCAAAGTAATATTTGGATAGGCATTTGTGTTGCAATATGTGATGTAATATGTGACGTCATCAGCAGTGCATTGCGGGGGCGCGAGTTATAGTTAGCTCAAATAACTATAACGGCCGAATTTCTCTGATTTTGTACAAGTGAAATGTCCAACTAACTTTAACGTCCCTTGGGGCGGGGCCAAGCCGCGGACCAAGATGGTCGCGCGGAGTTTAAGCTCCGAATGGTGTCCCGGCATCGATCCGGCTGTCTCCCATGAATCGACCTTGATGCGGATCCACGACGCTCGGCATCGGTTCCGCAACTGATGGAGCGGTGGCGGAGATCGTCTCGGCTCGGAAATTGGCCAGAAACTAGCCAGAATCCGCTTTAAGATTTGAGGGGGCGGAGCCTCGTGGAGACCTCCGATGCGGACTGTTTGAACAACTGGCCTGTTGCCTGAGAGCGAGCACCGATGGCGCTACTGAACCCCGTGGAGAAGCGGGAGCGGCCTGTGAGTGCCTCACCTATATATTCCCCCCCATGTAACGCTCCTTTCGGCTGTCGTGGAGCACCCCCTCCCGCTTTGACACCTGACGCAGGGGCCGCATTTGCTCCGCCGACGCTTCTGTAGGCCCTCGAGGAGACAGGGTCCTCGGGGTGCAAGGGAGGCAGCCGCCCGGCTGCGCGCGGGGGCTACGGGGGGGATTCGAGCTAATGGCACCCCCACGATCAACTGGCCACGAGATTGTTGCTTGGCTTGGGCTGCGTGGAGCTGAGTGCATCGGGCTCGGGCCCGCCCTCGACCGCAAGACACGCTAGAGTGGGGGTGATGCTCCGTCTGTCCTGCAAGACTCCACTTGGGCGCCCGTGAAGTAACTTTCTGTACCTGCGTGGAGACTGGCCTATGCTGCGTGGGGAATAGCATCACTGCCCACTGCGACACGCCGGCGCCTTCTGGCTCTGGTCACGGGCCTCGGCTCCCGGCCTTCCGGAAAAGTGCGGCCTGTTCAGCCTTGAAGGGACTGCGCCGTGGGCCCATATTTTGGCGGAGTGAATTATATCCAAAGGCCTGGGCCTGTGGCCTCTGTTGCGGCGACGAGGGCCCTCATTGACGTCTTGCTACGGTGGAGAAGGCGCTGAACCGACTCGCCTCTGCTCCATTCCTGCTACGCAGAGGCTTGTGCCCCCCCTCGACATTTCCACCTCTGTCGCCCTGACCACGTGCCCCCCGTACTCCCGGAAATCTCTGCTGAAGGTCTCGGTGCTCGATTCTGCCGGTCCCGGGCGCTCAGGTATGGGCAGAAAGGATCCTAAGCAAAGAGTGCTAACGTTTCACCTCGCGCTGGAGAAAGCGCAGGAATCCACCGTCACGATGGCTGATGGGGCCCAGGGCCCGGCTGCGGTGCTGTGGGCTGCTTCCTCTAACACAGATCTGTTGACAGAGCTCAGAGCTGGGTTCAAATCGATCAACAGCAGATTTGATACTCTCGACAAGCACCTGGACTCACTTGGGGCTAAACTGGATGTTCATGAACACAGGTTGGACACCGCGGAAGGTCGCATCTCGGATCTCGAAGACGGCGCCGCGCAATCTATAAGGCGCCTGGACCGCATGGAAAAAATCTTGAAAGACATTGCTATCAAAAATGAGGATTTAGAAGCGCGCAGTCGCCGCAATAACGTCCGTATTATTGGGGTTCCGGAGTCAACAAACACGGGCAGAATGGACACCTTCGTGGAGTCACTGATGGTTGACATATTTGGCAAGGACGTGTTCACCCCTGGCTTTGTGGTAGAACGGGCGCACCGCTCTTTGGGCCCTCGTCCTAATCCTGGGTGCCCACCCCGCCCAATCATTGCTCGAATAATGAACTTTCGGGATCGTGACACGGCTCTACGCTTGGCCAGAGAGCGAGGTGACCTTTCATGGCAGGGCTCTACTGTGTCTTTTTTCCCGGACTTTACACTTATGGTTCAAGAAGCCCGCCGCAAGTTCACTGGCGTCAAAGCAGCGCTGAGAAATCTGGGTCTCAAGTACGGCATGATGTACCCGGCACGACTGCGGGTAGACGTGAATGGGCGTCCTCGTTTCTTCGATAGCCCCTCTGAGGCGCAGGCATTTTGCAAATCCTATAAGAACTCAGACACTCGGCGGCGAGATGTTGGCAATGACTCATCCCCTCCGCACAGTGGTTCTGCTGCCAGTGTTGAACTTTTCTCTCGAGAATGACCCTCACTCCGATTTGTATTTCTCCTGCTTCTGTATTGCATTATTTTAGATTACATGTACTATCCTGTGCGGTTAGGACAATTGAGACAGTATGACCTCTGATTTTCTTTTAGATATTGTTACTATGATGCTGGGCTCCATTGGAGCGTTGCCACCCCCCCTAGGTGCGTAGCACACTGTTGTACTCTCAGTTTATAATGCATCAGTCTTTGACCTTGGCTGTTCAATTGGGATGTTGTTGGGATGCATTAGGAAATTGGTTAATTGGGAATTGCCTTACGTACTGGGACGTGAGGTTGGGTGGGGGGAGGGGGTCGGGGAATCTTCACGAATTATTAGTTGTTATTTCATTACCAGCTCCAAACATGGCATTTCAGATGATGCTCATCTCGCTCCACACTTTCATAGTTGCACCACACTGCGGATATGACTGCCATCCCTGACTTAGCTGACCACACGAAACTGACCCTCTTAACCTGGAATGTCCGGGGGCTTAATAATCCTAGAAAACGTAAACATGTACTCCATTATCTACAACGGTATAAGGTGGACATAGCATTTCTGCAAGAAACTCATTTACCCCGATCCGATTCCACACACTTTGCGTCTGGGTGGGGTGTGCACAGATTTTTTTCCAACTACAGCACCTATGCTCGGGGCACAGCGATTTTATACATAAGACTCCCATTTTCTTTGACTTGCTGCCATACAGACCAGGAGGGTCGATACACAATAGTGGTGGGCAGATTGATGGGACACACTGTCACGCTTGTTTGTGTCTACGCTCCCAATGTGGACAGTCCTGAATTTTTTCAAGAACTTGACGCTGCACTTTTACGCATGGGCACAGGCAATATGTTATTGGGTGGGGACTTCAACTTATTATTAGATCGCGCCATAGACTGCTCCTCTAATGCAGCTGACTCCAAACCCAGGTCACGTCGGGAGTTGTTGGACACATGTGAAGCACTTCAACTCGCTGATATCTGGAGGGTCCGCTACCCGAAGAGCCCTGGGTACACACACTATTCAGCACAACACGACACCTGGAACAGAATAGATTTCTGATTGCTCAACCCCGAATCTACACACATGGTGTATCGACATGATGATCCTTCCCCGAACATACTCCGATCACGCACCCGTCCTGATACAACTACGCACTCCTAGGCCGGAGGGCTGTGAGCGCCAGTGGCGGTTCCCGGGTAGGGCGCTTAATGATGACCTCTTTGACGCTGAACTTAGGGAAGCTATCGAGGATTATGGGCGATGCTGTGGGAGGCCTTCAAGGCCTACATCAGGGGCGTCGCTATATCAAAGCACGCAGGTGTCTTGAAAGATTTGAGAACCACGCTTGCAAATATTGAGCGGCAATTATCAGCATTGGAAGCCGCTATGATTAATTCCTCTGATGCTGCTGAGGAAGAGCGACGCCGACTGGCGTTATTGTTAGAGTTTCGGGAGGCCGCAGAAAGAGAGACTCACTTCCTCAGCAAATATGGGACAGCCCGTAAATATGGTGAAGGTGAAAGGCCGGGACGCACGCTAGCGCGACTACTTAGACCCCCTTACTCCAAAGCCTACATCACATCCCTTAGTTCTGACGCTGGATTTAACTTAACGGAAACATCTGAAATCCGAGACGCGTTCGTGGCGTATTATGAATGGTTATATACTTCCAAATTGGAGCACTCTGCCACGGAGCGTGATGACTACTTTGCGGAGATCGCAATGGTCTATATGGATAAATATATGCAAGATTTTCTTGCGGAGCCCTTCTCACAGGATGAAATAATTGACGCGATTGACGCACTGAGTGGTACATCCGCCCCGGGCCTAGATGGCTTCACGGGGGATTTCTATAAACGTTATAAGGATATATTGGCTCCCAAACTTCTAGAAGTATATCATGAATCCCTTGAGCGGAATCAGTTGCCACCCACCTAGAGAGAAGCGGTGATCATTTTATTACCCAAACCAGGTAAAGATCCCTTACAATGCGGTTCATATAGACCGCTGTCGTTGCTGAATTTTAAATATAAAAGTTTAGCAAAAACAATCTCAAGTCGTCTGGCTCTGCTGTTAGATAAAATAATATCCCCGGTACAGTCGGGGTTTGTCCCACACAGGTCTACCTCCCTTAATCTGCTAACTCTATTTGCGGTACTGCGCCGCGTCGATCCGGCTACTCCGGCAGCAGCGGTGCTGCTGGATGCCGAAAAGGCGTTCGATTCTTTGGAGTGGCCATTTATATGGACGGTTATGCGTCGGCTGGGAATGCCCTTCAGGTTTGTTAATCTCACTGCATTGCTGTACTCATCACCCACCGCAAGACTGCGCTTAAACGGAACGCTTTCACACTCCTTTACATTATCCCACGGCACGAGGCAGGGCTGCCCCTTGTCTCCATTGCTGTTTATTCTAGCAATGGACCCGCTTATTAGACACTTTCAGGAACGTCACCTGCACAGGGGGATCCAATTTAACACAGGTCCATTACTAGTGTCCTTATATGCAGACGACGTCATATTGTATGTCAGGGAACCTCGCAATAATTTAGCCCCCTTAATCCGAGAAGTAATTAGGTTCGGCGGCTTCTCCGGCCTAGGTATAAACTGGCACAAATCCGTGATATTTTCTCTTACTACAGGAACGGTCAGATGGGAATGTGAATATCCACTTACCTGGTGTACCGATTCCTTCAAATACCTGGGGATACATATACATTTAAACTCCTCTGAAATTTTGTTAAACTATGGCACGGCAATACACAACTTGGAACTCCAAGTAGATAGATGTATAAGGCTCCCACTCTCGATCGCGGGTCGGGTGGCATTGATCAAGATGATCGTTCTACCCAAATTCCTGTATTTATTTAATAATATACCTATCCTGTTGACGAATCGCTTCTTCAAATCCATTCAAACCCACCTAATCCGGTTGGCATAGGGGGGCAGACGCCCTAGAGTTCGCTGGGAAGTCATGACCCTCCCATATCAAAGAGGTGGTTTGGGAGTCCCTAATTTTCAATTATATTACTTAATCGCACAGTGCAGTTATGCACATTCCTGGTTCCATCCAGACGCCAGAATCCCCTATTTAAGACCGAGGCAGATCTGGTCCTACCAGATACATTGAACACGGTGTTGCCGTCGGGCTTCCCCCCGGACCCACTCGACATCCAGACGGTCTCCACCACCAGCTGGGCCTGGCAAAAACTGGTCCGGATGCTGGGATCGCCAATCATGTATTCCCCTAGCTTGCCGCTTCCCAACCCACGCTGGATCCCAATCACTGGGGAAGGAGTAGTGCGACGCACTCTTGCCCGATTTGATGTGACCAAAATAGGGGAACTGTACATTGAGGGTCAAGCTTTCTCAATCACGGACGGGGACAAATTTCCAGAGGCATCCTTTATGGACAAATTTGTACTTACTCGTCTGCGTGCAGTGATACGAGCCAAGCTGCCGGGCTTCCCCATTGAGCCGGACCCTTTCATCCCCTTATCCACGGTTATAGATAGCGGCACGTGGGACCATCTGGTTTTGAAGTTGTATAGGGCCTGTTTGGAGATAATTCCAGTCCAAGACGCCAAGATACGGGCTGCTTGGAAGGCAGATCTGGGGCATCCCATTTCTGATGAGCAATGGGCTGCATGCTGTCTACAGACTAAAGAGGTGTCACTAAACAGTCGTCATAAGCTCATACATTTTAAATTCTTACGTAGAATTTACATTACGCCAGAGAGGTCACATAGAATAGCTCAAGACCGTCCGCACTGCTGTCTTAAATGCAAGGCCCCACTTGCTGACTTTGCGCATCTAGCTTGGACTTGTCCCAAGATATGCAGATATTGGACTGACGTTTTTCATACACTGGGGGACATGATTGGATTCGACATAGACCCTGCTCCGGCCATAGCCCTTTTGGAATACGTGACCAACATCCCCAAGACGGTCAGAAGGTTCACGGCATTGGGATTGCTACTGGCGAAAAGGGAGATTGCGCTCAAATGGGGGAGGAGGGCGGTGCCGCAGTGCAAAGATTGGCTGCATAGCATGGCATTTTGCAACATTAACTATGATTTGTATGCTACTATGCTGCCCAGTACATCCCGGCCGCGGGATATTTGGGGCCCTTTTAAACGCTACACGACTACATCACACCCACAACCTACTCCTCAAGCCAACTCAGGTTTAGAGCCTGCTGGTATTGGTTGACTGCTGTAGCACAGAAATGTGAGCTTAGCTCTTTAATTCTACATATTCCTTTTGTATGTTTCCCGTATTACGCTTATATGAAGGGGATGGAACTTAGTGTGGGAAACTATGCTGATACTGGATTGGCGAGACGCAATGTGAAACTTTTGCTGTAATGGGCGTGCACAGGAAAGTGAAGAGATTTGCCATGTTTTGCAATACTATTTGTATTATAATGAGAGATGCTACAATTGTACTGTATTGGAGCTGTAATCGGTAATCTGTTAATCCAAAAATGGGTAAATAAAGTTTAAAAAAAACAAAAAAACTATAACGTCCCTGAAACCTGTGGTTTTTTCAGTGAATTTCTAAGGTTTTTAAATGCTAATTACGAACTATAACGTCCCTGAAACATATGGTATTTTCCGTGAATTTCTAAGGTTTTTTAAATGCTAATTTCTAGCTATAACGTAGTAGTCGCGTTTGCAGAGTGATTCAGAAAGGGGGCTGGGCCTTTTACCAGCACTCAGGAATTCCGCTGCGTAGGACGTAGAGGAGGTACCAGGAGGGCTTCTTGGCCCCAAAGTCCCTCAGGAGTAAAGTGGACTTCATCCCCCAACCCGTAGCGTGCCAGGAGGCACGTTTGCAGAGTGGTGGCAGAAGTGGGGCGTGGCCTCCGAAGACCTCTTAGCAATACCACTGTGTGGGACTTACTGGAGGTAACAGGAGGGGTAGTTCGCCCCCAAGGACAACCTTGGGGGCCAACTATCCCTCCTATTACCTCCAGTAAGTCTCACACAGCAGCATTAGTAAGTTCTCAAAGCAGGCCACGCCCCCTATGCCCACCACTCTGCAAATGCGCTCCCTGGTGCGCTCTTGGATGGGGATTAAAGTCCCCTTTGCTGCTGGGGGTAGTTAGGGGCCGACTAGCCTACCTGATACCTCCAGTAAGCCCCAGATAGTGGGATTGCTGAGGCGTGGACACAGGCCACGCCCCTTTCTCCACCACTCTGCAAACGTGCCTCCTGGCATGCTCTTGGTTGGGGGATGAAGTCTCCTTGCCTCCTGAGGATCCCTGAGGGCCAACTAGCCCTCCTGTTATCTCTAGTAAGCCCCACACAGCTGGATTGCTGAGAGTGGTCTGAGGCCACGCCCCCTTTTTACACCACTCTGCAAACGCGCCTCCTGGCACACTGCTGCTCGGGGATTGAAGTCCACTTCAGTCCTGAGGTCCTCAGGACACAAGAGGACCTCATCGTCCCACCAGCAATGTGCCAAGAGGCACGTTTGCAGAGTGGTGTAAAAAGGGGCATGGCTTCGGACCACCTCTCAGCAATCCCACTGTGTGGGGCTTACTGGAGGTACCTGGTGGGCTAGTTGGCCCCTAGGGACCCTTAGGATTCAAGGGGACTCAATCCCCCAAACCAGAACATGCCAGGAGACACGTTTTCAGAGTGGTGCATGGAGGGGGCGGGGCCTCCGGCGAGATGCCTATTTCTCTGTTCTTTTCTTTTTTTAGAAGGGGGGGCTGTGTGGCCCCCCTTCTCTTAATTTTTGGGTGGCCCTGGGGACCCCATCCCCCAGGGCCTAAGCCATTTATTTATTTATTTTAAATGGAAAGGGGGCCACGCAGCCCCCCTCCTGAGGCCGATTTCGGCCCTGGGGACCCCATCACCCGGGGGCATGGACAATTTTTTAATTAAAAAAAACTACATTTAAAGGAGGGGGGCCGCTCAGCCCTCTTCCTGAGGCCTTTTTCAGCCCAGGGGACCCCATCCCCCAGGGCTTTGCCTCTTATTTATTTTTTTTTACTTTACGGGCCACTTTTGGCCCCGGGAACCCCATCCCCCGGGGCCTGGCCTCCCGTTGGGGACCGTGGGGGAGCCCCAATGTCCCCACGGTCCCAGCCGGCATTGCTTTTGGACAAAGGGAGCTGCAAACATGAAGCTCCCCTTGTCCAAAAGCAATTCTGCTTCGCTTCATGGAAGCGAGAGCAGTTTTCCTGCTCTCGGTTCCATGAAGCGAAGCAGGAGTTTGCAATGACAGGGCGGGAGCAGTGCTCCCGCCCTGCCATTGCACACTGCAATGTCCTGGGGGTAGGCACCCCGGGACATTGCTGGAGCTGGCCCTGGGCGGTGGCGGTCCCCAGGGCCATCGAAGGCTCCAAGAGGGGGGGCCATGCCGCCCCCCTCCCAACTTGAACATAGCCCCGGGGAGGTGGCGGTCTGCAGGGGTCAGAAACGGACCCCCGTATTTGAATAATTAGTGCCCCGGGGTGGTGGTGGTCCCCGGGCAGTGTGGGGGGATTGAGCCCCCCCACTTTGCTTTTAAATTAAGTCCCGTGGAGGTTAGTGGTCCCCAGGGCTTGGTGGGGCCTGCAAGGCCCCCCACCCTAATTAATTAAAGCCCCGGGGAGGTGGTGGTCCCTGGGACAGCGTAGGGGGGCAGGAGCCCCCCACACATTTTATTTTTAAAAGCCCCGTGGAGGTGGCGGTCCCCGAGGCTGCGGGGGGCCATGTGCCCCCCGCATGCTATTAATCATGCCCCGGGAAAGTGGCGGTCCCTGGGGCTGCGGGGGCCCCCACAGGCCCCCGCATATATTTTCCTCATTGCCCCCGGGACCTGGCACACCCGGAGGCTTAGTAAAACGAAGCACCGGAGCCTGCACTTCCTTTTTTTATTAGTAGGATCCGCGAATCCCGCAGAAACAAAATGCTTTTTTTGGCCCTGGGGGTCTCTGTGGGACCCCTGAGCAGGCCTAGGGGGTCAGGGTATTTCTACCCTGCCCCCTTTTCTTAATTTTTAACCTTTTTTCTTGTGACTCGGTTCAACAGGAGGGTTCGAGGATCCACCGCAGTCACCAGATATCGATATTTTTTTATTTTTGAATTTCTCAGAAACTACTGAATGGATTTACAATATTTTTTTTTTAAAACGCTTTCTGAACCAAGAGCTACCTTTTTGCCAAATTTGGAGTAATTCCGTTCAGCAGTTCGAGCTGTAGCCTTCTCCATAATTTCCTATGGAAATTAACATGGAGAAAACACGTTTTGGGAAATCCCCTTGTTTCTCGTCCCCTGCTTGACGAATCACCCCGAAACTTTCAAGACAGGACCGCCCCATTAGTTATGAAAATTTCGCGAAGATTCGTCAACCGGCGCCACAGATATTGGCAAATCAAAAAACGCTTTTCCTATTGAAACTAGGTCCTAACTATAACCACCTACTGGCGACTGCCAGTAGGTAGTATATATATATATTTCCACCCAATCGAATTGCTTATGCCCCCGCCTGCTTTCACGATGAGTTGGCGGCGAGGTAGCGAACCTCTATAAATCCCATCCAAAATCTGTAATCTCAGCGCAATCCTCATCCACCGGCCAAAGATACCACAGTACCGCCACTCTTAGGTTGTTACAGTGCGTTTATTTAGACACTGGCAACAAAATTCCCCACTGCCAGTAGGTAGTATATATATATATATATATATATGCCGTCACTATAAACATAATAAAAACTGAGTGAAAAAATTGCCCCATGGAGTGCTGGATAATTACTGCCGAATGAGAGTGGTGATTTTATTGGAATATATATATATATACACACACATATATACATATATATTATGAAACGCTTAGCAAACAGTTTTCAGATTTAATGCATGCACAAGTATAACCTATGATTTATGATATTGGAATCATATTACACACTTTTAACACCTTCCACTGCATACCAGTCACAAATTGTTAACTGATCAAAATCACCTAAGTAATCCCAACTTTTAACATTGATTCTTTGCAGCGATAGTTCAGAAATTGCCACAGACGGTTCATCTCATTCTCAAAGGTCTGGTAATGGCATATCTGGCAGAGGCCCAAATTCCATTTAACTCTCAGTCGAAGGGGGCATTTTTATGTTATTTTTGCCATGCGTGCATGGAAGGTACCGCCAACATACATTTTCATTGTAAACAGGATTCTGCCTTGCTGTAAGCAACCAAAACCAGAACTCTTAGCTGGATTCAGCAACAGCAAGTTCAACACATGGCTTACATAAGCTCACCAAAAACTGTATTTCTCTGCGTAGAAAGTAGTCTATCTCTTTCTGTATATTAAAATGCTTTACATAAACAATGTGGACGAACCCACTTGCAAAAGTCGACTCACTTGCAAACAGATTTACAAGAGTGCCAGAAGACCTTTTGGTTTTGTAAAAGACCCCTCACACACCAACCTAGTTGGTGTCATGCTTCATCATTGGGGTCCCAACCGGGTAGCCGAATGCCACCCGGTTATGCTACAACGCCTGATTAGAGCGGAGCTGGTTTTTTGTGATATGTGAAGAAAGTGGTGCTGAATTAAAATTATCTCTGGGGATCCTTGCTAAATATCCTTTATTCCTAGCGACCCAGGATAAGGTTAAAATCAAAAAAGAAGGCAACTTTGGAGAAAAATGCTCCTTGTTGTCACAAAAAATAGGTCTACATGTTTCAGCCCTTAGAAGAATATATAGGGCTTTCGTCAGGACCAAGTGCGTGAAGTGCAGGGGTGGCAAAATTATGCCACGTGTACAGTGAATTATCAACACACGCGCTAAGGTGTGTTGTGGTGAAAGTGGTGTCTGTATACTCACGGACCCACTGAACAATGAAACCCTGTAAGGAGAGAAAGACAAGACAAAACACAAATAACATAAATGCAACATAAAATGCAATCTTTGTCGCAGTCTTGGTGTGCCACTGTGAGTGTCTCAGGTAGGTTGGCACAGGTGTGAGTCGATCAATAGTGTAAACCGGGTATTACCTGGTAATTCATACTGTTCCAGCGTGAGGTACTCCCTAATCGTGCATCGTTCTACTGGGAGTGACGAACACGTAGCATTCTGGTGTGTTGCTATGACTACAAAGGTAAAAGGATGGGGGGCCCTGTGGTGCCTTACATGCTTATTAACATTATATTTATCAATAGCCTTATTCTCAAAGATTCAGAACAACAAGTGCTTGTGCGCGTGCAGACTCCAGGGTGAGAAGGGTCATGCGTGAGCTGTATAGAAAACAACATTTAGACAATTAAGATGAGATTGCATGCATGAGGGCATGGTGAAAGATGACTTAGTTACACAGTATTAGTGTTGCCTGTAGCAGTAATCAGGACCCGGGAGGGTTACCAGTCTGTAGTCACACACTGGGGGCAAATAAAAAGAAAAATACAGTATATTGATGAGTCCTGTCTGAGGAGAGGCATGGTAAAAAGGCAGGGGTGGGAGCCTACGCTCGAGTGGGTAGAAAAAGTCTTACTTCGTCAAGACTAGGTAACCGCTTCTGTTACCTATTCCGGTCTCCTCGTGGTCCTGGACACCACAGAAACGGTCCAGCAGACGGATTTAAGAATGCAGGCATCGGCCGTTAACGGGAGACGTGTACGCGTCATCGCGTCGCGGGAGCGGCGTGCGAGTTGATGGGGAGACTAGACCGCCTCAGGGAGGCGGCTACTGCGCATGCGTTAGAAGCACCATCTTGGTAGTGAGAATCACGCATAGGTTAGTATGCGTTAAGAAAGTGACAGACTATGGTAGAGGCGTGGCACGGTGGAAAGGTAAAGGAATGAAAAGGGAAAATGGACTTCCAGTGCCATATTAATTGACAAAAGCAGACTAACTGCTTCAAGAGAGATGCTATTTTTATGAGGGATTATATCGTCAGTAATGCTCTCTCGTAGACACAGTAAGACGCTCCATTAGGCTGGAGGCGGAGGACACTAAATGATGGGCATCGATGCTGTGTCTAATGGGGTGGATTAGTGATTTGTCACGGATCAATGCTCCCAACATAAGGGTAATATTCAAAGTGTTGTGTGCCGTAATGCTGGGCTAACCCCTGAAGTAAGGGAACACAGTGGTGAGGCTGGAGTATCAATGGAAAGGGGTCCCTTGTGGTTTAAGGAGGTTTACTGAGGGAATTCCAGGGGATGTTGTCATTAAGCCCCGCAAGGTGGGTGGACAAGCGGTAAATCCACCGCTGTTCCTTCTCCAAAAGGCGGCTTTTGTAGGTTGGGCAGTTTGGTATCAAGTATTTCAATTACTACCCACTGTATGTTGTTGGTAGTGTGACCTGCCTCTAAGAAATGGTTTGTCATCCGTGTAGTATTTCTTTTGCATCAGATTGTGCTGCAGTGCTTGCATATGCGGGTCTTGATTTTTCGGCTGGTCATGCCGATGTATGCAAGACCGCAAGGGCAGGTAATGCGGTAGATGGCGTTCACAGTATTGCAATTGGTGTGTTGTCGGATGTACCATGTCTTGCCAAGTTCCAATTGCAGGGATTTGGTGGGTACCGTTAAATGACAGACACTGCAATTTCCGCAGGGGAAATGGCCCACGATATTGGGAAGGCCCCATGCAGTCAGTACGGTGTTCATGGGTCTCAGAGGTTTCGCAGGGCGTGTAGACACTAGAGTGTCTTTGATGCTCTTCACCCGTTTGTAGGAGAACAGGGGTTTCTCCCACTGGAGTTTGCCAGCGTTCAGAATTTTCCAGTTCTTTAGAATGATACGGGAGACTTTGTTGGAAACGGAGTTAAAAGTAGTAACGCAAGTAAGGGGAATGGAGGTGGTCGTGCGCTGTGTGCCTTCCAACAATCCTTCCCGGTTTTGGTTGCGAGCACGTTTTTTGGCCTTTTCAGTGATCCTCTTGGGATAGCCACGTTCTTGTAGTTTTGTGGTTAGGGAATTTGCCTGTTCCTTATAATCTTGAATTTCGCTGCAGTTTCTACGCAGGCGGAGATACTGTCCAAATGGGAGGTTTTCACGTAATGTTTTGGGGTGAAAGCTGGTATAGTGAAGTAAGGAATTACGTGCTGTGGGCTTGAAATGGGTCTTGGTTTTGAGTTTTCCCATTGTGGCTTGGATGTCTAGGTCCAGAAAAATCATGTTGTGCGTGTCGACATTGTATGTGAACTTGAGGTTAGGATCACAGCCATTGATCCATTCGAAAAATGTGTGTAAAGACTGGTTATCGCCTTCCCAGATTAGTAGGATGTCATCTATGTAACGTTTGTAGAATTTGATCTTGGTGCCATGTGGCATGTTGGGGTTGAAGAGGTGTTTTATCTCGAAATTATAGACATAGAGTCCAGCCACACTAGGGGCGAAGACGCTCCCCATAGAGGTTCCATACTTTTGCAGGTAGATCTCCCCCTCAAACTCAAAGTAGTTATCTTTTAGCGCAAGTGTCGCACATTTTAAAACAAAAGATTTAGGTGTGCGATAGTTCCAAGTGGTGGTGTCCAAAGCCTGTTCGAGTACGGCTAGGGTGTTGTCCTGAGGTAAACTGGTATAGAGACTTTCGACGTCAAGGCTGACTAGAAATGACGTTGCAGGGTTGTAAGTCAGAGTGTCGATGTATCCAAGAAGGTCTTTTGTGTCCTTCAGGTACGTGCTGGTTGACTGCACAATCGGTTGGAGGAAGAAATCACAGTAGCGTGAGAGGGGCTCCAGTAGGGATCCTATGCCCGATACAATGGGGCGACCGGGCGGCGGTGTCCTGTTTTTATGGATTTTCGGGACTGTGTAAAAATATGGACTCTTTCCTGCAGTGGTTGTCAGAAATTGGGCTTCTTGTTTAGTGATGTGACCGGATATTTCTGCTTCCTCCACAAGGTTGAGGATTTTCATCTTTAAGATTTCACTGGGATCCTGTTCTAGCCTTTGATAGTTCTTGGTATCACTCAAAAGGCGTTTGCATTCTGCGCTGTAGTCCTCCAGGTCCTGAATGACAATGCCGCTGCCTTTGTCGGCTGGTTTGATGATGATCCTGTTGTTGGACTTTAGTGTTTTCAGTGCTTCACGTTCCTTGGTACTGGTGTTTTGGAATGTCCGGTCTTCTTCCAGGGTTTCAATTTCGTTGAAGACTGCTTGTTCGAAAGTTATGATTTCGACTGGTATGGCACTCGGAGGAGGACTGAAGGTGGACTTTATCTTAAACCTGGTATCTCCCTGTGTTTCTGGGTTAGTCTGCTGCGGAAGGTGTTGTAAAAATGCCTTCAATTTGAGTTTGCGTAAAAAGTCCGCTAGTTCACATTGTAGTTGGAACTTGTCAAGTTTTGCTGATGGGGTGAATTAGGCCTTTGTTGAGGACTGTTTCTTCTATGGGTGTGAGCCTGTGCGAAGAGAGGTTCGTGACCAGGCTTAGCTGGTGCTGGGGCCTGGTTGATGTTCCTTCGTCTTGCTCCTTGTATGAGCTCCCGGGGTTTGATCTTCCTCCCAGTGGACTTGGGCTTGTCGCCATCTTCTGCCTCTTCCGCGTCGGCCGCTCCCTAAAAAAGGGAACTTTTGGTTTTGGTTCATGTAAGGTGGTGGCGGTCCAAACAGGGGGTTCCATCCATACATGAATTGTGGATTCATTTGTGGGTAAGGGGCCTGATAATGCATATTGCCTCCTGGGGGTAGTTGTGGCCATGGTTGTTGCCACTTGCTGTTCTTTCCTCTCCCACCTTGTTTATTTCTGAAACTTCCTAACTTTAACACGTATGATATTTTTCTTGTGCCAAATCGCAAGCCTTTGCTTTCAAAACACTCTAGATACCATCTTTTAGAACGTTTGCACTATATAAAATCTTTTTAAAAGTTCAGGCCCCTGGGGGCGTGGCTTGGTCAGCTAACATGGCGGACGCAGCTTGAATAAGCTCCGCGCGTCCACCTCATTAATCCGCCGTAAATCCTGTCATTATCGACTTGGTGCAGCTTATCCGAAGCCTTAAGGACTGCTAATCTGCTTGGTGCACCCGGCGCGGTGCTGAAATCTGATCGCCGGCTTTGGATCGGGGGAAGACGTCGGAGCTGTGTCAGGCGCCTCGTGGATTGGGCCTGTCGCCGCCAGCCTGCCATTCGATCCCTGAAGGGGTGCAGCCGGGACCTGGGCCGTGGATCAAGCCCTGCGGTGAGGAGAGTGGTGACGCGGGAGGGCTAGGGCGGGTGCGGCGGGTGTGTTGGCTTCTCGCCCCCGCCGGGGCCTGCTGTTGAGCGGCTGTCTTTGCCTCCAGCCGTGGTCCTGGTCGCGGGGGAGCCCCGTCAGCCCAGACTGGTTCTCTGCTGGGGCTGAGGGTTTGCTCGGCCTCGATTTCAGTGGGTGGGGTGGTAGCCGTCCAGGGCCTCCGGAGGTGGGGGCAGGGGGCGCGGCCCGCTGTGCTCACGGGGCCTTTCCGGCGCTCTCTGTGATCGAGTATTCCCCTGGGCGAGATACACAGGGACCCGGCACGGAGGCTTTGCCATCTCGGCTGGCGGAACAAAAGTGCCACATTTGCCTGCTGACTTGGTGCACTACGCTTACCCCTCGGCTGGAGAGGACCAGGTGGACTGGGGGCCTGTGCTCAAGCCTCAACCTGGATTCAAGAGGCACTGGTGACACCATCTTGGTGCCCCTGCGGGCCAACGTGAGCTGGTTCTACCCCCCCCATTTCGACCACATCGAACGCGTCTTGCTGCTGACGCAGGGCTACACTACTAGGGCCGAGGTGTGGTGCAATACCCTCGAGCCGATTAGCAGGGAGACGTAGTAGGACCCCTTAACGTGCCCTGCAGCCATAGGGCACAGGCAGCGCACTTGATTACTGCACAACCTAAGAAGTAAGCCCTGCAGTACGGGGATAGTCGGGGGATGTGGCGTGCTTGTGGTCCGGCGAGCTAGGTCCTGATAGAAGGGCCTGCTTGGCTCTCTGCTGCGGGTTGCGGAGACAGTTGGGCTAGGCCCGGTGCGGCTTGTGGCCTGGTAGTAGGCTGGTTTCCGTGAGGACTGGCTCACGGCACTCTGCCTGGTGAGCCCCCAGAGTGGCGAATTGGCTTTAATACGACTCCGAGTGCCACACCGAATCCTGAACAGTGTTTCCCCCGGCATACTCGAGGTGACTCATTTGCGGAACACAATGGGGAAAGATAAACCTGGCGCTGCGGGTCCGAAACAAAGTACCTTGGACCAACACGCTACGACAGCGAGCGGAGGATCCACACCTGGCCCATTACCAGATAATGCGGCTCTCCTGGTGGCCATTACAGAAGCGAGAGACACGCTAGATGCCAAGATTGGCGCAGTTGGCACCGAAGTTTCCTTCTTGCGCCAACACCTGAGGAAAGCCGTTGACCGCATTACAGAAGCTGAGACACGGGTATCCTCCGTGGAGGATAATGTGATGACCCTACAGCAGTGTGTCAATAAACTAATGGTCATCTCTCAAGAGCTCGCTTCCCGGGTTGAAGATGCAGAAGGCCGTGCTAGGCGCAATAATCTCCGTTTTGTTGGTTTCCCGGAGGGATGCAAGGGTAACTCTATGAATCGCTTCCTCACCTCGTGGCTCAAAGATCTGCTGCCTGCCAATATGATCTCCACGTGCTTTGTGGTCGAGAGGGCCCACCGGGCACTTACGAGGAAACCACCCCCTGGGGAAAATCCACGGCCGGTCATCGCCAAGCTGCTTAACTACGCGGACAGGGACGCAGTGTTACAGTTTGCTCGGTCACATAAGGATAAACTTATCTTTGACTCCAGGCCTATAATGATTTTTCCAGATTACACCCGTCTAGTACAAAAGCAAAGACGTCCTTCACAGCAGCAAAACGGAGACTGCGTGACCTTAATATTTCATACATGCTGCTTTACCCTGCCAGGCTCCGTGTTGTGTATAACTCTAAGACCCACTTTTTCGACTCGCCTGAAGCAGTTTTCGCCTGGTCTGATGAAAGAGCCCATTTGAAACCTCATTCCCCACCGCCATTAGAGTCCGACTCCTCCAGGGGCTCGCAACAAAACAGGTCGCGCAGGACGAAATCACAGCGGCGACATCGCTCCGGTTCCGACTGGTGCTCCTCCAGTCCTGAGCCTGCATCCTGATCACGCCACGGCCTGTGAAGCCTCCATTTGCTCGTATTTAAATGTCCATTGGTTGGAATTACTCCGTCTACCCTGCACCAAGTAGAGGTGGACATTGTACATTGTGGCTGACCTGACCCGGACATCTGTACCCCAATGTTAATGTTCTATGGGAATGTTGGGATCCATTGGCAGGGGAGCCCTGGGGTCGCCAGTTGGGGTCCTGGGGTGTTCCATACCGCGACAGATGCTCCTAGTTCTCGGCAGTATCGGGGGGGGACAAAGGGGGTGTTTATCGAGTTTAGAGCTTTGTTGTTTTCAGTTGGTTTTTTTTTCACACGCAGACGCTCATCCCAGTCTTCATTAGGTAGGTCAGTATTCTTATACCCAAAATCGGTATATGACCACACAGCTAGCTGCCTCCCATGTAGGTGACCTAACAGTAGTAACATGGAACGTTCAAGGGCTGCTTAATAAAATCAAACGGGACGCTGTCCTTCGGCAAGCTAAACGATATGGTGCCGACATTCTTCTCCTACAGGAGACTCATCTATTGGGCAATAAGGCTCCCTGCCTAGCCAGGTTTGGGTATCAGCAGGTATATCATGCGGGTTTCACTAGGGGCTCCTGAGGGACAGCTATCCTCATTCATCGACGTGTCCCCTTCATCCATATTAAACACTGGTTAGATCCCGGGGGTAGATATGTCCTTCTGTCGGGCACACTTTATGGGGAATCACTTAATTTAGGCAACGTCTACGCACCCCCGCCTTTGGGGAACACGTTTGTGGAGAACGTCACTCGTCAGTGGGGCAAACTCCCAGAGGGCCTGTCTCTCCTGGGAGGCGATTGGAATGATACTATGTCATCGCTTGATAGGAGGCGGGGATCAGGTGCAAACCCTTCCGCCGTGGCCTCTAAATTGTCACTGCTTGCCAGTGCATTGGGATGGGCTGACATATGGCGTGAATACCATCCTGCTGAGATAGGCTACACATACATGCCCACGGTTCACGGCTCCATGTCTCGTCTAGATTACATGTTTACACCACGGAACTATATTCATAGGTTCTCCCAGGTCTCCCATCTTCCCAGAGGGCTGTCTGACCATTCCCCAGTCACGGTGACACTCCTCTTGCACTTTCATAAGCCCCCCTTTAGGTGGCGAATGTCCCCATGGCATCTCTGAGATCCGGACTACCAAGAGTGTCTGAACACGGCGATCCAAGAGTATCTCACCCTGAATACTGACTCCGCTCCCTCCAAAGAGGCCCTCTGGGAAGCATTGAAAACCACAATCAGAGGGGTAGATATCAGTTACAGGGCGAACGACAAACGTAAACGCTCCGCTCAGCGGGCGGAGCTGGAAACCCAGTGCTCATCCCTAGAGGCACGATACACACAGGATCCCAGTCCAACCCTTCAGCGAAACCTATCCCTCACACAACAACAGTTACACCAACACCTTATGGAGGAGGCGAAAGAGATCTGGTTGGCGTCTCAACATCGGATATACCAGTGGGGGGATAAATCAAGTAAAATGTTACACAGACTCTGTCAAACTGAGCGTGCCCCAGCCACAGTCCCGACCATCAGAGGTAGCGATGGCGTTTTACGTTCATCCCCCGCAGAAGTAGTTGCAGATTTGCGCATCATTTCTCCACACTATACACCCAGAGGGAACAGCTCTCAGAGGACCTCATAGCTGAGTTCCTTTGGGACATTCCCCCCAGAGATTAACAGACCAGATGAGAGACCAATTAGATACCCCCATTACAGTAGACGACTTAACGGCGGCACTAACTGTGATGCGACCAGGCCGGGCCCCGGGCCCCAATGGGTTCCCCATAGAATTCCTCCATTCTCATATGTCCTCGCTGGGCTCACACCTATTGGAAACAATACACGAGGCCCTCGAACGACAACTATTACCCCGGGACTGGCGCCAGGCCGAGATCGTCCTATTTTTAAAGCCCAGTCGCCCGCCGAAGGATACATCCTCATACCGCCCTATTTCCCTAATTAACTTTGAATCCAAATTACTGGGGAAAGTCCTTGCAGATTGCCTGCGGACCTGCATTCAAGATCTGATTCACCTAGATCAATCTGGCTTTATGCCGAATCGAGCCACCCGCCATAATATTCGCCGGGTCCACAATGCCATGGCATTGGCCCCAGAGCTGGGACGCCCTGCGGCAATACTTCTCGCAGACATAGACAAGGCCTTTGACTCCCTGAGCTGGGAGTACCTATTCCAGCTTTTGGAGGCGATCAATCTAGGCCCACGCTTTCTAGCATACGTGCGCCTACTATATACAGAACCTATGGCCTCAGTGCGTATTGCTGGTCATCGTTCTCCCTTCTTCCCATTAGCCGTGGCACACGACAGGGCTGCCCCCTGTCTTTGCTCTTATTCGCCTTGGCGGTGGAACCCTTGGCGGTATGGGTTCACCGGGATCCGGTGCTCCGTGGCTTTGAATGGCCGAGATCGCAACCAGATCGTTTTGCGTTATACGCAGACGACGTCTTATTCTTCATGACTGATCCATGGATCTTGGGCGCGAGAATCTTACAGATTCTCTGTGTCTTCGGCCAGACCACCGGACTCCATACTAACCCTTCCAAATCGGTGCTATTCCCAGTATGCGGACAACAGGGCAGAGGTACATGGGCATCCCAGCTCCAACACGTTACTGACGGTTTCCAATATCTGGGTATATATATATGTCTCCCTGCCCTACGACCTCATGGGCGCGCAATATTAACCCGCTCCTGGCTGGCCTCCATGAAGAGACTTCCATATGGTCATCCCTGCCTCTCTCGTATGGGCTCTCGGCAATTTTTAAAATGGTCTCTCTCCCCAGAGTGCTTTACCGACTCCAAAACTTCCCATATCATATACTGAGGTCTTGGTTCGCACAAATAAACGCTATACTTAACAAATTCTTATGGGGTGGAGGAGCAGTTAGAGTGGCGCTACAGACATGTGTGCAATCTACATACTGCGGTGGTATTGCTGCTGCAGACGTGTACTCGTATTATGTGGCCTCTCACCTCTTGGTCATCAATGACTGGTGGTATAATACACCTACAGACCCGGCGTTTGCTCTTGAACACACGGCAATGGAAGGGATTCCTCTCCTTCGGTTACTATACAGCGCGCAGTCTCTTGATCCTCGACCTCACGCCAGCAGAATGACAATTCGGCTGTGGTGATATACTGTCCGGCGAATGGGGTGGCATGGGCGTTTGACTCAGACAACGCCCTTGTGGCACGGTACCTACCTACGCCAGGTGGCAACGTTGCAGGGGTTCCGACAGTGGGATCAAATTGGCATCTCCACACTAGGGGACATCATGAGAGGCACCACTCTAAAATCCTTCAAGCAACCACAAGAGGAGTTTCATCTTCATAAAACCCAGTTCTACAAGTATCTCCAATTACGCCATGCTCTTACTCCATTGCTTTCAAACTTGGATGACCTCCCAGAGTTTCACCCATTAGAGGGTCGCCTCCTTATGGGCGATTTGGGCGCACACAAAATCCGGCAAATATATCAAACATTGACTACACACTCCACCACGATGCTTCATAAGACTAGGAAGGCATGGCAAGATGATATCCCAGAACTCACTGATGATGATTAGTCCCCTGGGTGCTGCGGTGTCTTCCAGATACCGTCTTATTCAATTCAAATAAGTCCATTGCGTATATTATACACGCCTTCGTCTTTGGAGGATGGGGGTCATAGCATCCCCTCAGTGCCTTCACTGCGACAGGGAGGAGGGGTCGTTCTTTCACACTGTATGGAGCTGCGCAGCAATACAGCCCTTTTGGCGCAGAGTCTCAACCTGCCTTAAAGAGGTGCTGTCCTGCGACCTCCCACTTGACCCTAGACTGTTCCTCCTTCACAGCACAGATGACATAGGAGGGAATCGTTACAAACAACACTTACTCTTCCTTGCTCTCACAATTGCCAAACGCGATATTGCCCAGTTATGGAAAGGAACTTCCCCACCGATAATAGGGAAATGGCGAAAGGAACTAGACAACTGCATGGGTTCGGAGATAGCAGTCTTCCAAGCGCGGGGTTTCCCTCAAAAGCATAGGAAAATCTGGTCGCGATGGGCTACATACAGGGGCATAGACCTTCCTCCTCTTCCTTCGCAAACCCCCTAAAAAGCAGCTTCTATGAGATGTTAAGGGCCATGCTATATGAAATTGGGTTCGCTTTCTTAGGGCGCACATTTGCAATTAAACATGCTCGCCAGTGTGGGTGAGGTGGGAAAGTCTGCGTAAAGTTTTGGTTTTCATTTCTGTTATATATACAAACTGTACCCAATGATATTTCCATACTTGGTAATCTGTCATTATCCTGTCTCAAAATGGTTTATGTCGGGCAATTGCCCAAGTGGTACTATAAAAACTCAATAAAATATGTTTTTAAAAAAAGAAAGTTCAGGCTCCTGAAAATATACTCAACAGCGTGAGGTGGCATAAGTAAGCATACACTGATTAAAATGATGCAAGACAATTTGAAAATGGTTTTATGAAAAGTATTTCAAAAGTGATAACACCTTTTATGAATATATAAAAAAACGAAGCAACTGAAGGCAAATGTCCAATGATAAGAGTTTTGTCAGAGAATGACTCAGATAAATTAATGTAGTGGGTACCAATGGCCACATAAGGATTTGACAGAGAACATTTAGTGTAGAGAAAAGTAAGTCTTGTTTTAGTAAATGCTTAAGCAGAAGAGGGACGGCGGGTCTCTACATTAACAGGCAAGACAAAGTCTTAAGATGCCTGCCTGCGTTACCTGGGCGGTATCTTGCTTGCTGAATGGTGCTGGTAGTTCGCCGGCTAGCTGGAGTTGTGCGTACCTGAGGAGGCCTGGCCGTCTCAAGGATTTCAGAAATTGAAGAAGGTGGAAGGTGCGAGCACGGTTCCGTGGTGGAATCTGCTAGAAAAGCACAAAGAAGAAACTCTCATCACTCACTTGTGGATTGCTTCGTTTCTTTATATGGTATTTCTTTGAGAATAAAGGACAACTTGTCTTTCTCCATTAAACGTTATGTTAGCTCCAAGAACACTAAGGTGTATTTAGTGAAAAATAAGGTGATTATATTTTTCTAAAATACCAGCTATACATTGCATAATGTATAAATACTTAAAGACACAACATGTACCATCAACTGTATAGAAACAATATCATTGCAATTTACCGTGTTATGGGAAGCACTGCTTCTTGAATGCTGCCATTCCAGTGGATGCACTACACATAAAATATTTTCCTAATCTTATACCCGTGACTCTGATTGTATCACTTTTAAACATGACGTAAAAATCCAGACATTTTATATACCCCTTGCTAAACCTGCAGATCAATTTAATTTCCTAACGTTTGGCCTCCTATATAGCTACATCCCCTTGGGTGTCAACAAAGGCGATATAAGTTATGTATCGAACATTCTAGCATTATCACTTCTTTAAAACCATAGCATAAATACAACACAGCACATTTCTCCAAAACAGGTCTGTATATGAGAACTTTTTAGAACAATAGCAGCGTGAAAGTCAGGCCCTCAACTGTTTGTTTATTCTCAGGGAACTGGATTCATCCGTTCCTTCTGTTTCTGATCTCTAACCAAAAATTATGTTTTAATTTTTAATTAAGACTACGGTTTCGTAAAAAAATATCTGGATCATGAGAGCACAAAGCAGCCTCTATTGTTTCATTGAAAGCCCTGATACCTAGATCCTCCATGTTGGCATAAGCAATATCTTTAGTTTTCTATGATACCAAGGACATATGTACATATAGTAGACCAAACCCTTGCCCAATTCAATTGGGTACATGCAAGTTGGCACCAATTTACCCCCCCTTGTCACACCAAATTGCACTATTAGCTAAAAGTGGTCACTTCCATAGTTTTGGTTGTGTGAGAAGTTCTTGGTTGTTCATGGGGTAATTATCATCAAATACGCTTCCAACCCATTTGATGTCCCAATAGGAATAGACTCATTTAGAGACTGCTGGCATTGCTACTTAGATTCACTCCAATTTAAAAATCGTTTGCAACTTCTTTTAAAATTGATGAAACATGTTTTCAGGAATGGAAACAGGGATATCAAACCAATTAAACAAATCTAACTCAGCTAGTGTTTGTGTTAGCACCATGAACCGTGGAATTTTGAGCAATTAACACCTTGCTGCAATTTCTTGGGTGATTTGTCAGGTCATTTGCTTTATCTCCCATCGTGAGAATTCTGGTCACTTTTTTTATGATGTGCTGTCTGCAGGTTGCCAGTATGAGATGTACACATACTTCATGTAAGTAAGGACTGGAACCAGGAAGTTAGATGAGGATGTGCATTAGAGAGTAATGGCATGAAACAATGTGTGGCATCCACTTAATACAGTTCGATTTTAGGTGGTCTCAAGTTACACACGCCTCGTGTGGACAAGTGGGATGGAATTGGAGTAATGAGATCGCCAATAAATCTAGGCATTACCTGAGCGCATCTGTTTGGCAGGGCATGACATGACACGGCACATCCGCAGATGTTTTGAGGAGCTCAGGCACCAAAGGCTCACAACAGCCTAGGCTGCAGGAAATCTAAAATACAGTTCTACCTTGAACATACATTTGGAGTTCTGCACTCATTGGCAGGGTGACAGCGCCTCATCTCCTTAGCCCACCTTACATCTGAGAGGAGAAGCCAGGTCCAGGCAATATTTGTGCTTTTATTCGCAAAGAATTTTCTGTGAACAGACAAGACCTAATCCTGGCATGCTCCAAAATGTATTGCTTTAAATTATGCCTATTCATGGAGAAAACGTATTGAATTTGGACCTTACTGTCCAAAATAGCACTGGCAGCAGCATTGTTTCAAAGAGTTATAACTGTTAATTACACACCTGAAGGAGTCATTGAGGCAGACGATCTTTGAGCATAATGGAAGTGACCAACTGAAAAAAGGCGGGCAGGTTTTTTTTTTTACCCCAAATATATAAAATGTTACAGTGAACCAAAAAGCAAAATGTGACATAGAGAATGGGCCGATAAAATGACTCAATTTCCAGATGGCACGGGAATTTCCCTCCTGGAGGTTGAATACAGCACAATTTATTCACATCTGGTTTCAAGATAATTAATTATCTGTGAGTTACACTTTGATTGTGTGACGAAAACCAGGGTAAATGGTGGACATTTGATGGCGGGGAGCGATCAGGGCATATTCTCTCCTCTCGTTGGGTATTCTCAGAAATACAATTTTCATTTGTGGCTCAGCCTCACCCTTCTCGTTATATACGAGCCCTCCGTCCCCTTGCAATAAAATAGCACCAGGGCCCCTCCTATCTGGGATTGATCTCCATGGAAAAGCTAGCTCAAGAAAAAAATATTACCAAGACTCTCGAGTCGTTATCTAGGTAACAACACTTGCGTTTTGCAAAACTATATTTTGGTGCATCTTTTTAAACCACTCCCTGGCCACTGAGGAACCGCCCACCTACACGTTGCATTTTAACTCACTGGGGTGACCACCCCGTGTCCAACTTCAGCTAGAGAACTTCACTGGCTCCGGTAAAGAACAGAATCCGATTTAAGGCGATGGTTCTATTCTTTAAAGCTTGGCATGGAACGGGGGCCCAAGTACCTGTGCAGAAGGATCTCTCACTATGTTCCTTCTGGACTCTGAGATCCTCTTCAATGAATCTAGCTAGGGTCCCCAGAATCTCTCGCGTTCGGGCTGGGGGATCCTCGTTTGGGTTCTCGGCGCCCAGGCCTGGAATGCGCTCCCCACCTCACTGAGCGCGGTGACGGATCTTACCTTTTTCAGAAAGCGTCTCAAAACCCTGCTTTTTAACCAAAACCTGTGAGGAATCTTCCCGCGCCTGCAGGCTTCCTTTTTGCGTCTCTCTTGTGCTTCTGTTGCCATTAGGGGGGGGTCTATGCCAGGGGGCCTTTTGATGCGCCGGGACACTCGTCTGAGTAGCTGTGCGCTATACAAATGCCTTTATATTCATATTCATGTTCTATATAACTAACAGCCCCCAATTGAATTCTTAAAAGCCTGCGTTATTGACGCGTTCTTACGTTTCTCGTGGCCATCATTACTAATACCGCTCTCTGTCTTCGGTTTATTGCAGATCTGTTTGCTTAGTAGCACTATTATTCTCTTGTCTTGCTCCTTACACCAGAGTCTGAGGCCTCTTCTTGACCATGTCGCTCACTCCCTCGCGGTTGTCCATACATTTACTTCGTAATCACTGCGTTCTTTGCCTCTCCCAGACTGCGGTCACCCAAGCAGGCCTCCCATCCACTGAAACTCTCGGTTTCTAAGGAATAGGCATAGGCCCCTCAAATATGCTGATGGTTAGATCTTCGGCTCGGTCTCCTCCCCGTTCACACTCTGTTCTGCCAGCCGTGGGCTCTGCAAACAGCGGCGGGTAGTAAATCAGACCGTGCTAAGTACCCCTGCCACGGTGCCTTTCTTCAGACATGAACCCTTCTGCATTCGGGCGCGCATAAACCCTAAGGAATGCGACGCCTCTATGAAATACGACGTGGCCGTGCTGGGCGCTCGCAGAAGTTTCCAAGCGCTCAATGCTGTTGCCTAGCTCGAAGTATGCAGCACGGAGGCAGCGCTGAACACCCCGGGGCAATTATGTCTCAGGCAAAAATAAGCATAATTCCAAGATTATTCAGGGTGGTGTCCTCTCCACCCACGGACACGGCCCTATTAAGGTGTGAGGAGCGCTCTGCGCACCAAACCAGGTCGCAACCCTCTTGCACCACCGCCCGTCAAAGAGCGAGTGTGCTTCCGGGCAGGGCACTCCCGAGGAAGCTACAATTTTATCTGTACCGTCTTCACTTGGCACCAGGGACATCCACAGCGCCCACCCCCACCCCGCCACTTTGTTATTAAAACATCGGATCAGACGAAGAGGGTGGTGAGATGTAGCGGAGGCTCAGAAGTGCCCCGCCGGGAAGGAGGAGGGTGTCTGCAGCCCCAAGAGCGGAGCCAAAACCATGTACAACGAGGTCCTATGTACAAGAAGGGCCGGGATGATCTGTGAGAAAATCCCCAAAGAAAATGAAATTGGTCTTTTTTTTACTTTCTAAATACAAATATTGTCACTTTCATCTCCTGTCTCATTTTAAGTGGCATTTTATAACAGGCATCGCTAAACTCGATTTGCAGGTCCACCTTTCCATTCAGAGGTGCCCTGAGATGTGCAACCACAGTGAACAGTGAGGGGATCGAATTTCAGTTTCTTTTATTATGAGGTGTGTTCCCTATTTGGTCCCGAGGCCGGTAACAATTTTTTTTAAAAAAAGCAAAGTGTCATCAACAGCTTTCTCGGGGATTGCACTTTGACGAAGGATGGTGCTCAGCAGTGACCAGATATTATGGATCAAGATTCAACATAACCATGCAAGAATAAACCCAAAACTCGTCCTGTTCAGCTACTCTTGGGTACTGAGTATGTGCACTTCTATAGTTTGCACTTTTGCACTTCGTGACAGCACATCTGACCAGTGCGCAATACTTTTAATGGGAGTGTACCAGTACTTCTCAGTAGCAACAGGTATGCAGGAATAGTTAAGTAAGTCCGTTTTTATATAGCGCAGCTACTCACCCTTACGGGTCTCAAGGCGCTGGGGGCCGGAGTGGAAATTAAGTGAGCTATTGCCCAGAGTCACATGGTGCTGAGCTGAGCTGCCGCCGGAGCCGGGGATCGAACTGTGAACCCTGTGCTCCGAAGTCAGCTGCCCTGGCCGCTGCACCACACCTCTCCACAACTGCCTGCACTTCTATTTAAGGCACTGCACTGAATGTCCACAAAGGATATCGAAATCACAATTGAAGGTGAAAACTAGAGGCCAACTGTACTAAGGCTTCTTGTGGTCGCAAAGGGTCCAAAATGCAAAAGTTGACCCTTTGTGACTGCAAAATGGCCTTTTGGTATGCACCAAACACAAATTGCAATTTGGTAACATTACCGAATTGCAATTTGGATTTGCAACTACATACATTTGATATTTGGAAGGAGTATGCTTAGGGCGTCCCTTCCAAATAGCGATTCAGAAAGAGATGTATTCATGTTTTTCAACCAAAATTCAGTCGCAAACAATTAACCCCTTGGCCGCGGCGGTAATTCCGCCGCGGCGCTGGGGGGGCAGGGGGTGAGCGCGGCGCCGCCATGCTCGTGACGGAACCACGCCGTCATGAGTCACGGGCGAGCTGTGCTCATGACGGCGTAGTTCCGTCACGACCCCGCCCACTCACTAATTCGCCCGCACAGGCGGGGAATCAGTCCCGCGTGGGCGGAGCGGCCGCAGCATGACGGAACCACGCCGTCATGAGCACACGCCGCCCGTGGCTCATGACGGCGTGGTTCCGTCATGCGCAGGGAAGGGGTTAAGGGGCTTATTTACAAGTTCCTTGCCCTACCGGTGCGTCACTTTTAATATGGGAAAAAGTGACGCACTAGCAGAGCAAGAGGCTTGTAAATAAGCCCCTAATATTTTACTGTCTACACAAAAATAGTGGTTACCCATTTGCACATGGTAAGAGGTCTCCAAGGGACCCCTTCCCCTTTGTGAATGTTGACAAAAACATTTTTAAGACTAGGCAGTGGTCCACACTGCCTTGTCTCAAAAATATTTGTCAAACTTTAAAAAAAAATTTAAACACATCCCGTTTTACTTTAAGGAAAATGGACTACATTTAAATAAAATTATTGTTTAATTTAAAAGTATTGACAGACGTGGTGGTCTGCTGACCTCGAAGGCCACCATCCTGTGGTGACAGAAACTGATACTAGGTAGCAATTTGCAACCGACTTAATTAATATTCATGAGGTATGTAAAATTGCAACCCACTATAATTCAGTATTTTGTGAACCAACCTATTAGTACATAGGTTAGTTCACAAAATATCACACTGGTCGCAATAATATTGGCCTCAAATTGTGAACAGTATTTTGCGACCAGTATTTATTATATCTTGCCCTTAGGGCAAGATGTACTAAGGCATTTTGAGGTTGCAAAGGGCACGATTCTTAAAAGCTGACCCTTTGCAACTGCTAAATGGCTTATTGATATGCACTAAACGCAAACTACAATTCAGTAACACGCTACCGAAATCGCAATTTGGGTTTGCAACTGCATAAAGAATCACTATTTGGAAGCAGGGTGTGTGTCCCTTCCAAAGAGCGTTTCAAAATAGGATGTTATACTGTTTTGTAACTGAAATCCGGCGACAAGATATTAATATTGATGACTACTAAAAGGTAATGTTAACCTATTCACAAAGGGGAAAGACTTTGTGAATGCTTAAAAAACATTTTTAGGAGTTGGTAGTGGTCCGTGGAGGCACTGCTTATAAAAATGTATGTGAAAGTTTTCAGATTTTTTTATCACATCCTGATTTTCTTGTAGCAATTTACAACCTACCTCACACATGTGAATGAAGTAGGTCGCAGTGCAACCCACTGTGAATGGTGATTTTGCAAATCGACCTAGTACATAGGTCGGTTTGCAGAATAGATTTGCTAAAGGCTGGTCTGTAAATTGGCCCTTATTCTGTAACAAAAGTTCACTGGCATACGCATCGTCAATGCAATGCATAGTTGGTGAGACACTATGGAGCGCTGAATGGTGTTGCCAGTTTACCTCATGAGTGCAAGTAACCATCGCACTGCTGGGTATGAGTTCGGTCCCTCGCTGACCGGGCCAAAAGGCGCGTGCGCGCGCCCTGGTACTAGAACTGATGATGCCACTCTAGTCGCAACTGTATACCACTAAGTGTGTAGGAAATGAAGGACAGAAAGTCTCGGGTTCCGTTTTGACAGGGTGTGTGATAGCACACAGCAGACATAAACGGGCTGTATGTTCCGGAAAGTCTCGAAGTTCAGTACAAAGGAAAGGAACCAGACTTAAGGAAAACGATGCCACTTGGATACAATGAGACAAGGCCAATAATGGGACACCCGATGACCACCCTGGGGTGGCCAAGGTGACGAGCCGCGTGCAGATCACACCCCTACAAGAGGCGAATCAGACTGGCCAAGGGATGGGGCATTCGCCCCTCCTCACGCCCTCCGAGCAAGCATCATTGCCATGACAACCGGCACAAGCGCCTCTGCTGTGCACCAGCCGTACCCTTCAAGAGCTGATCCGGGATACCGCCGCTACGACTACAAACCGACCGAGCCAAGTGGTGTATAAGGCACGACAGAAAACAGTAAAAGTTTGGCGGGGCCTAAATCCCCAGAGATGCGCTCCTAACATACACTGCATGTCCCCGCTAGTCCGCTCATCTTGCTAGCGGATCCAGGTACACCTACTTGGCTGCTGTGAGGATTCCGTCTTAACATGGGGTGTGAAGTCGCCTCTCTCCAGATGCGCGGTCCTCAGCTGTCCAGGTACAGCCTCAAGTGGTCTTCCAAGGATTGTGCAGGAGGCACACAGGGCCAGTCTGGGGCACTCGCACGCGGCAGAGGACGTGAAGAGCCTTGAACTGCAGGATGCCCGTTTAGATGTATGTACGGTTCTGGCCGACAGAGGCTGAATTCAGAAGTGCCCAGCTCTGCTGCCGGTTCGCGCGCTCTCCAGCTTTTGCTCCTCCTGGACGTCATTTATGCACGATGAGCCCTGGCAGCCCTGCATGGACTGGCTGGAATGCAGGACGTCAATAGTGACAGCCACGCTGGACTGACGTCAACACGCCCCCCACCCCCCCGTAGCTCTGTGCTGGTGTCAGTCTCCTTTGTGCTGCACACTGTGCCATACGCGAGGGAGAGCTCTTATGCTCACCTCGCCGCATCTGCACAACATGCTAAATCTTAAGATTAATAATAAAACCAAGATCAAAAATATAATGGGTAGCACACCGCGCAGCACATGGTTGATGATAACGATACGGTTTTAAGCAAAAATCATTTACAAAGTGCCTAATAACACAGCAAGCGACAACTTTTTTTAACGAAACAAACAGCAACACGAGAAGGAAAAAATTATGTGCCTCCTCAGAGTATATGAAAGCGTTCCTGTTGGGGAAGATGGGAAGCAACACAGACCACTGACACCAGGATTGCGTGAAAAAGGCCGCTTTATTGAAACAGGTGCACATCACAAGACAACCTAGGCTGTTGCCTCACAAAAATAAGCCTCGCTATACAAATTATCTCACCTATATTAAGCTACCCCCCTCCCCTAAAATCTCCCTCCCCCACAACAACTGAATACAGTAATATTGTACCTGCTCCAGATCTGTTTAACTGTAACTGTGACCTGTAAACTCTTCAACCCATTACTACAACGATTATCCCCTACTTAAGTAGACTTCCTACATAACCTTGAACTTCCTGTGACATCCTGGCATGAACTAATCTACCCGTTCCCTTCCTGCCTGAATTGGCGCTGTCAACAAGAATAATCTCTGTTAAACGATGGCAACTTCTCTGCCATCCGCAGCCCAGAAAAAGGGGAGGTGCTCCTTACCTTTTTCTGTCCCCCTGGGCGCCGTCTATCTAGTAGATGTTCAAAACCTTAGCCAACTCCAATTTCAACTGCATGAGATATAACTCAATGCTCATAAAGGACATATATATGTCGTCCGCTCTATAAAATTCCTTGTCTTCAAAACGTAAATCCATATTCGCCACCCACCTATGCCTGACTCCCTACAAAAAGCCTGCATCGGTTTGTTGATCTTTATCCTTGCCTTACCTATAGCTGCTGGGCGGTGTGCCCCTTTCCAAATCCTCAGAGGAATGAACTCAGTCCTGCCTAACGCCTGCTGATCTCCTTCAAGTCTTCTTTCATGTCCTTTCCCAATGCTAGCCCTTTCGTACTACCAAATCGTTCTCTCCTAAATGTAGGAGTAATATATCGGGGCACATACCACCTACCAACATTCTGTTCAAACAAGGTAATAACTCATTCCACAGCATTCCCTCTTTCCAGTGCCACGAGATAGTGTACATGCCAATGTTTAACCTCAAATTTGACCCGTGAGTGCTGGACTTGGCCTGCTGCTCGTCCCACTTTATGAAGGAGTGTCCCACAACCCATATATTCAAACGGATCTCCAATGGCCCAGGAACAGAACCTGAAAGACAAAAACAAAATATGACAACCTGTTCGCTACTTAGTAAATCTCTTCTTCTGCACGAACATAACGTTGGAAACAGTTGAGGACCAACGGCCCAAACTCATGATCCTTTCTTTTCTCCACCCCTGCCTACCCACCTCAGTAGCCAACCCGATTCTGTAGGAATGGGACCAGAAGCCCTGAGCGTCTAGCCCAAGGCGCACTAACGCTTTGCGCAAAATTGCCAACAACTGGAAAGCAGAGACTGATTTCCCGTCCAAGTGCTGAAACATGTCCTGCTCCCAGGGACAGGTCGCCACTTCAGTGACAGACCCCACCGCACAGGGCAGAAGTCAGCCCCAGCATAAGCGGGTAATAGAACGCTTTTACCCTGACCCCTTTGATCCGTCTTTGACTTATATAGCCACACCCGTAGCCCTGCTTTACTTTCACAAACTTCCTCCCAGAGTAACCCTTGGGTCCCCTTACCCCCCAATAGTTCGGAGACTCGGAACGCTCCAGAGAACATCCACAACATTAGTGTGGAAAACAGCACTGTCTGAGTTGCAAACACTTGGCAACTCGGCAAGCACTCTGGATAATATGCTCAATGTCAAAGGTTTCCTCTTGCCACCAGACTGACCCCGCTCCCTTGAGCACCCTTCCAGAATCCTTCTCCCCAGTTCGCCGGCAGAAGGTGCATAACCCCACCACAACTTACCCATGAATGCAATACCCGCTAACTTCCTCGAAATCGTCACCCTGGACTGTCCTTTTTCTATCAATTTCATCATGAATTGCACTACATCCTCCACCCTAGCCCACGCGTCCGATCTATGTCGTGCCCTCCCAGCCAACAACTCGACACAAGCCTATGAGTATTGGGCTCTTGTAGATGCAGCTAACGGCTCCTCTACCAACTGAAGGATCCTTTTTCTTCTACTGTCCATAAGTGCTGCAGCATTCTGGTCCTGACACTGTCCGCCTCCGTGGCCAGTCCATGGAATCTCTCCCACTGTGAACGAGACAAAGCATCCGCAATGTCATTGTCCACCCCTGGCACATGCTGAGCTCTAAACACCACATCTAACTGTAGACACTTTAACACAAAGACCCTCAGTAACTTCAATACCTGAGAGTCCATTGCTGACTACCTGTTAAAGACCTGCACTCCTGACATGTTGTCCACCCTAAACAGAACCTTTTAGTGCTTGAATTGGTCACCCCACAGCACTATGGCCACAAGCAAGGGGAAGAATTCCATAAAAGCAATACTGTGGCCACCCTGTTTCCAAGCCTGCAGCCATTCCTCTGCACACCAATGCCCTTGCCAGTATAGACAGAAACCAATGCCACCCGACGCGCCAAAGAAAATTTGAGCGTCCCAGTCAAATTCTTCAAATGACGCTAAGGGACTCCTGTTAATGGAATGCAGAAAATATCTCAACATCCTCAGGTCTTTTTTCACCCAGGCTGACAATCCTATATGATGATGCGGCAATGGGAGCCCTGAAAGAGCCAAACCCAGTCTCCTACAAAAAGCCCTCCCCACTCTCACCACGCTGCATGAAAAATTCAAGTGCCCCAACAAAACCTGCACTTCCTTCACTGTGACTTTCTTCTTCCCCAACATGGAGTCCAGCAATTGCTGCATTGGGCCGTTTCTTATCTTCAGGAACCTGGCTTCCATTACACTGGAGTCAATTTTAATTCCGAGGAATGAGATCACTGCAGTGGGACCTACCTCTTTTCCTGTGCCAAAGGCATCCCCAGATCCCCCATCAGCTCCTGAAAACTTGACAGTGCATGTTGACAGTCCATGGTAGTGGGGCTGCCCATAAAAAGAAGTCATCAAGGTAGTGTGTCACATTGACATGGCCCATACATGTGATAAACATCCATTACAAAAAGGTGCTGAAGCATTCAAACAGGACGCACGAAATGGAGCAGCCCATGGGTAGTGCTTTATCCGGGTACCATTTTCCTTCAAACTGTATCCCCCAACAGCTGAAAGTCAGCGGGGTGCACCGGCAACAAACAGAAAGCTGACTTAGTGTCGCTCTTCGCCATCAGTGCTCCGTCCTGCTTCCCCCACCAGAGATAAGGCCACGTCTACCGATGAGTACGTGACGGCCACCTGCTCCTCAGGAATAAAGTCATTAACTGACTAGCCCTCCAGCCAAGACAAGTGTGGAATAAGTTGTTATTTGCCTGGTTCCTTCTTAGGAACCACCCTGATAGGGGACACAATTTTAGTCCTCCATTGGCCAATCATCAAAAGGGCCAGCCATCCTACCTTCTTTAATTTCTTTACCCAACTTGCCCCTCACTCACCTGCCTTGCCTGAGCTCACTGGCTAATTTCAAGTTATCTGCCCAACATCTCACCCTTGGCCCCTGGTACCCCAGTCTGAAACCCCATGTAAACCCCTGCAGTAAAACCTGAGCCTCATCCTGTCTGTCATATGTCGCAAGCCAAAAACCCAATCTCTCTAGTTTAGTAAGAATACAAGTTCTTCCCCGCAGGGCCATGTCCTTCCCTCCCTGACCTGTAGCCCCCTGCCTGTCCTTGCTGCCCCCGCTGTATCCCTGCTGTTGACCCTGCCATGTTGAGGCCTGACACCCCTGTACCAAAGCAGTTAACCAAGGCGTGTCTGCCTGCACACTTGGAGCACTCATGGCAGAATTTGCAATATTCCCTCATGCAGCTCCCTTTATTGTAATCCCAGCAGGTGCCAAAATTGTTGGCCTGGCCTCTACCTGCTCCCTCCACCCCTCCTCGGGTGGAGCGCCCCTATAAGGGCTGATACACAATCGGCAAACTGGTTGCCGTGAAAATTGTTTTAACAAACTTAGCAGGGCCCATTGTATGCTGCCATAGGTCCATGTCAATATCACCCCACTGAGCCTCTGTATCAAATGCAATGTGGGCCCTAAACTCCTCTTCATACTGGACCCATGCATACCCGCCATAATTGATTTGCGCCTTTCTAATCACATCCATATATTTAAACATTTGCACGGACCTCTCCAGTTATTCTTCGCAGTATATAATAGCATAAATGAGGATAGCTGCCGTCCAATTCTCACTAGTGACCGGGACCTTGGGCCGCTTGGATAGTTAAAATTCTATCCCTTTGATACCCTTCTTTTGACCAAATCTCCCTAAACAGCAATTTCATCATTCAACATGTCCACCTTTCCATATTTTTTCTTTAGTGGTCGCCATGAGATGCGCTCCTAAAGGCTTTGACGTTCTCATATAAGGGAGTTTCTTAATTTTCAGCTCCTTACTCTCCAACTTATCTGTCTTCCCCCCCACCTTCTGTCTTGCTATCCTGTGTGGCGTCCCTCTCATCGTCTACATCTTTGCTGGACCCTTTGATGGGTAACCCTGCTTTTTCCTTACCTGACTCTGCTAACCCTACCTCACAGGAACTACCCTCTTGTTTGACCCCTGTGCATGCGACATCTGTGTCCCACATGTGATCATATGTCCCCACACCTGTAGCTATTGCATAACGACCTTTGCTCAAGGAGGCCTACCCACTACCCTGAGGCGCACTTGCCTCCACACCTACTGATACCATCGTAGGGGTGCATGTACTGTCAGGTGCCTTAACTGGCACCAAAGTCGGTGCACTCTCATGGGCCCGCCGTTTCACCAATTGTGGTCTCCTCCGGGTTTTACCACTTCCACCTTGCGTGTGTCGGAAACCTGCCGCTTGCAAGACACTACAGCCGGAACGATTAGTGGCACCCCCTGCCCTTCCTGTTGCTGCCTACCCTCCCCCTCTACTATTTGCACCTCATCGTCATCACACACTTCACCCTCCTCAAGACTCTCTTCATCAAAATCCAGTACACTTATATCGTGTTGCACTGCTGCATTTTGTGACCACCTACTCTGAGGGGCCGTATATTGCCCTCCCTGCCTATCTGCTGACACAGACCTACACCTCTTCATGGAAGTACCGTCGGGGGTTTCACTCCACTCTCCTGCCCGTTGCACCACAGAGGTCATGGCAGACCTTCCTGGGGCAGTGATCTTGCGGCTCACCGACGCCTTCCAGCTAGCCGCACAGGGCCGAGCTTTCTCTTCAACTCGGGGCCACTAGGCCGTACGAAGCTCTCCCGAGTCTGCTACCACTGACTCCATGGCGACCTGTGAGTGATAAGGTAGGCCCGGTCGGCTGGTATGTTCCCACCACTGAAAACCCTGGCCCTCACTTGCGCACCCCATCCTCCACCTGGACCCCTCCCCTACATTACTCTCCTCCCTGCCAAGTGCCAAGACTTCTTCTGCCTTGCCACTCATCCCTTCTTGCCCCACCCCTCCGTTGATTGCTCTACCATATACTCTCAAAAGGGGCCTAGCATCATTGCCTACTACAGATCAACATGCCCATGGCCCTAAGATGTCCTCTGTACCACACCCTTGGTCCTCCCCTTCATCCTCATTCCAACTCAGCTCTGCAGCCACCACTACAGTCAGGGCACCCATAAAGGGGACCCGCTCCCTCCTTCTGCTATCACCTGCTCCCTTATACAGGGGGTTCACCCCGCACTTCCTCCTGTGCCATCCTGACCTCTGCCCTCTGATCTCTGTTGGGCCATATTGTCCTCACCCCCACAGGTGCCCTGTCAAGCCAGGCACCGCTGTCTCAACCTATGGGGTTCCAGTTGCCACTGTCTGCCCCAACCCTGACTGCCTCCTCCTCCAACCCCATATCTAGCTTTTGAGCCTCCCCACTCTCCAAGAATAGCTCCTGGTAAACCACCCTGAAATCTAATTCCTGCCCCTCACCCTCCCTGTCCTGCCCCTGTTCCACTGCATCCAACAATATGCTGCTCACCCTCCCAGCCCCTCCCTCTTCCAGCGTATGCCTGCACGAGACAAAAGGCCTCCCTGGCCCACACGTGCTTCATTCCTCCTCCCCTTCTCCTTGCCTTGCAATGGAGCGCGAAGCCTCACGCCTTGCGAATAAGGCCTTGCGCCCTTCCCCCGAGTCAGCGCTCCTAGCAGGCACCTCCTCCCTCACAGTATGCTCTTCGGCCGCTATCGCCGGCCAGCCCACACCTCCCACCGCCTGCCTCACTGTCCCCATTGCACCTGAGCCACCTTCTGACTTGGGAGCGGCCTGTTTCCCTACCTGGGCACTGCCACAATCGGGTCTGGTGTGGGGAAGAACACGCCATGACCACCGCCGGGACCCACTTCGCGGCCTTCCTCGTGGGGCAGCCGCCACACTGCAGCACCCCCTCTGAGAGGAGATCCAAGTGCCCTGCAGCCTCCAGCAGCCGTATGGCCTGCGCCACCATCATATCGCTTGATAAGGCCAACACGGTAAGCCACACACTCGCTAACAATAAGTAGCAGAAAAACTCGAAAGCTAACTACGCAGCACAAACTACAAAATGGTCGCAAAAACTATCACCGCCTAGGTATCAGTGACCGTGTTAACAACAAAATGGTGGCTGGCATCTACAAAATGTCCATCCATATACCTCTTAGGCTACAAAAGTAGCGCAAAAATCGCCCAACCCTTGAGCAGTCGTCGGACCGCTCCACATCCTCAAACTACCCGGAGGGCAGACCTCTCTACGGTCGGCGGCCCCCCAAATCCCCATTGTATTAACTAGTTTCTGCCACAGAGCATTTCCAGCATTAGTGAGCATAATAAATGGGCTTGACTTTGTACAGATTATTTTTCCAAAACATTTAAGCTTTGAATATAAGCCAGACCGATTGTAAAATCTGAAAAGCTTGACGATGTTAAAAAATCAAAGAAAAGTGAATACAGAAAATGAAATGAGAGTACAATATGTATGGAATATTGAAGACAATTGTATTTTGTTTGGCTTTCACAGTTGATAAGAGTATAGGAAAAACCTCTTTTGTAAATCATGAATGGTGGCAAACTATTAAAGCCTTATCTATTTCTCTTATTAGCGAAAGCGCATGTACTCAAACTTGTGCTAGAACACTTTGCACAGTGCAAATTTTGATACAAACTCAAGTCCAGACTGCACTCACTCTGACAGATCTTTATTTCCGACTGAGTCTAACATCACAATCAATATGTTTCGATAATGCAATGCATATTAGGCTTCTGAAAGATGACAGAGAGTATTAGATTTGCAAACCATGAAGGTTTTTTAAAGGATTAGTAAAGTTACAAATTTAAATCATCAAATTAGTTGAGATTCAATAGCAAATACACATATGCCTTATGCGTTAGAAATTGGGTTACTGGTTAACTGGGGTATAAGCCCTGGTCAAGCAATAACCACAATCCTAGTCAGGGTAAGGCACAAGCAAAGTAAATTATCCCTTGCTCACCCTCTGGTAGCTTGGCACAGAGCGGTTAGGCTTAACTTAGAATCAATGTGTAAAGTATTTGTGCAACAATTCAAACAGTAAATCAGTGGAAACACCACACAGAAAAGATTCCACACCAGGTTAGGAAAATAGAGCTTAATTTAATAAATAAAACAAGACCAAAACAGCAAAAATCCAATAAGTAGAATTTGAGATATTGAATTTTTAGGGACAAAATAGCGCCTAGAAACAAAAACACTAGTCGGGATATCTGGTTGCGTCAGACAAAAACAAAGTCAAAAGTTCAGGCCAACTGCGATGGAGCTCGGGCCAGATGCAGAGACCAAGTGAGGCCTGCTGAACAACAGTACCTTAATCCTGGGTGCGTCGATGTCAAGGATGCATGGTACAGTTGAGGCAATGCGTCAGTGCTGATCCACCCAGCGGCAGTGATGCACTGGTCCTGATCCGCGTGGTAGCAGCGATGCGTCGGGTCCAATGAGCTGCGATGAGGCGGTTCGTCATTGATGCAGCGTAAACACTGATCTTTCCTTATGTGTCATATAGCCCAGATGTGACAGTGAAAAACATACATAAAACATATGTGCACTTTGTACAAGATTTAAAAGACTCAATGAAGAAACAAGAAACTTGCATTACAAGCTCCGTAAAAGTGTCCTTTGTTTAGAAATGGAGTAAAGTAAACTGGGTGCTTAACTTTCTAACAGTTCAAGTTCGAATTTTATTAAAATGAATAACTCACAAAATATACTTTTCAGGAATCATGCAAATTAATGAATACATGGTGTATTTATGCACTATTGAGCTTCATTTATAAGAGTATGAAGTCTTAAGCCAATTACTAAAATGCAAAGGCCTGAAAACCTGTTCTTTCAGTCTCACTATAATGTACCATTGACCATTTGAAATGATGGTGCAAAATTCTCACCTGTTTCGATAGAAGAGTAAAACTTTGCACACATATTCTTCATTTTTTTCTTTAAATCTGTTTTTTGCTTTTTTAATACTTTCAAGTACAGAGATGCCAAAAATACACTATACAGTAACAATACCAACTGTCAGGGACACAAGAATAACATTATCAGGACAAACTGCGGTAATAGCAGCCTGTTGCGCAGGCCTAACACATCCCACACAGTGGGGTCGATTCCGATTCGGGCCGGAAAAAGCACCGACCGACTCGGAGCCGGAAAAATTACCGACCGACACGTACCAGTGGCGCCCGACACGCCAAGTACGATGCAAGCCGCGATAAATCCGACCGACACGTCAGGAAACCAAGCCGACCGACCGAGCCGCTCGGAAAATAGCAATCCGGCCGGAAAAACACGCGAATCCAACCGACCGACACGCACCCGGAACAAATCCGACCGAATCGTACCCGCCAACTCCAACCCGCAAAGTACGATGCAAGGCGCGAAAAACCCGACCGAGTCGGACGGAGGACAAGCCGTACGACCGACACGCATACAAAACCGAGCCGAAGCAACACAATACACCGCGACCGACGCGTACGCAGCATACAAAACTGCACAAACACAGCGTGAACGAAACGGAGAACACCGTACGAGACCAATGCAGGGTCCGACTCGGTCACAAGAACGTTTCCAACATACACAAACAGCACAAAGGAAAAATCACCCAAAAAAAGGCCAAACAAGCAATTAGCAAGCCAATAAATACTGGGGGGGTGGGGACAGAGAACAAAGACACACCCACAACTCCACCTATATAAAGGACACAAATCACTACCATGAGCCTTTGCAAATGCCATTCCACTGCCAGCACCCAAGAGAAAGCAACCACACACCCACAGCTCACCCCTCACACAAGCCACACACCATCAGCACACCAACAAATACCTACCTCACATACACCCAGCAAAACACACACTCACACACCCTCACCTGCACACCAACACACACATCACTCACCATCACCACCCATCACCATGCCCCCCAAGAAGAATCCCAAGTTCCTAGATTGTGAATTGGAAGTCCTGGTAGACGAGATCCTCAGGGTGGAGCCACAGCTGTTTGGCACTCTGGTCCAACAGACCCCCATGTCGCAGAAAACCAAGATGTGGGAGAGGATCATCAACAGGGTGAACGCCCAATCACCATGTCGGCGCACAAAGACGGACATCCAGAACAGGTGGTATGACGTGCGCAGGAGGGTACGGGACCTGCTGAAGATAGACTACATCAACAGCCAACATACCGGCAGTGGCCCTCCTGCCAAGCCAATATACCTCAGGCCCTGGGAGGAGAAGGTGCGGGCCATCCTTCCGCCAGTGAGCGTATATGGACTAGAGAACATCCCAGAGCCTGGTGAGTACACAACAAATGTACACAATAAACTGCCACAAAACACACACATCACTGTCAAGGGGAGAGTCAAACCATGCACACATAGCAATTACACAGCAACTAGAACAGAATCATCCCAAAATGTGTATGTCAGTCAGATAAACACAACACATGCCATCAAAAAAGTCACATCCAACTGTGCCAACACATGTACAAACACAACCACAACTACAGCTAGGCAGTGGCACAAATAGAACTAACACACACATCCACACATGTAGCCACCACAACAACACCAACACACAGTGAAGACCACTCAAAGGAAGGAATTCTGTGTATGCTGGCCAAGTCAGTGTAGCCAATAGCATCATGGGAGTCGCAGTCACACATATTGCCCCCCCACAACTGTCCCATCAACACCACCCTGAACCATGCTCACATCACAGGGAGTGGAGAAGGACTCACAAGATGGCTGACACTGGCTACTGCTGTGGGGAGCACAAGGCCCTGCTGGCAACTGTGCACCAACAAACAGCAGGACACCACTGACTGACATCCTGAGAGACAACTTACACTCCCTGCAATGCAAGCACGTTCCATGGTGGGCTATCTGGCTGGCTGGGTGGGAAGGGGGACTTGCAGCACTGACTATAGTCACCAGCACCTCCCCTCACACCCCCCCACACAAACTCCACAGTACCCACCTGGTAGAATGCAATGCCCTCCATCCTAACACAAGATCCCACAAAGCACCACCACCCTGGGTTATGTTGTGTGAAGCACAGGGACACTCTTGGGACTCTTAGCCAAACAACTGCCAGGACAACACTCCCAGCCATCCTGTCAGCACAGCCAGCCCACCCCACAGGGAAGCAGAGTCAAAGGAAGGAAGCATGGGCATGCTGGGAAGGGGGTGGAGGCAATAGCATGATGGGAGTCGTAGTCACAGACATTGCTCAGCCTCACAACTGTCCCATCAACACCACCCTGAACCATGCTCACATCACAGGGAGTGGAGAAGGACTCACAAGATGGCTGACACTGGCTACTGCTGTGGGGAGCACAAGGCCCTGCTGCCAACTGTGCACCAACAAACAGCAGGACACCACTGACTGACATCCTGAGAGACAACTTACACTCCCTGCAATGCAAGCACGTTCCATGGTGGGCTATCTGGCTGGCTGGGTGGGAAGGGGGACTTGCAGCACTGACTATAGTCACCAGCACCTCCCCTCACACCCCCCCCACACAAACTCCACAGTACCCACCTGGTAGAATGCAATGCCCTCCATCCTAACACAAGATCCCACAAAGCACCACCACCCTGGGTTATGTTGTGTGAAGCACAGGGACACTCTTGGGACTCTTAGCCAAACAACTGCCAGGACAACACTCCCAGCCATCCTGTCAGCACAGCCAGCCCACCCCACAGGGAAGCAGAGTCAAAAGGAAGGAAGCATGGGCATGCTGGGAAGGGGGTGGAGGCAATAGCATGATGGGAGTCGTAGTCACAGACATTGCTCAGCCTCACAACTGTCCCATCAACACCACCCTGAACCATGCTCACATCACAGGGAGTGGAGAAGGACTCACAAGATGGCTGACACTGGCTACTGCTGTGGGGAGCACAAGGCCCTGCTGCCAACTGTGCACCAACAAACAGCAGGACACCACTGACTGACATCCTGAGAGACAACTTACACTCCCTGCAATGCAAGCACGTTCCATGGTGGGATAACTGACTGGGTGGGTGGGTGGGTGGGAAGGAGGTCTGGCTGTCAACCAAACACAATCAATGCAGACCATGTTCACACCCCAGAGAATACATAGAAATGCCCAAATAATGCAGGACAATGTGCCACACCAATATCAACCCCTGACTGTGACGACTTAGGACAATACAATGTACAGGCCCGCACCCCGAGGCACAGTCACAACTGTCAGGTGTGTCAACCACTGATGCCTGCAGAAACATGACATACATTGTTTGTGTCTCCCAAAAACAGGTGATGATAGGGACACAGCAGCAGACGCTGAGGAGTCCCAGTCCCAGGCTCAAGAGGATGCCGAGCTCACTGGCGTCGTACAGCCTCTGTCCTCCTCGGACGATGAACAACCTGGCACATTCGGTGCAAGTCAACATGCTGCACCAGCAGGACCACCAGCTGCAGCACCAGCAGGTCCACCAGCTGCACCCCTGCACCCACCCCTCCAACGACTGTCACCACGAATACCATCCCTGCCGACATGGACAGAATAAGGAACAACACCAGCGCAGTGACCCTGGACCAACCTGGGGCCATGGACACCACCACCACCACCACCCCCCAAGGTGGACCAGGGTTATCTGTGCGTGCAACTGCACACACTGCACATGTCAGCAGGGGTGGTGGGAGGGGTGGGAGACAGAGGTCGCTGCTTGCAGACGTTGCTGGTGTGCATGAAGACCCACAACTGGTACGCATAGCTGATGCGTACCAGTCCAGCACCGGAGAGCTCAGCCAGGTAGTGGGGCTCCTCAGAGACATCAAACAGCAGCAGGCTGCCCATCATGCCCGCTTGGACTCCCACATGTCCCACGTGGAGTCACACATGTCACGTGTGGACTCCCACATGTCCCGCGTGGAGTCCAAGTGGGATGTACTACATGAGATGACGGCGGTGCACAGGGACATTTTACAATGCCTCCGCCAGATGAACAGCAACCAGTCCACACCTCCCTGTGTGCCAACAACATCTGGTACCGAACAAACTGCAACTGCCACAGGGAGGGAGGAGGACTCTGGCGGAGAGTCCCCTGCACCGCAGCAGCCTGCACTTGAGGGCCCCCCCCAAGAAGAGGGGTCGTCCGAGGAGGGGAAAGTGAGAGGCTGATGGCCAAGCGCAACTCCCAGGAAGCCTGAACCTGTTCTGGATTTTCGCCTTTGTGCACAGACTGTTCACCCTGTTGATGGCAACACTACTCCCACACATTGCATGGGGAGTACAAGTTGGAACAATGTGTCAGACAACTGTGGCCCCGATACTGGGGATCCTGTCTACCTGGACTTTCTATTCATCTAGGAACTTGGGATTGCAAGATTCATGTACAGCACAATCCATCCTATGCACTATTATCACAGATGTATCACAATAAACACACTAATACACCATACTTGCCTCTGTCGTGATTCCAACGTGGGTGCTGTTATGGGGATGATGAACTGCAAAATTACACTGTGTATGCGAACTGCAACAGCAAGGACAACACAGGCATGTGAGTACAGGCAACGTGACACATATGAGGGAGACACACCACCAGGGCTACACAACACATACACACCTAGGCCATCTGACTCATTGCCTACACTGATGTTGCCAGGGAAGACGGTGCAATGCACAGACACCACACCCATTCCCAGTTGTAGTCAAGTAGCCCACAGGTGCAGTAAGCAAATGGCAGTCAAATGTGTGACCACAGACAACGCACATCACTAAGTGAAGCACAGGTTTATTACACAGTAGCAACATGCCGTAACCACTACAGATGCAAGGTAACCCCACCTGGTAGCGGGCACACAGTCAACAACTGTAGACAGAAGGAAGTCCATGGGTGTGGCGCACATCACCTGTAGGGACACAACAGCTACCAGCCTGGATGTGCAATCACGTCGTCGGTGGACACAGTTGACCAAACGAATCTGAAAGTACCCTGTGAAGGACAGAAATGACACACAGTCAAAAGCAATGCAGTACAGGACAGAACAGCAAAACTCATGCACAATACATGTTACAAGATACCCACCCAGAACCAAGTTAGCATGTCAACACTGTTGGGGAGTACAGCCCACCTGTCACCACACATCGCAACACACATCCTGTCAAGTAGCCCATGGACACACTCCAACAGCACCAGAGCACCACCCACACATCATGCCAACTCACATCATTCACATGACACCTCAGGATACTCACATTCAGCTAAAGAAGTTGGTGATGAGCTGTGTGCGGACATCACCATCACCATCATCATCATCATCGTCACTGGCATCGTGGTCCAGGCCAGGATCCTCCACAGGTGGCGGATGTTGGTCATCGTCATCCTGGATGAGAGGCAACTCCTTCCGCACTGCCAGGTTGTGGAGCATGCAGCAGACGATGATAATCTTGCACACTTTCGCAGGGGCATATGGGAGGGACCCTCCGGTCTTGTCCAGGCAGCGGAAGCGGCTCTTCAGGAGACCAAAGGTCCGCTCAATCACTCTCCTGGTCCGACCATGTGCCTCATTGTAGCGCATCTGGGCAGGTGTCACAGGGTTCCTGAGGGGTGTCAGCAACCACGGCATGTTGGGGTATCCCGAGTCACCTACGGACAGACAAGTGCACATCAGCTGACTTGGAAAAGTGGGCGGAATACTACAGATCAGATCACACACAATGGCACAAAGTCAGTACACACCGACAAGCCAGGCACGCTGGTTCTGCATCTGTGCCATCAACCTGGGGATGCGACTACTCCTCATCACAAAGGCATCGTGTGCTGAACCAGGGAAACGGGCACACACGTGTGTGATGGTCATGTCTGCAAGACACACCACCAGTGCATTGACCGAGTGGTAGTGCTTGCGGTTCCTGTAGGCCTGCTCCTGGGCCTGTGGTGGTACCAAAGCCACATGTGTCCCATCAATGGAGCCAATGACATGCGGCATCCTCCCCAGGGCATAAAAGTCACTCTTCACGTCAGTGAGTCGTCGCAGTCTAGGGAAATAGATGTACCGGTTCAGGAAGAGCAACATTGCCGCCAAGAAATCGCGGAGCACACGGCTGAACATGGTCTGTGACATCCCACCAGCAGACGCCACAGTATGTTGGAAGGTACCGGTGGCAAAGAAGTGTAGGGCTGCCATCACCTTCACCTTGGGGGTCAGCGCTGTAGGATACGGCCGGCCAGGCTGCAAATGTGGGGACAACTGCACTGCAAAATCCTCAATCAGCTGCCTGGTGAAGCGGTACCGTCGGATGCTGTCCCGTTCCACCATCGTTGCCAGGTCTGGGAATGGCCGATGGACAGCAGGAGCCCTGCAGTGCAGAGGAGAAGTAAGCAAGATCGTCAGTCACCCCACATATGCGGCATTGAACACACTCAAGATCCCAACATACATCATCATGAGGCACAACTACATGAAGTGTGCAGTACCGGAACGACATGTATGGTACATACATGGCCAACATCTGTCAACACGGTCCTACAGGTGGCATCAATTTGTCCCAGGTTGGCCCATTGGATATCATGATGCTGTGTCACAGTCACCCCCCAGTGACATGTGAGGACAGATGTGCCCCAGGCACCACAGCTCAACGACAGGCACATTCCCAGGGACCCTGTAATGCCACATGGACACTGGCATCACCTGGAGTATCATGTGTACACCACAACAAAACAAACATGACCCCCACAGGTAGTGGCCACACTTGCCATGGCAGGAGAGCCATGGACGTCTGTGACACACACGCACAACATCAGAGTCCATGCACACACAACGTGGATGTGGAGACTGTCTCCCATTGTGCACATGAAATCAGAGACATTGTAAACACTACATGCACAAAGACTGTGGAGGGCCATCACTATTGTGCCACTGGGACACCCTGGCTCAAACATACCGTCCCACATGGGACTCACGGGGTATGTGACATGACATACACAAACACCACTGTGAAATGTGACCATGACACATGCACAGATATGAACAGTTGCACATCACAGTGGTCACGTACACGTAACACCCAGGATCCTGTCCCCATTAACACGTGCACAGCCTGGGGGTGGCTGCCCACAGGTGACACCCACAGGACAACATGTACACCAACATACACACAATAGGAAATGCAGCCTTACATGCCTTATGATAAGGTTTGGACAGGCTGTCGTGATGTAGGTGTGCCCCTCACTCCCTGGGAGCTATCTGTGGCTGGCACATGTCCATCTGAGACAGGCATGCTGACCTATGCCAGTCACATATACAGTGATGCGTTGAACAGCAATGGACCGATCGGTGCCTCCGGCCGGCCCATTGCATTCAATGTGTGCGGGTACGCGTTGTACCCCTGTGCGCGTTGAACTGCAATGGACCGATCGGTGCCTCCGGCCGGCCCATTGCATTCAATGTGTGCGGGTACGCGTTGTACCCCTGTGCGCGTTGAACAGCAATGGACCGATCGGTGCCTCCGGCCGGCCCATTGCTTTCAATGTGTGCGGGTACGCGTTGTACCCCTGTGCGCGTTGAACAGCAATGGACCGATCGGTGCCTCCGGCCGGCCCATTGCTTTCAATGTGTGCGGGTACGCGTTGTACCCCTGTGCGCGTTGAACAGCAATGGACCGATCGGTGCCTCCGGCCGGCCCATTGCTTTCAATGTGTGCGGGTACGCGTTGTACCCCTGTGCGCGTTGAACAGCAATGGACCGATCGGTGCCTCCGGCCGGCCCATTGCTTTCAATGTGTGCGGGTACGCGTTGTACCCCTGTGCGCGTTGAACAGCAATGGACCGATCGGTGCCTCCGGCCGGCCCATTGCTTTCAATGTGTGCGGGTACGCGTTGTACCCCTGTGCGCGTTGAACAGCAATGGACCGATCGGTGCCTCCGGCCGGCCCATTGCTTTCAATGTGTGCGGGTACGCGTTGTACCCCTGTGCGCGTTGAACAGCAATGGACCGATCGGTGCCTCCGGCCGGCCCATTGCTTTCAATGTGTGCGGGTACGCGTTGTACCCCTGTGCGCGTTGTACCTCAATGGACCGATCGGTGCGCACCCATTGACAATGGGCTTGCCTGGCAACGGACGCGTTTTCGAATTTCGAACGAGTCGGTTGCTGGAAAATCAGTTGGTCACCCACAACAATGTTGCAAAATCATGTATGTCATGAAGTTGAAGTTTTGAAGGATGCTGTGGGCGTGTTTTGGTGCTGCTATTCCATGGATTGGCCAGATTCAGAAGATGCAAACGACTTGGACCTATCACTTTGGACACAAGGGACAGTATCTGCCTCTCCAGCACATATATATTGCTGCCTGTTCCCCTGAGAGCCCACTTGCCTGCACTACATGCTCCAGGACGACATCTGCCACTGCACTGCTGCTGTCTCTGCCCCTCTGGACCCTGCAATGGCACGTACTGTGGAGAGAGCCCCAGCCTTCAGCCTTGAGGAGAACCAGGCCCTGCTGGACAGCCTACTTCCACAGTACAGCAAGCTGTATGGGACACCAGGGGAGCAGGTGAGTGTTCTGTGCACTGCCTTTCTGAATGTGCATTTTGTCTGACTAGCAAGGCTGAGAGTCAGCACACCACTGGCTAGCAGGCTCACTGAGTAGTTGTCACCCCCCATAGTGTGTAGTGACTTGCACTGGACAGGTATGGTGCAGTGACAGTGCTTCTGAACAGGGTTTTACTCCCCATGCAATGATACCATGTAGTGACTTCTGGAAAACTGTCCATGGGCAGCCGTGCACTGCCTGGGTACACCATGTGCCCCTGTGATTGCGACATGTATATGCAACTGTGTCATGCACGGATATGTTGCATGTGTAGTAATGGCCTTATCACTTTGTCATCCTGACAGGCTTCTGCCCATCGGAAGCATGAGATATGGAAGGACATCGTCCGGGCTGTCCGGTCCGTGGGGGTCTACAAGCGCCGGATCCGCAACTGCCAAAAGAGGTGGCAGGACCTTCAGGGCTGGACCCGGAGGATTGCACGGGTCCAGCTGAAGCTGTCGCCTCCTCGCAGGAGGGGCGGAACACGGACCCTGACCCCCCACATGCTCAGGATCCTGGCGGTGGTCTTTCCAGACCTGGATGGGCAGCTGAAGGCCAGAGAGCAGCAAGGAGGGGGTGAGTCAAAGACTGCACTGTGTACTCTGTCTAACATGCTATGTGCCCTCCTCGGGCCAGGTTGAACTGCCACAGTACAGCAGTCATGTTGTCCAGGAGCCATGTCCCTCTATTGTGCACTGCCCACTCCTCATCTGATACCCAGGTGTGGCCCTTACATGCAGGGAATTCTGTCACTTAGGACTGTGTCCTTGCAGTTTGCTTGACTCAAGGTGGGAGACAGCATCTGTTTCCCTGACTCTGTGGTGGGCATCATGGGTGGGTCCATTGCTTACACAATGCCTGTATTCTGACATGTATTCAGCGTGTTACTTTGATCTGTGGTCCAATTGCTGAGCTGATCCACCACATGTGGCTGGGGTACCTGGCACACACCCATGCTGCGGGTGGGAACAATGTTTGGGCCCCAGGAGTATGTATATGACGTGTGTCACACATACTTAGCCAGCTGCCTACAGTCCAGGGCTCATCCCTCATTCATGTGGGGCTGGACAGTCATGCCTACTCCAGGCCATACAATACACTCTGTACTCCCACTCCCGTGTATCAGCGGACACATTGTGCACAGTGATTTGACCCCTCAGGTGTCTGCCTCTGTGTCAGTGTGCTGTGGATTAGTCGCCAGGACTGCTGTGGAGTTTCTTGGTAGGGGCTCAGCATGCCACTGGAGATGTGACCATAGGAGACGATACTTGTGTGACACATAGGTGTCTGATCAGCTGCCCATGCAGAATGGGGCATGTAAATGTGAAGTTCAGGCAGCTGTTCCCCATGCACAGCAGAGTGTGAGGGGCTCAGGTTCAGAGGGTAGTGTCACAGGTCTCCCATATGTCCAATAGGTATGACCTGGACAGATGAGGGTTAAGAGGATGTGTTGTGGGGGGGATGTACATGTGCACTTGTGCAGCTCCAGGACTTGCATTCCCCATGACCTACTATTGTGACACAGTGCAGAGTGTTGTTGTCTGGCTGCAAAGTCATACATCACTGAGACAGTGATGTATGACTTTGCAGTCATGCCTCCGCCATGGCATGTGTCTACTGATTGGTGATCCTGCAGGGGAGTGACATGTGCTACATGCACACCATAGTGGCGCTGGCTATCAGGACATGGGTGCATCATGGTGTCTGTCGCTGGTATGCATCACATGCATTTCCTATTTGACTCTGGGCATCCCTTACATCCGTAAACCTGTACTGACTCAGTGGCAAGAGCTGTGATGTGTCCACACCGTGTCCTCTGCACTGTCCAACTACTGTGTACTTGGTGCATGTGTCAACACTGGGGTGTTGCAATCCAACAGACACCAGACAGATGGGTGCAAGGCCATGTGGGATGTGAGTGCCATGCTTGGCATCAGACTGACAATTGACTTCTCCTGTTCAATTAGTGCACTTTTAGCAATGTACAACTAATGATGCCAGGGCTTGCTCTGTGATGTGCTGTGCTCACAGTGGTGTGTGCGTTATGTGCAGGTGACTGATGTCTGTCTGTTTCCCCATTGTTTGCAGATACATCCACGGCCACGGAAGGGGACAGCTCCACGGACCAGGAGGAGCCGGAGAGCCAGACTGGGTCAGCAGCCGAGGAGTGGTCGGAGGGACCCAGTGGCACGGAGGGCGAGGGGAGCCACACCGAGGAGTCCTCAGCAGCATCCACCTCAGCTGAGGACCAGAGCAACTCGGAGGATGACTCCCTTGTGGAGGCGGGTGTCAGCAGCCACCACACCCCAGCTAGTGTTGCTGTCCCCGCCACCACCAGCACCACCACCGCCCTCCCATCGGCTCCCATTCCCCAGGTCCGTGGAGGCTCCCATGTCCGGGAGCGTGTCTCCTTTGGGCCAGGCACCGCACCCCCTGCCCCTGTGTCCCCTGCTGCCCTGAGTGAGGAGTCTGTGTACCTCCTTCGCCAGCTCCATGTAGGGCAGACAGCCATGCTGAGTGTCCTCCATGCGCACACCGCGCTGTTGACTCAGCTGGTGTCGTTCATGGAGGGCATCTCATCGGGCATGTCTGACCTACAGAGGGGCAATAGGTCCATGGACTCCTCCCTGACGGCAGCAGTGTCCCTCCTCAAACGGTCCCTCACCCCTCCTGCCTCTGCTCCATCCACACTCCCCAGCACCTTACCCATCCCAGGCACACACACACCGGCACAGGCACACACCAGCACACACACATCCAGCACACTGACACACACGCCAATGACAAAACGCACACGCACGCACATTCAGGGGACTGAAGCCAGACTCACAGGGGATGGGGCCCTGGAACACACACACGCATCCACATGCACTGCGCAGTCCTCAGTTCCCTCTCCCTCCAAAGCACCCTCCCTTGCCTCACCTGCAACCCCAAAGTCACAGCAGCTCTTCCTCTGTGACCTCGGCCTCTTCCCCACCGATGAAGCTGCCCCAGCATCCCGGGGGAAGAGGAAGCCCACCCACACGGAGCAGAGTGCCCCTCGCCCCCGGACACCCTCCCCCAGGCGCAGACGGACTGAGGCCCCCACCCGCAAGTCCCCCCGGAGTGGTAAGAGCAAGACCCCGCCACCGCCCTGCAGCTCAGGCACAAGGTCTCCGTCCTCCATCCCTCAGGCCCCCACTGCACAGGTGCCCCCACCACACCCTGCCCCAGGTTCCCCCACCCACAGATATACCATCCCCAAGAGGATCCGGCCTTCTCCCCCTGCCACTTGCTCTCCCAGCACCACACCCCCGCTGCGCTTGTCTGTGCCACTGATGTGGTGAGGGTGTCCTCCCCCTCTGTCCAACCCACCTTGCCTGTTCCCCATTCTCCTCCCCTGGAGGTAGGCACTGCAGTGGAGTCCACTACCGCCCTGTCTGACTTGGGCACTGCAGTGGCGGACCTGTCCACCCCATCTGCAGGGTCCACTGCAGTTGTGCCGGCACCCACGACATCTGAGTCATGCCCCCCAGTTGTGCCGGCACACACCATGTCAGACACCTCCACTGCAGTTGTCAGTGGCTCTCCAGCACCCACCACCCCTTCCCTGACTCCCCCTGGTGAGCCCTGATCCTGTCCCTGCGGTGCCTGGCCTGCCCCCCGGTTGCCCCTCCTAGTGGATTGTCCCTGGTATTGTGCAGGCATGCGTAGGGTGACATCTGCCAGTGTCACCCTGTTTGAACTTTGACAATGGACTGGCCATTGGCCTTTGCTCTAATTTCTTCTGGACGTCGTTATCAAACAACACATATGCTGAATAAAGCAACTTTCTTTTCTCTAGTGCTCATGCTTCAGATGTACATGTTGTTGGTGCAGCTAACCATGCCCTTGCTGCAGTGATGGTGATATCTGGTCTCATGATTATGAAGTGTTACTGTGCAGGAACCCATGTGGTCCAGGGGGAATGTGTCCTATCATGTGGTGTATCCATGTCATCAATAGCAGCATCTGAGGGTGTCATGTGTTCAGTATTTGGCAATGGGTTTCCTACTTACATTGGCAATTTCATATCTGTGGCTTCCACCCCTGCACATCTGTTGTGCCTGCCATCGTTGCATTTGTCTACTTCCCTGACCGTGTTGCCATCTCCAGTGGACATGCAGGTTTGGGCATCAATGGGGAGGGACTCATCCGTGTAGTCAGTGCAACATTGCTATACAAGTGTGTTGGATCTGTGCTGATGATTCCGTTGGCACATCCATGACCAGGCTGATGTGATGGGAGCCCTCATTTGGTGCTAATTGTTGATTGTGTGACCAAGTGCTCAGCTGACATGATGGGGCCCTACTGAGGCAACATATGGCACAGCTTTCCTCACACAGGAGTGGAGTCCCCTCATGGCAGTGTGTACACGTGTGACATTGCCTGCGCCCAAGGTGTGTGTTGTATGTGCATGTCTGTGTGTTCACTTCCATTCATCTGCGCATGCTGTGATCCCTAGTGTTGTACCTGTTTGTGATGCTTGCTGACTTGAGCTATGTTCCCCCAAAGTCTTCTCCCTGTGTTCTCTGTGATGTGGGTGCATGGCACATTACTGGTCATCAGGGTGTCACCCATAGGTGTGTTTGCTGTCAGGGCAGAGTTTGTGTGCAGACGCAGATGGGTCACAGTCAGGTTTCCCTTTGGCACTTGTTGTTTGCCCCTGTCATGTGATTTCCAGTTTGTGTTATCTTTCAGTGATTGTGACACGTTGTGTGTGTGACTGCTGGCACTCCTTAGGGTCCGGGCTGCAATGTTGGTTGTTGTCTATGTGTGTTCTTTGTGGGTGACCTTGGCTTCTTCATTGGTGTGTGACTGTGGCTGGGATCCCATTGGTCGGTGTGGTATTGCCGTCATGTCCATGTACAGCGTAGTGTGCAGTGTGTCAGACATTCAGGAGTCTTGTTGAGTGTCCATGTGTGATGTGTTTCTACACCTTGGTTCCCACCCACCACCCTGGAATAGTCATGGGTGCATGTGCAATGTCACCAGTGCATGTGTACTTCACTGCTGCACATTGTTGGAGGTCGAGGGGTGTGGTCTTGAGTGTGTGCAGATGAGAGTTGTTGCCCGGCTAGGCCCCTGCCTCCATGTTGGCCTTGGCTTACTGGCCATGCTGATTGATTTGTGCTTGTGTAGGTGTGATGGTAGTTTGTTGCTCAGGACACCTGACTGTGGTTCACAGTGTGAACGACATTTAGCTTTGTCATCACAGTGGTATTTTTATTCAGCCCAGGGTCACCACATTGTGGGGGCCCTGGGGGTGGTGCTGTGGTGTGTCTGTGACTTGCTGTGTCAGTTGTTGTTCCTACGTGCCTGTGTGACATGTGTGTTTTGTGCTCCCTCTCACCTGTCAATGCCTGCTTGCCCACATAGGGGATTTGGATCCATGAGTTACCTTAGTGTGGCAGTGTATGCACATCTGTATGATTGGTATTCAGCTCTCCTCATGTGTTGTGTTGTTGCCTGGGGACACTGGCACCCCCACCCCTCACCTGCTGTGTATGATGACAGTGTTGGTCTGCCTGTTTGTGTTTGTGCATCTGCACCACTGCATTGGCATATCTTGGGTGTGCCATTGGCTGTATGTTGTTTGGTGTGTTTCCCCTGCTGTCCCTGGGACTCCTAGGTCATCGGTCAGCACAGTGATCATGGTTTGTGTGTCCCATTGCTGCCATGGTATGGTATCTGTTCACCTCACATCTGCTGTCTCCACAGGGTATCTGCATTTGTGTGCCCATTGGTGCAAATATGTGGTTCTGCATTCTGATGGTCACTTCTGTCATTGTGTCATTGATGACTGTTGACGGTCTCAGCCCCCATGGGTGTTGTTTGTCTGCACATGGCCAAAGGAATGTTTCATTTGCACTGCAGTATTTGGCTCCCCCAATTTATGTTGCAATGGGACACATACACTACTTTGCCACAGATGAGTTTTTGGTTCTGTGACCAGGAATGATCCATGCAGTTTGGCAGTTGCAGCTCTTTCTTTGTCAACAATTACCTTTTGGTCACTGTGATGATGAGGGTGTAGACCCCATTGCCACAATGGTCAAAATGTGCTTCAGCTATGGACCCCACACTTGCCTTTTGGTCACTGTGATGATGGGGGTTTAGTCCCCATTGCCACAATGGTCAAAATGTGCTTCAGCTATGGACCCCACACTTGCCTTTTGGTCACTGTGATGATGGGGGTTTAGACCCCATTGCCACAATGGTCAAAATGTGCTTCAGCTATGGACCCCACACTTGCCTTTTGGTCACTGTGATGATGGGGGTTTAGACCCCATTGCCACAATGGTCAAAATGTGCTTCAGCTATGGACCCCACACTTACCTTTTGGTCACTGTGATGATGGGGGTTTAGGCCCCATTGTCACAATGGTCATGGGCTGCTTGCATTGTGGGTGCCACACACATATATGTGTGGCACATGTGCTAGGGGGTCACATTGTATGTTCAAAGTCATGTTCGGTGTTGTAGGCATTTGACACAGCCTGCTCACACGCTTGTCATGGTGGTGGGGGGATGTCTTAATCTTGCATTCCCTAGGTTGTGGTGTGCTTGTTGTGTCATGCATTGTCCATCCTATGAGTGGGGGTGGTAGTAGTGGTAGGCATCCAGCCCCCCCTGGCTAAGGGTGGTAGTAGTGGTGGGCATCCTGCCCCCCTGGCTAAGGGTGGTAGTAGTGGTAGGCATCCTGCCCCCCCTGGGTGAGGGTGGTAGTAGTGGTGGGCATCCTGCCCCCCTGGGTGAGGGTGGTAGTAGTGGTGGGCATCCTGCCCCCCCTGGCTAAGGGTGGTAGTAGTGGTGGGCATCCTGCCCCCCCTGGGTGAGGGTGGTAGTAGTGGTGGGCATCCTGCCCCCCCTGGCTAAGGGTGGTAGTAGTGGTAGGCATCCTGCCCCCTGGCTAAGGGTGGTAGTAGTGGTAGGCATCCTGCCACCCTGGCTAAGGGTGGTAGTAGTGGTAGGCATCCTGCCCCCTGGCTAAGGGTGGTAGTAGTGGTAGGCATCCTGCCCCCTGGCTAAGGGTGGTAGTAGTGGTAGGCATCCTGCCCCCTGGCTAAGGGTGGTAGTAGTGGTAGGCTTCCTGCCCCCCTGGCTAAGGGTGGTAGTAGTGGTAGGCATCCTGCCCCCCTGGCTAAGGGTGGTAGTAGTGGTAGGCATCCTGCCCCCCTGGCTAAGGGTGGTAGTAGTGGTAGGCTTCCTGCCCCCCTGGCTAAGGGTGGTAGTAGTGGTAGGCATCCTGCCCCCGTGGGTGAGGGTGGTAGTAGTGGTAGGCTTCCTGCCCCCCTGGCTAAGGGTGGTAGTAGTGGTGGGCATCCTGCCCCCCTGGCTAAGGGTGGTAGTAGTGGTAGGCATCCAGCCCCCCCTGGGTTGGGGTGGTGGCGCGCATTCAGGCCCCTGTGTGCATATGTGGCATTGGTGATGGGCATCCCGCCCCTATGGTGCTGCTGTTGCTGGTGTAAGTATATTCAGATTCCCAGTGTATGTGTGTGATGTGTCGTGTACGTGTTGTATGTGTTTTGTGGTTGGTGTCTGACTTACCTTCTGCGCCGTACGCGTCCGTGCCTGTTCCGGTAGTAGATGTAGAATATTGGTATGATCGGGACGAAGGGATTCATGGTTGGTTCGTGTCGTTCGTCCTTCTCGTTGCTTCGCGTCGTCCTCGTCGCTTGGCTTCGTCCTCGTCGCTTCGCTTCGTCCTCGTCGCTTCGCGTCGTCCTCGTCGGTGCCGTGTTCGTCTCGTAGCCGTGGATCGTGTTGTG